>OZ034970.1:42960034-43002034 GCA_964030785.1 Siderastrea siderea
AACGGCAGAAATCGGTTGATCAAGCAAAGGGACTTCAAGAAAAGGCTTATGCTGGTGAGTGATACCTTTTGCTTTTGAATTTCTTTTTTGTTTTACCACACAATGGCAGGGAGAAATTCACCTATGTAAAAACCACCTTCCTTACAGGCCACAATGTACAATAAGATTATAAAGTATTTGAAAAAAAGAAAAAAAAGAAATCACAATTTTAAGTAACAAAAAATAAACAATTACCACACTTCCGATATCAACTTAAGAGCCCTAAAAGCAGTTGCAATGAAGAAATACACTTGTGTTTAGCGACGTACGCGTCTTATTGCAATTTGTCTTTGAAGGAACAACCTCAAAATCGTATAATATAAAGAACACATTTGTTTCGACAACGCTATGTAATTTCCAAAAAAATTCGAACAATGTTTGCCGGGAGCCAACAAAAAAGAAGCGGGAACTGGGATTAAAAGGATGCAAAGCGGCAAGTTTGGCCCGGAACCCCTGCTCTCCCAACCCCCTCCCCCCCCCCCCCCAACCAGGCTTTTTGGCGAGATGCAGTCAAACCAGAATACGAACCATGGCTCCACAGACTTATTTCGCCTGATATGTCACAGGGTTGTGCCATAATGGTACAGTAAGGTATACGAATGCCGTTGTACTGTTAATATAATTGTTAGACTTCCACAAAAATATGAAAAAAGAACGTAAAGAGAAGTGTATCATTAATTGCTCCCAGGATGAAATAACTCTTGCGGCGGAACGCAAGCAACCATTCTTTCTCATTTTTCCAGGTGGTACTTAATAAAATGGACAAAAACAAGAATGGTTTGCTGGAGCCCAGTGAAGCTGTGGCTGGAAAGTGGAGTCTGAGAGGCTCAACAGCGTGCAAGTTTGCTTTCCTTCATAAGTGTGATGAGGATAGCAGCAAGAGTATCTCACGTCAAGAATGGCTGAAGTGCTTCAACATTGAAGGTGATCTTCAAATAGCCCCTTAAAATTCAAACGCTTTTCAACCCTGTAACGAAGACATTTTACATTACTTTTCTAGATTGATTTTTGGTCAATTTTGGTGGATTACTGAAGTTCGAGATAAAAATCAATAACTGATCCTCAATGAAGGATCTACGATTGCCACATTTTTCATATCACGAGGACATTTGCACGTCGTGTGACGTCAACAACAAGCATAATTAAAATTTAATGCCGGTGTGAATAGCATTAATTTGTCAAGTGACATACAACAGTCAATATAAAGAAACGATTATACTTTTGGGTCCAGTTGAGGTGAAATGAAAAGAAAGTTAATTTCATGGGAATTTTTCTTCTCAACCCAAGTGTCCAAGTGTCCTGTTCCCTGTTAGGCCTTGGACCGCTAGGCCTGTCCATAATACACATGTTTGTACGTCTCCAATGGTAATTTAAGACCGCAATCTGTTGTGAAATAGGGTACATGTTTTTTGTTGCCATTTTGGTGATCAATCAGGTAAAAATTTGTGGAGTGCAAAACGGGAAATATCTTAATTGTGGTTTTGGTTGAAATATGGAGTGAAGGTTCGTATAATTCTGAGAGACCACACCTTTGGCATTCAATTTTCGGAACTTCAGCATTCAAATGTAAATCTAAATAGAATGTCATAGATTGCAGTAGCTGACCTAAGCCCGCCAACAGATTGTCAATCATTTAACCATACTCTTTGTCTATTCCTCTTAGTATATTGCAACAAAAGTTGTTCACGTGGCCGACTTGACACAGTGCTCTGTCAATGCCGTTGTCCTCAGAATGTCATTCAAGGACGAGTGGTGTCGTCATCTGGTGCCTCTCTTCGAGAGGTCAGCATCTTATGGGACTTTCCACCGCATACGGAACTGACAAAAACCAATCAGAGTGGACACTTTACGGTGAAGGACAACTGTGAAAGTTTGTCGTTTAGTGTGACGAAGAAGGGGTATATACCATATCGATCGGACACCGGAAGGCTACCAGATACACGTCCCGTTTTGATTCGTCTTGAAGATGCAGGTTTGTCTTACACGATAAGTTTATGATTTCCCTCTCTGTTCAACATTTCATTGTGTTCAACGTTTCATTATTATTTCTATTATTCACGATGTTGAAAAGCGAACATTACCACAACAAAGTACTGTTTAGTAGCTCTTGCCCAAGTTGTCAAATTTGAGATTTCGTACGCGTAATAAAACATTAAAACCACATTTCATGACCTAGAGTTTATTGAATGAATGATTGGGAGTTCTTTATCCTCACTGGTTGTCAAATTCGATCAAATTGTGGGATAATAAACGTCATTCTGTAATGAGATAACACCGACCAACGTAATAAAAGGCTTTCATCAGTTTACCATAAGCTGTGATGCTGAACCTTATCATTTATCTGGAATATTATTTAGGAGCGAACACACGTAAACCCTAACCCTAACCCTAACCCTAACGCTAACCCTAACACAGGTTAATATATAACGGCTCACAACGGAACCAAACGGATTGTCACATCAGACATCCAAGAATCTATTAGCCAAAGCAACATTTCGTTTTCTTCATGTTCCGCTTTCAGAGCCACCCTCCATCACTGTTAATCCTGACAGTAGGACGCGAATTGCTGGAGAGAGTGTGAACTTTACTTGTGAAGCGGAAGGAACACCTCCAATCAAAATTACCTGGTAAGTGAAGGGTGAACATTTGTGTGTTAATTAGCTTTAACCCCAACCAATCTTGGGGAAAACGGAACAAGCAAAAGAGAGCCATAACTTATGGCGGGGAAGCTGAATCTTAAAAAACAGAGAAGGGAGCGGGGAAAGGAGGCAATCGTGAAAGATTTTATCTGTCGATTTGACTTGAAGGCTTCGAAAGCCTATGATTCTAAAAGCTGGCAGCTGAGGTTTGTTTTAAAGTTAGCATGCAGCATTAAATCATGGCCAATTTACTCACTTTTGTATGCTTGGCATTTGAACGTGCAAAGCCTGATCAATATTCATTCAGTTGGGGCAGAAGCCCCTGGATGGAACAATTAGATTTTCATCATGCATCAGGTCATCGATACCCTCCTCCAATTGTCTTTTTACAGTTTTTCGTTTGCATTAAGCTTTCCACTAAAGGGGCACCGTTGTGGTCGAAGACGAAAAGAAGAAACTGATTCTATTATTGGGGAATAAGCATTATCCAGATCGTGGTATATTCTGCCTTATGACTCAGTTTCTTTGCATGATGTCTTTTCTGGGCCTAAAAATTCGCCATTGTGGATACTGATAGCTTCATGGACGTCGGGAGCCGACGTTCAACAGAAGCATTAACACGTTTCGTGTCACCCTCTGTTCATTTTCAAGGTATCACAATGGAAGGCCTTTACAGGAAGTTACATCGGGTAACAGAGCACACTTGTTCATTAGCAATGTAACAGGCGCTCAAGGGTTATACACCTGCAAGGCCACAAATGACTACGGATCAGAGATCTCCACCCCTGCCGAGCTAAAGATAAAAGGTATGTATCCTCCCCATTCCCTGACGTGTTCGATGTTCAGCATTAAGTTTGAACGAAGCAATATTAACTGCACTTTCTCAATAATGGTAGCAATGACGATATCTAAGAAATGTCAAATAACATCACTTGAAAATAGAGAACCTTAAAAATTCACGCTTGAACGGCGTGGCTCTCGATCCCATGATCCTGGGATAATGCAGCTGCACCGACTGTTGATACCAACTATCAAGTCAACTGTGAATTCGTATTGACCCCTTAGATCGGGATGGATATATTCACACGTTTATGAATGATCATTTTCCAATTGGCTTTCACTCTGATAGCTCATTTGTTTAGAGCTCTGCACTGGTATCGCAAAGTCGTGGGTCCAAGTCCCGTTCGAGACTCAATTTTTTCAGGTTCTTAAAATGACATCTTTTACTGACGTCATCATTTCTTCCTTGATTATCACATATATTCAAGCTCAATGAAGATATCTATGAGCATAAAATTTTAGGATATTCACATGCTTTGCCTTTACAATAACCCACATCATTCATAGTAGTTAGGGAATTGGACGTTTTGTCGGACTAGTTTCTGCATATCGTGTCGCGTTGTTCTCGGCAAGTAACCCTACTCCAAAGTCTACATTGTATTAATGGTCCCCGCTAAACTTTGGAGGAACCTTAAAAACGCTGCGGTGACTTATCAGTGGGCTATAGTATCCCATCCTGGGGGCAGAAGTGATGCTTCCAGTAACACTCATGTTACAAAAACAAGGACCTTAGCACCTGCTTTTTTCAGACATCTGTCCGTTAGTTGTTGGTTTGGGCGCGTAATTTACCCTCTACAGAGATCGTAAATAAAAGAAGTGCCTTTACTGGTTGTTTCTCTTTCACAACAGAGAACGTATTAGACACATGTAGCCCAACTCCAAAGAGTCACATCATTCAGCTCCTGGGGACATGCAGGGTGAAAAGCACGGGCCAGGACTTCCTGGATGTGGGCAAATGTGACGGACTTTGCACTCAAAGATCTTCCTTCAATCAGAGTTGTGGAGGCAAAGAGGAGTGCTGTTGTGGTCCCAAGGGTGACGAATATCTGGAGAGAGTTTTAATAGATTGTAGTACACCAAATCACCCACAGCCTTGGTCTTTAATGGAAGTCTATCGTGTAAAGGAATGTGGATGCAGTGCTTGCGTAGAACAAGAAAGCGTTATTACAGGTGGCATTTTTTTTTTAGTAGCGATCGATTCAAGTTTCAAAAGTATCCCTACAGGCTGATTCTTTTAAACGTTTTAAAAAAACAAAGATACCCAGTCCCAGGTCAGTTAAAGTTAAGACAAAGTGGGTATCGAAATATTATTTTAGAGGCTGCGACATTCGACCCTGGAATCCGGTCATTGAAGAAATCGTTTTTGGCGTCGTCCTATTCATTATCGCTACTGTCATACTCGTTATTTCTTTTCGTAGGCTTATTAAAAGCAGTTCCCATTTTCCCCAGATTTTGTCATTGGTGATGCTTCGTTACGAGCTTGTCTCCTTCCTGCTAATCCTCCTCCACCTCCGACTCCTCCCCCCACCCCTTCTTCTCTTCCTCTTTGTTTTCTTCCTCCTTCTCTCCGATTTCGACCTCTCTCTCTTTCTCCACTTTCTTGTCCTTGTCCTTCCCTTTTTGCTCTTACTTCACCTTCTGATTCTCCTCCTCCTCCTCCTCCTCCTCTTCTTTCTCCTTCTTCTTTTCTCTCTTCCCTTCCCGCTACTTCCTTCGTCTCCTCCTTCACTTTCTTCATTTTGTCCTTCCGTTGTCCCCCTTACTCCTTTTCCTCTATTTTTTTCCTTCTCCTCTTCCTGCCATTACTACTCATCCCTCTGTTAAGTATCCATTTTTCCTTTGCAATTGGTAAGGTCGCTCGCTTCTTATTAAGATTTCAAAACCAATAAACAACCAATTTCGTTACTGTTACAGGCGAAGTTATCGGTGGACCAAGTCGTGAGCCAATCGAAAACGTGAAAGTTATCTTCAAAAAGAAAGTAGTCGACCAAACCAAAGAAAACGGCAAATTTTCTTTCGTTGTTAATGGCGATGTAGACCGTGTGACAGTAACACTCCAAGACCCTGAGGATCGGTTCTTTGACACCACTCAGACATTGCTACTCCAAAGGGGCCGGACAGTGTTTCACAGAATAGTACTTCAAGAAGAGGATCCTCCAGTGACGTTTGACAGCACCAAAAAACTGGAAGTAGCCCTGGGGCACGCTGGGGATAATATGGCTGAGCTGGAGCTACCAGCGAACAATCTTTTACGGAAAGATGGTACTCCGTTTCGAGGTGTGTTTCTTCGTTTCGACACTTACTTATGAAATCCAAAAGATGTATTTGCAACGTTGACACTTAAAAGTAAAGATACGTTTTTGTGACGAATAGATGTACTAGTACACAGAACAAATGTTTTACCGTCAAACCGTGAGGGGAAATCCAACAAAATACCGGAGATCAACCTTCCGGTTTTTACTTATTTTCAATTTTATTTTCCAAGGCAAGGCAAAGCTCAGAGTGAGTTTGACGGATCCAAGGAACGTGACTGACCTGTTCTCGGCCCCAGGAGACTTTACAACTGTCGACCAATCCGGGAACGTTCAGCCACTGAAAACATACGGGATACTAAGAATCAAAGTTCAGGACCAAAGCAACGAGCAACTTGACTTGGCAAGCAATGTGAAGCTTCGACTAGACGCTGACAAGGTAATAAACTATTGGCCTCATTATAAGCAATTGTTGCCCTACAGTAAAACATGAAAGATGCCAACGAGAAGTTTTTTCCAGTGTCTAAGATCTTAGTTCTTAAAATACTACAGCAAGTAGTTTTCATGACATACAACAAATCTAGCAACTTAGAGAATTTTTGAACCTAGTTGGGCATATGCATGGCTGACCTTCTTGTGGGACTGTGACAAGTAGGGCAAATCGCAAACATTGATGATAAGCCTCATTGACAAGAACAACTTTTCTGTAGCAATTTCTGATGGCAAATGTTTTGATCGTGTTTTCAGTTGAGCAAAATTTCTATGTCAATTGTTTTTGAACATGCGCCGGCACTGGCTTCTGAACAGCGGAGCAGTGATGGTCCAAGTAGAGAAAGCTGCAAAGTTGCACAAAGTAAAAAAAAATTCACCCTAAACTAAATTGTTGCTTTTTCAAGTAACAAGTTTAATTCGGTAGCAATTAACTTCTATTGCGACAAGCGTCTGAAATCGTAGAGCAGGAAACGATGTGGTTTCGCATGTCTCATTGACAACTGAGGCTGGTAGTGTTCGTTTTAACGTGTTTCTAAAAGCAGCCAGAGGATTTGCTTTAAACGGTTAAATCACTTGGTTAGGTGCCATAAAATCTAGGAAAAAACGGGCGAAAGAACGGGTCAATTTTCCACAAATATTTGGCAAAATAATTTATTTCGACAACCCATCTGCACGATCAAATTGCGACACTTGAGAAACTTTCTATGATCGACGTACGAAAACTAGAATGCCAGTTTTTCAGCAGCGATAGTTGTCATATGAAAAGTTGACAAATTTTCTGACAGGAGAATTTATCAGGGAAAATTTGCTCGAGTACACGGGGCTTAAAAGCCCAAAACTTTCAAAAAAAAGAAGCGAAAGGTTTTTGGCGGGGGTGCACATTTCTAGGAGCTTGACCGTTGTTTGGTCGTAAACAAAGGGACGAATAACCAAAAGAAAATAACTTAACTAGCTTTAAGAAATCTTTCCTTATTCTGTCAAAAGAAATTGCCTTGAATTCTTGGCATATCTCACCGAAGTTAATGCCTTGAACAAACTTCTTGAAATAAAAGTCTTATTACAAACTTACAACTAAATGCCAGGCCAATAGAGCGAACAAAACTGATTTTTTCTTTTTTATTTTCACTCGTGAATAATAATAAATTTATTTAAGCTGTCCGTTCAGCCTTGCATTTGGATTAAAGTTTCTTTTGAAAGTTCACTGCTGATCCTCGTGTACTCAAAAGATCCGGTTGCGATCAGTCTCCTACTGTTTGTCCAAGTGGTCCCTTGTCTTAAGTAGTCAATGGATGTTCAGAAACCGTCTTAGGGCGCATTTTCTTGATCTCTTCTGGAAAGAGAATAGGTAGAATGGGAATGATCAGAATTATTGGAATGTGATACAGGAAAAAATGATCGCTCTAAAAATAGACTGGGAACTGACGGCGAGTTCCTCAGGCTGGGCGGGAGAATTAAAATTTGCCGCGGATGTGCTGATGTTTTGGTTAGCCATTTTGTTGTTGCGAAGTGATTACCAACTTTTTCATTTCGCTCATTCTGTTCATTCTGCCCCAAAAAGTAGAATACAAGGAAAGGCATAAACTACCATGCTAAAGATTCCGCAGTGAGAACAGGTAATAAAAAACGCACCAAAAAGCCATTCCAAGAATTCTCATTACGGACTGGTTCCCAAAAAAAAACCTCAGTCTGGTTGAGAGAAAAGTTCATGTGAGAAAGCCTCTTTTATAAAAGCACTCTGATCTTTACGCACCGACCTTCTATACAATACCAGGAGCCATAACCAGGGAATGAGACCGCAACATTATATCTTTTCTTAGCGGCGGGCTTGACACTATCATATATAACTATTTGGCTATTTTCAGAAAAAAAATGATTATTTCTGGAAAGGTTGTCGAAACTTCAATCAATGTCAACCGCAACAATCCTTCTCAGGAATGTGCTCACCGGGCCGATCATAGACAATGTAATTATGGCATGACTCCTGAGTTAAAACCATTTACAATATTGAAGTTAATACAGTGTTGTGGTGTTGTAATACTTCGGTACAGTTTCTTGCCAGAGAGAGCCCCAGAAGGATTTTTGACTCTGTTTCGGCGCTATTTATTTAAACCGAACTTAAAAAAGTTAATACAGAAGCTTAAGTAAGTAGGACCATAAGTACGAGCTTGTTATTAACAAACGAGTGCTGTGTAATGAATAATGAACATCTATTTCAATTACCTTTTCTACTGAGGATTTTATAATTTCACTTCATTGTCAGGTGCATCGTAGCTCGAAGCGAAAGCAAGTTTCCACTTCCGGGTGGAACTTCCACTTCACTTTTCCATATGAAGTAGTATCACACGAAAATTTGCGTGTATACGTGCGTTTAATTTTAATACGTTGAGCGGGTGACGTGCGTGTTACAAATCAGTTGGGTTTGCGTGGACCCCACACTTGCGCTCTCCGTCCCTGATTATGGCTTCTTAAAATTCCTAAGGCATCAGTTGTCCCTGAAATGCAACAAAAGTCTCTTAAACATCTTTATAATCAAGTCCTTTTGTGCACAGATTGTGTTGCCAAGAAATTCGTCTGGAGAAATATCACCCTGGTTGTGGTGGCTGGATGAAAAGACCGGAAGATGGCGCCAGCTGGGAGAGATGAGACCCGCTAGTGGCTCAAGAAACAGACGAGATTCGAGTGGAAGGAGGTTTTACATTGGTGACATTCAGACTGACAAAATATCGCCTATTATCAATATTGATATTCCATGGAAACGCTGCTATGTTCGAGTTCAGGCCCATGTGATTGACGGAAAAAACTTAAAACCTGCAGAAGGCATCACAGTTACATTGATTGGAAAGGAAAGTGCTGCACAGGAACAGTATTATGGGTACACTCAGAAGACAACCAATAAAAACGGACTAGCTTGTATTCCAGCGTGGTGTAATTCTGATGTGGTTTTGCAGGCAGGCCAGTGGTTACATTCCTCCATCATTCACGCAAATCCCGATAAGACCAACTTGAAAAAGTTGCCACAAGAGCTAGAGACGTCTATTATAGAAAGTGAAGAATTAAGCTCGTTTACCTCCACCACGAAAGTAACCTCACAGGCGGGGCCTATATTCAGTAACAATGAGATCAACAAATGTCTCGATCCTGATGAAAATTTATTGGCATTTAAATTTTACCTCAAGGAGATCAGACGCCATTGCTACGTTCGAGCTCAAACTTACATTAACGATCAGTCGGGGAAAAGCATTGAACCTGACCATATGGCGATTGTAACGCTGACTGAAAAGGATAATGCTGACCCGGAAAAATATCCATATGGGTACCCTAAGGGATGGGCCAATAGCTTCGGAACAGCTTGCATTAGAGCTTGGTGCGGTTCTAAAGTGTCTTTGCAGGCAAAAAGGCATTCCCGACCTTACACCAAACAATGGTTTCAACTAAAACCCGATAAGACGACCCTGGACAAGTTGCCGCGAGAATTAGAAACATCTGTTACATTAAACTCGTTTACTTTCACCACAAAAGTTATTTCGGAGATGGGGCCTGTATTTGATAACGAATACAAGTGTCATTTAAATCTCGATGACAGTTTGCTGGCATTTAAATTTTACTTTACCGACTTCAAACCACAACCGAAAGAGATCGATCATTTCGGTAACAGGCCACCCGGGCATCCCCTGTCATGGTACGCGTCAGATGCTACCGGACCAAATCAGGAAATCAAGAAGTGTTTTGTCAAAGTTAAGATTTATTCTTACCAAGGAATTCCAGTCCCCATGTTGTCTGTACACAGTTTCACACCAGATGGGAAAACCAGGTACGGATACTCTGTAAAGCGACCAACTATCACTGGAGTAACGCCCTCGGGTCTGGGTGGGACTAACTATTCGGTGTCTTTTGCTTGCGTAGAATACAGATGCAGCGAAAAAGACCAAGAAACATTTATTGTTGTAAAGTTTCTCACTAACCGCTGTTTTTACAGCCATCTGGACCTTACAGGCAAGATCAGGGAGCAGACAGAGGCATATAGGAAACTAATGAATATAACGTCTTCTATCGATGTGGCAACCGCCATCTATGCCCCAGCTGATGCCTCGCAAGGTACGTTAGGACTCTACACCGGACCTGGTAAGACCGCAGAAGAGCGCTGCCAAGCACGAAGAGTGGATAACATCGCAGGAAACTGGAACAGAATGCCAACAAGCGATGGATATTCCCTACGCATTTTTCAGTCTGGTTGCGAGTATGGATGGACAAATTGAGTTGCTCCTGACAGCGACCAGCATATAACAAATACAATAACGAACAACAACAACCATTTAGCAACAGAAAAAATACAAACAAACAACCGTAGAAAAGTTAAACAGTAGGTTTTACTCTGGTTGTTGTTGTTGTTGCAAGTTTAAGACATTTCAGCTAATGTTTAGTCCAACAATTCTTATTGTAATGCTCTTCCCCCAGGTTTTAAATAACCCTTTGACATGGCACAGTATGTTGCTCAGTGTCTGGCTGTTAAAAGTATCCGGCCAAAAAAATTCAAGATGGTGTCTTTTTTTTGGGGGGGGGGGGGGGCTGGCTTTTAAGTTCTCGTATTCCGATAAAAAGTTAAACATTACAACTACAGATAAATGGTTTTTGCTGCCTTTTAACTCAAGAAGAATTCAAACAAAGACAAAGTCTTGGTCTTGAATTGCTGCCGACCGACTGCGCCCGCTTTCGGTCATTTAGAGACAATTCGCTCAAAAACAAATTTTATTTTTTGCTGGATGAAAATTAAGGGTATTACTAGTGTGAGAAGGGTGGTACAATAATGTATTCCTAGCTCGATATTATCGCACATGTAATTTTTTGGTATTCTTTAGTTTATGATGCGATTTTATTAAGGGGGCACCATTTCGAAGTTGTAGTTTTGATTAAGGGGCCGTTTGCATGAGGCTGACGTTGGTCCCGGGATAGGTTCATCTCGGTATCTGATAATTTCCTTGTCATCGTTACCATGGTTTTGTGCCAGAATGAAACGCGAACGGAAGAAAAAACGGTCGTTTGTTTGTTTCTCAAGACTAAGTACCGATTGCAGTTGCAGTGGTACAGTGATCGAACAAAGCAAAATTCTTTAATCATATAACAAAGTTCACCACTGTAGCTGATGTTTTTGCCGCTTTATTCACTCTACGGAATTTCTCAGACCCATAAGCCCGAATAAACGGACGAGATGAATTTCTTCTCGGGCGAAAGGACTTTCGTTCTGGTATCGCTGGATGAAAGGACTTCCCGTATTTATTCGATTAAGCGCCGGGGCGCTCTTTAAATTTTTGCTGTTTCAGATGCGGCGCTTATTCGGTGGCGGCATTTATTTGAGGGCGGTGCTCTTTAAAAAAATTATAGCATTTGTAGAGCCAGTCCACGAGAGGTTTAAGGATTTTTGGAAATGGTCAGGAACAACCCTATCTCAAACTTTGCCTGCTGAAAGCTAGTCAAGAGCAAGTAATCAAATCGACATTATTTTGTCTTCTAATACTAATGTGGTCACGTGACAGGCAATTTAAATTTGACCCCCCCTGGGAGCAATTTTGGCTCAAAAAATTTTCCAAAATTTACCAACTTTGCTTGTCTCTTGTCAAAACAAACATGAGCCAATCATAAATCAAATGATGTTTCTTTACTAAACTGACCTTCTTCTTTATAAAAATACTAATATTTCTGTCAGACTCTTCTTATCAGCTGAACAATAATTTTCAACAGAGAGTGTGGTTTGACAGATTTGAAAAAGAGCCAATTTTACCAAATTTCAAAGGAATATTTTTCTATGTAGTAGACGAGATCTATGGCTGATCTGCATTTCCCCAAACAGCCAAAAGATTGTACTTAAACATTATCGAAAAATCTTTGCGGGCAATTCATTTTTAATCTTCAATATAGCTTATGCAAAATTGACATTTTCCTAAAATAGACACATCTGCTGAGGGACAAAAGGGTCGCGTTAAATCACTTTTAACACTTAAAAAATACATGAAACCTGTAAAAATGTAAAACACAGGCTAACAAAGTATACGGTTATCGTTTGAATTACTTCACTGTAGCAGATTTTTCACGTAAACGTTTTGTAACTATTGAAGTCGTTCCTTCCCCACCCCTCCCCCGATAAATTTTAAGGTGAGTCAGGTGTGTATTATTTAATTTCCAGCAGAAGCTTATTTCAAGCTATTCGAATAGATTCATTTGGCTTTTCGGTGTCGTTTTCAATCATTCAGAATCTAAAATAAATTTATAGGCCATAAAAACAGGCTGAAATGAGAGAATTGAAGTCGAGAGGTTGCGTTACTGTGCGTGACACAGAAGCGACTTCCGTGCGTGGATAACTTCTCGACAGCAGATTTACTATTTTACAAGGGGAAAATGGCAACCAAATAATTTCACTTATTCCACGAGGAACAAGAATTTCCTATACCAGCCTACACTTATACATGATGGAGGCTTAACGTTTTACAGTTAAACAACTGTTATACCGACTTTGCGAGTTGCCTTTGTGTGTATGAACCGTGTATCTGATTTGTTGCAGTTAGTCGGTAACCAAATGTAGCTTACATTCTTTAAAATCTTAAGAATTGAACCATTGTTTCAGCGGTGTTTTGTCTCTAGAATACTTTGTTTAGGGATTGACGGTGGATTTTGCTGAATGCCCTTCGAGAATTAACTAGTGAATTGCCCGCAAAGATTTTTCGATAATGTTTAACTACAATCCTTTGGCTGTTTGGGGAAATGCAGATCAACCATAGATCTTGTCTACTACATAGAAAAATATTCCTTTGAAATTTGGTAAAATTGGCTCTTTTTCAAATCTGTCAAACCACACTCTCTGTTGAAAATTATTGTTCAGCTGATAAGAAGAGTCTGACAGAAATATTAGTATTTTTATAAAGAAGAAGGTCAGTTTAGTAAAGAAACATCATTTGATTTATGATTGGCTCATGTTTGTTTTGACAAGAGACATGCAAAGTTGGCAAATTTTGGAAAATTTTTTGAGCCAAAATTGCTCCCAGGGGGGTCAAATTTAAATTGCCTGTCACGTGACCACATTAGTATTAGAAGACAAAATAATGTCGATTTGATTATGCGCCGATCAATTCGAAACTTCAACATCCCCCCCCCCGGGCATACCCCGGGCATTTGACTGTGCATCGTGCCCAGGGAGGGGGGAATTTGAACGTTGCATTGAAAGGGTGGGGAATTTGAACCGGATTTATCTCTTGTTCTGACGTAATACGCCCGTGAGTTTTTTCTGTCTTTACAGGGGTTTGTCGGATTCACAAGATAGAATTTCGCTTTGGTTAGTGAATAACTCTTTCAAATGCGTCTTTAAAAGAAGTTTGAAGGTATCGTTACAGCATATATGTCTCTGAAAAGCGTGTAAAGTGTTTGATTGAAGACGAAATTGGCTTGGTGGAGAGGTATTTCAGTACAAATTGGTGGGGCATTTGAAGGGCCTTTTTGCCCCGAGGGGAGGGAATTTGAACAAGCCAATCTTCAAAAGTTCAAATGCCCGGGGGGTTGCCCGGGGGGGGATGTTGAACTTTCGAATTGATCGGCGCATTACTTGCTCATGACTAACTTTCAGCAGGCAAAGTTTGAGATAGGGTTGTTTCTGACCATTTCCAAAAATCCTTGAACCTCTCGTGGACAGGCTCTGTAAACGGCAACAATTAGCAAATCTTAACAACAAAATAATGAAATATACCCACTTCGAACTGAAAAACATTGTAATACAGGAAAATGATTTCCGATGCTGGTTTAGATTGAGTTGTATAGTACTTGTTTTTTAGTTTAGCTCCTCCAACAATTCAATCTGATGATGCTTCGATTAAGCGTTGTGAATGAATGCGGTGCGTATTCGAGGGCGGCGCTCTTTAATATTTTTGCTCTCGTATGCGGCGCTTAATCGAGTAAATACGGTATGTACACAAAAACGTTTTTCATCCCGACTAATCTGATGTCTGCTCTCATGTAACTGGGTCCGTGCATTAACATGAATAAAATAATTAAAAATAATAGGAATTTGTGCCCATGACCTGCGGGGAAATTCCCACTCCAATTAGATCATATTAAAGCCCGGTCGCTTGTTTGGCACCCCTTGGGGTGTTAAAATTGAAATTGCAAACATAAGAATAATCCCGGTAACTTTTATGGTAGAAGTCACGGCCACTTTTAAGCGAGTGGTTGGTGTAAGAAGGCTCTATATCTCATGGAAGATTGATCAGGATTGTGTAAACGACCAGAGGTTGCTTTTTCTAATACCATCAACTGACTGACAAATGCAACTTTTCCATTGTGGTGTTCTTATTTTTGGCAAAGACATCTGATTATAACCTCGCGGGCTTCTCATTGTTTTTATTTCTCGATATAGTAGCATATAATAATTACAGAATTGCTGGGGCCAAGCAGGCCTCATAAACTGAGGGTAAATAAAGTGAACTATCTCTAGCTATCTCTTTTGTCTGTCGTTCCCTTTCTTGCATAAACGTAACGCGAAATTAATTGATAAACGAATAGAACCTAATATACTGAGATGCTCGAGAAGAGAAAGCTGGTAACGGTCGATAGGAAAAACGGAGACAAATAAAGACAAACGTATCGGAAAATCAAAAATGCGAGCATTACGTTTTAAGTTCCCTTAGGTCCAATGGTTTTGAACGTGTTGTTGGAACTATTTGACATTTCAATCCATCCTGTCTTTATTACATTATTTAGTAGATTTTTTATACAGCTCAAATTTTACAGAAATTCCCTGCTCTGGTTTATGGGTTTTAACTGAGACAAGGACTATAGCTGAACGCCTTCCTGTATTCCGTAGTAAATTGATCTAGCGCCCTCCTTCCAATAAGCGCCCCATTTCTAACAACGCTCCCCCTTGCATTTCGTTTGTTCCAATAAGCGCCCCTGTTGCGAAAGTGACATTGAAGATATTGACATAGAATAGACTGACGAGACTATGCACCCTTCTTTTTTTTTCGAAAGTATATTGAAGATATTGACTTGGAATAGACAAGTTCAAAAACGAAATAAGCACCCCATCCCTAAAGCCGGGGCCAAGCGAGAGCGAGAGTTGCCGAGAGTTGAAAAAAGTTTTAACTCTCGCTCTCATTTGGCCTTAAATTCTCATGCGCTCTCGGCGACTCTAGGCGACTCTCACACGCTCTCGTCGAATTTAATTTTTGTTGAGAGTCGCCGAGAGTTTTCTCTCTTTTGGTCCGCGTTGGTCTTGTCACGCGATGAACTCTCGGGTACTCTCGTTCTCGTTTGGCCAGGCGGACTATAGTCACCGAGAGTTGAAGAAAACTCTCGTTCAACTCTCATCCTTTAAACTCTCGGTCTCGTTTGGCTCCAGCTTAATAAACACCGTCTCTCCAATAAGCGCCCTTACTTGAGCTATGAAATAATAAATTAGCGTCCTGTTCGCTCGCTAAATCGAATTCTTTAGTGAAGGGGCAAAGGGGGAGGGGGGGCGGGACCCGGAAGGAAAGTGAAGTGGGAATTGTACTAGAGGCGGAAAAAGACGGGGACAATGAGCGTGTTCCCCAAGGTGACGAGAAGCGTGAGAACTGTGAAAAAAAATTCACAACACTCCATAATCTTTAAAACTAAGAAAATGTATCAAGGCAAGGGTGACAGAAAAGAAGCGGGAACCAGGATTAAACTACACCAAAAGGGGGAGGTTTGGAGTTCCCCCCCCCCCTTCCCCCGTCTCCCCTTTTTCTGACTAAATGAAACTGGGAACAATTTATCTCGTCATTGCGGTCACTACTTTCCGCCCTTAGACATTGCTTTTAGCCTCTAGCATTTTGCTTTCGGTATTACGCGATGTTTACGATGTAGCATACTTCCACTTTTGCCACTGGACAATACAGAATCCAAGGAAATGAAATCTTAAAGGATCCTAGTCACCCACAGTGCTTTGCGCGCATCGAGTGAGAAATCCGCCATTTTCTATGCCATCTAAAATCAGGATTTTTCACAGTGAATTGAAATCCGGCTACATCCGCTCCAATGCGGCCAGCTTGGACCGTCATTTACTTTCTTGGCCTTAAAAAATTAATAGCAGTTACATCTGGCCGGTTATTTTGGTGTTGTTTGCTATTTTTCTCGTGAAATGTGCGAGACAACGCCAGGACTCTCAGCGGTTTATGCTCTCCTTCGCGTGGCAGTACCAAAACAGTCAAGCTTATGAAAGAAATCATTATTCAAGGACCTTCTTGGTTATCGCACTAGTCAAGCAAAAGATATCCAATAGATTGAAATGCTGGTCAAGCTTATTCGCCGACATTTTACTTCATTGCGGAGCGCGTTCTTCAGGTTCTTCACGCGCTGAAATGTTTTGGTCTTTAAATGTGACGACGGGACTCGCTCTGCAGTGCCAGTAGCGACGCTAAAGCGAAAGCTTCAAAGCCTTCGATGCCTAAGAACAACACTTCGACTTTTTCCATAAGCTATAAATCCCTGGAATTGCAGAAAAGGAGGAGAAAGAATGGTTTGCGAACAGAAACTTTGTAAATCAGATCTGTTAGCCGCAGTCGACACCTTAGCTAGCTGCAGTAGATTTTGTTTTCATGGCAATTCATGTATTTTGAAAATTGAAATGAATATCCATCCTGTGCGATGTTAACAAAGAAAATAAAAGCTATTGATAAAAGAGTTTCTTCTATTTGAAAGGAATGTGCAATGTTCTCGCTTTATCTAGCGCTAATTAAAACTAAATGCGGTTCGGGGCGATGATCACAACGGCGTGATCGAGTGCGTTTTGGAAACATTTATACCCTCGATGCATTTGCCTTTTGTGTTTTGTGCCGATGGAAAAGTCAAGAATACCCAATTGAACGAGATTCCAAACCTTTATGATTCTAGATTCGCTTGTAAATGATATTCCGCGAGCGCTCGCTGAATGTAGTTTGCTTTTGGTAGCCGGCGGACTGGGAGGCTGGCCGACTTACGAACACAAACATTCTTTGAGTCCTTGGTTTTTAGACAGCCGCCAAAATGCGCTGAAAATAATCGAAAGCCCTTTTACTGGCACTAAAATCAAAAACAAGCGAAGAAATTTCAGCTTCAGGCTACAATTTATATTTTTACTAGTTGAACTGTTGACGTTTTGTCATGTTCGACGAGTAATTTGATCGCAAATGTCGGATCAAAACAATAACAAAGGTGTGCCTGACTAGGATCCTTTAACCCTCGGACGTACAAGCAAAGTCACACACCCACAGTGGTACAAAGAGTGGGGGGGGGGGGGGTGAGGAAACCCCTCCTTGGGTTTCACTATGTTTCAGCATTTCGAATTTCGATAAGATTTCACCTTAAGTAGAAAGCCTGTTATGTGCTCTACAAGATGAGGTACATATCATGGATTGCCGCGCTGCTGGGGGCCTGCGATGTCATCCAAGATGGCCGTCATCTTGTGTGCCATCTTGGATTTTACCAAAAAATATAAATTGCCAAAAAATGTTAAAAATTGGACATTTCTGATGCTGGTCATGTAGAATATGACATGATTAAACATTTTGCTGCTTTTGGTTGATGTTTTTTTTTTGCATCATTCACCTAAAAAGGGTAAAAACACACATTTTTCTTATGCTACTTACTTATGACGTCATATCTCGTAACCATAAAAACCAATTCTCACCAAACGTGTGTTAAAATGTGTCTAAGGGATATATGCACAGCTACTGAAAATGGCAGATCTAGAAAATAATTCGTCTTGGAAAAATTTAAGAAAAACCTTGTACGCCCGAGGGTTAAATCCGATAAAAATTATAATCGTAGATGCCGGAAAGTGAAATGTCGATTCAATATACCCATAGATAAGAGTCCTCGAAAACGAAACCCAATAAAAAGCAAACTATTGAAAACGAAATGTCATGCTCATCCAAATAGACATGATGAACCCGAAAATGTAAGTCTGACAACCACTTTGTCAAAAAGAGAATTGTCCACCACAATATCATAAAGGCGATACACACGATACAGGGACGCAAAGTTTAGAATAACGAAAATACGAACAGATGAAACTTTTAAGTTAATACTAAGGCTGGCTTTCGTGTTTTTAACCCGTTTTGGCTACAGATTTGCATCCTGAGAGCCATCTTTTTAGCAAGTGGTAAGTGTTGTCTATTATTTAACAATTTTATTCGCCTAAGGCGAAGTGAATATTGTGGATTATTCCACAATATTCGTTGAGCCTGAGGAGAATAATTGTTTTAGTATAATTGCTCAGGTGATTATCAGAGCAAATGCATTTTCTTTTTTCTTTTCTCCAGAAACATCAAAACTGGCGCGGTGGCCATTTAAAAAAAACTAGTGCGTCAGTATTATAATCACCTTGCGCTAGGTGATTATAGCGAGGTATGATCGTAATCCTCGACCAATCAGTGCGCGCGCTTCTCTATAATCACCTGGGAGTGAGCAATTACACTTATAAGTATTATTACGAAGGAAGCACCTACATATGAGCAAGCAGACACTATGATTGTTTCTTTATTAATAGTCTATCAGCTAATATCCTACGAGCGGAGCGTCACCCAAGTAATCAAAAGAAATAAGTTAATGCATTTGTTGATGAACAATTATTGATCGTATTTACTTTGGATGGGGAATTCAATATGAACTCGTGGTCTGCTCGAGTCTTTAGATTAATTTTTAAATCTCTCTGAATACTGCCATAGTCCCAAGACGGAACAGTTAGTGTATTGACCAAGCAGTCATCTAAGTACAGTTGTACCCGTACAGATACAGATTTACATTGTAAATCTTTATGCACCGATTGATCTCGCAAATCGGAAAACTTACAAAGAGTTTTTCATTGGGTACGTTCGTCGAAAACATGTCTCTGAGTAAATTGCAAAACAATTCTCGATTTATTTGGAAAAAACCCCGAAACGTTTCACCTGTGGTTTGACGGTTCCTAAGAAGCCAAAGTGGATGATAACTTTCCCTAAAATGTTTGTCTAATCAACAGATGAAGGATTTGTGCTTTCTTCTCTTACTTGCGAAGCAGTATTCTTACTGCAAAATAACTGATGCAAAATTCAGATTTTCAGATTTCTATTGTTTTGCACTGTTTACATATTATTAACAGCCTGACTATAAACATTACAATACATCGCAATAAAATTTGCGGAGCGGAAAGGAAGCTGTCACCGCGGAATTCAATTCCAAATTTTAATTTGAAACAGATAAGTGAGTGCTTGGTAAGAATACGTCACAACCCGATGTCACAGCGGATTCCCCCCCCCCCCCGACTCCCCCGCGAACTTGGACCCCCTTCAATAAGGCAATAATTTCCTTTTGAAACGGCAAGTTTTAAGAAGAAGGTCTTCAGTCTCCCGGAACGTTTTTAGAACAAGGAATATACATCTGTTTTTTTTGGTTTCAAGCGCGGCAGCTTTTCAATAAATTGGCTGTTACGCTTCTACGTATAATACAGTAATCTCTTGCTTGAAATTACCGTGTTCTAAAACCGAAGATGTTGAAGCTCCCGCGACAACCTCCATTTGGAGGGTAGCTTGCCGTTACTTCAGGGTCATACAGTGGTAAGGAAATTTGTGCTTGATTTTTTTTTGGAAGT
The DNA here is from genome assembly GCA_964030785.1 of Siderastrea siderea. NCBI lineage: Eukaryota > Metazoa > Cnidaria > Anthozoa > Scleractinia > Rhizangiidae > Siderastrea > Siderastrea siderea. The sequence goes on from OZ034970.1 coordinate 42,979,903, forward strand.
TAATTGGCTTATGACCACATGACCTGTTGAAGTTCCCGCAACAACCTCCATTTGGAGGGTAGCTTGCCGTTACTTCAGGGTCATACAGTGGTAAGGAAATTTGTGTTTGAATTTTTTTGGAAGTTAATTGGCTTATGACCACATGACCTGTTGAAGTTCCCGCAACAACCTTCATTTGGAGGGTAGCTTGCCGTTACTTCAGGGTCATAGAGTGGTAACGAAATTTGTGTTTGATTTTTTTTGGAAGTTAATTGGCTTATGACCACATGACCTGTTGAAGTTCCCGCAACAACCTCCATTTGGAGGGTAGCTTGCCGTTACTTCAGGGTCATACAGTGGTAAGGAAATTTGTGTTTGAGTTTTTTTGGAAGTTAATTGACTTATGACCACATGACCTGTTGAAGTTCCCGCAACAACCTCCATTTGGAGGGTAGCTTGCCGTTATTTCAGGGTCATACAGTGGTAAGGAAATTTGTGTTTGATTTTCCTTGGAAGTTAATTGGCTTATGACCATATGACCTGTTGAAGTTCCCGCAACAACCTCCATTTGGAGGGTAGCTTGCCGTTACTTCAGGGTCATACAGTGGTAAGGAAATTTGTGTTTGATTTTTTTTGGAAGTTAATTGGCTTATGACCACATGACCTGTTAAAGTTCCCGCGACAACCTCCATTTGGAGGGTAGCTTGCCGTTACTTCAGGGTCATACAGTGGTAAGGAAATTTGTGTTTGATTTTTTTTGGAAGTTAATTGGCTTATGACCACATGACCTGTTGAAGTTCCCGCAACGACCTCCATTTGGAGGGTAGCTTGCCGTTACTTCAGGGTCATACAGTGGTAAGGAAATTTGTGTTTGAGTTTTTTTGGAAGTTAATTGGTTTATGACCACATGAACTGTTGAAGTTCCCGCAACAACCTCCATTTGGAAGGTAGCTTGCCGTTACTTCAGGGTCATACAGTGGTAAGGAAATTTGTGTTTGATTTTTTTGGAAGTTAATTGGCTTATGACCACATGACCTGTTGAAGTTCCCGCAACAACCTCCATTTGGAGGGTAGCTTGCCGTTACTTCAGGGTCATACAGTGGTAAGGAAATTTGTGTTTGAGTTTTTTTGGAAGTTAATTGGCTTATGACCACATGACCTGTTGAAGTTCCCGCAACAACCTCCATTTGGAGGGTAGTTTGCCGTTACTTCAGGGTCATAAAGTGGTAAGGAAATTTGTGTTTGATTTTTTTTGGAAGTTAATTGGCTTATGACCACATGTCCTGTTGAAGTTCCCGCAACAACCTCCATTTGGAGGGTAGCTTGCCGTCACTTCAGGGTCATAGAGTGGTAACGAAATTTGTGTTTGAATTTTTTTAAAGTTAATTGGCTTATGACCACATGACCTGTTGAAGTTCCCGCGACAACCTCCATTCGGAGGGTAGCTTGCCGTTACTTCAGGGTCATACAGTGGTAAGGAAATTTGTGTTTGAATTTTTTTTTTAATTTAAGAGCGAATGTTACCAACGGTCAAACATTTGGTGGCAACAGGTCAAAAATCAATTCCGCGCATATTCTTATGTTAGGTAGACCTTAATGTGAAACAAATCACTGCATAGTTCGTTTGGCTGAATATCGATTTATTTTCAAGAAAATAGATATTAACGGAATTCGCTCAAAATACCGCTTTTGAAGCTCAAAATGTAAGGCAAATCTCGAAGCTTTGCGTAACAAAATGAAGCATTCCAGGGCAATAAAAATTATCAAAACTTGTAGAACGACGCTTAAATATATGTCAAAAGCAATTTCAGCGATTTCTGCTCATTTATTTACGAGCTCTGATTCAATTTACCCGACATACTTTTGACTAGATAAAAAGTATATCAAGTTTAACCTCTAAAAAAAGTATGTGGTACCGAATATTATTCGCCAAGAATTTGGACTTCAAGAGGAGAAGGGAATGCTCTTTTCCCTCCTAAAAGGATTTTTTGGGGAAATTTATTGACGCGATGTTATAGAATTTTAAAGTTGGACAAAATGCGTTGACTCAAGCGATCAGAAAAGTCAGCCTAATTAATTCAGTGTACACATACACAAACAACTTCACGTTTACGGCAGGTTTTGATCAGCCAACAACCGATTTTAACACAAAAACCTCTAACCTTCACGTTGCTGTATCACCGATGAGAGCTGTGGTGCTTGTTCAGGAAACAATTCAAGCAAACTGCAAGGAAACTTGACAGGATGTCGCAACTTGAGGGGTGTAGAATGGTAAAATCCGAGACTCGCCGAGACGCCGAGACCCATGTTTTAAAATGCGAGCCCGAGACTTCCGTCTGTTTGTAAAATCCGAGCCCGAGACTGGGTCCTCCGAAAATACGAGCCCGAGACGCACTGAATCAAAAATCCGAGCTCGATAATCTGATAGAAAGCATTAAAAGTGGCTATCACACGCTTTTGGGCTTTCGGAACTCACAGAAACTCGAACCTGGTGTTTTATTAAAGTTATTAACTTATAGTAAAGCGAAGTACCCAACCGGTCGCAATTATTGGATAACGTACCACTACTTATTAGCCAGGCTAGTTACTTATAAACTAATGATTCGATTGTCTGGTCTGGTCTGTCTTGTCTGTTTCTTATAACTCCGGTGGGAAACATAGGGAAAGCTTAGGAAGTTTGGCGTTCTGCTTTTGTGGTCTTTTTGTGAAAGAGACGGTGAGCTTCGGTCCAAGGAACACGCGAGGGGGTTACAATGGAAGAAGAAAGCGGTGCGGAGTCAAAGCGGCGCAAGCGCAAATACGGTGAGTAAATCTATTGTAGCTTATTACTGCAGTGTAATAGTAGCCGCTAGCTTTTCTGGTTTTATTATTCAATTATTGATGGTTATTTTAGGTGTGGCAATATTGGTCACATCGTTTTTCTGCTTGTATATTGAAATGATCCATAAATTGGAAGGTCGGAAAGCTATGAACAAAACTAAAGTCAACTAAAGAGAATACCTAGTCTAACACTCAACAGGAAATTTGGCGACAAGTCACAGGAATAGCGAGGAATGTTACAAGGCCTACTCTGGGACCCAAAGTCGCCTAAAGTCGCCCAAAGTCGCCTAAAGTCGCCTAAAGTCGCCCAAAGTCGCTCTAAGTCGCCTTAAATCCCTTGTTTATAGTTTATATATTAATAGTAAACTATGTAAAACTTAATATAGTTTATTTTCAGTTTGCTTGCCAAGGCTGTTGCCTAACCAGAGCCCTATAAAATAAAATGCCCAAGGAATCATCCTGGGCCCCTAAGTTTCTTGTTGTGACACTTACTAAATCACAGGTTTCACTTAATGCCTTACTTTTTGGCCTGTGGCCAATTCGGCAGAAACCTTGCTTGCTAGCTGTTGTTAAGGTCATTGTTGCATGTTTATGTACTACTAATGTCTTTAGTGTGCGGGTCCATACCAACATCACAAGAGGTCATTAGAACTTCCAAGGGGGGTGGGGGCAGTGGAGGCTCTTGAAAGCCACCAAACTAGAATTTCCAGAAGGGTGGGGTGGAATAGGGGGTTGGTGGAGTATTCAAACTAAAAGATTTTCATGGGGATAGTATGGATATTTTCTGTAACAATGCATTATGGTGTACCATGATGATTCCCATGTATATGTATACCACAACTGTACTTAGGTTCACCTTGGCATTTCCAATTAAGTCACTGAAGGTTACCTAAAATTGCCTAAAGTCGCTCAAAATCGCCCAAAGTCGCCTAAAGTCGCCCAAAATCGCCTTAAATCGCCCGTAATTTTGGAAAAAATAAGCTAAAATCGCCTAAAGTCGCCTTAAGTCGCCCAAAGTTACGGCGACTTTGGGTCCCAGAGTAGGCCTGTTACACATTGGTGTTAGTTTAGCGTTTGTACTAAAAAAGTTCCAAGTTTACTCTGTTTGTAAACAACATGTACTCGATGATTGTGATTGCATGAGTCTTATAACTGAAATAATAAACGGCTAGCTATACAGTTAGACCTTTATGACCTTTTATAGCTTTATACTGTGCGGCTCAATGATCTGTGAAAAGAGCAACATGCACACGTGGAACTGTGCGAGTGAAGCTGTAAATAAATGACATCTCCGGAAATGATCCTGCGCCGCAAATGATGCCATTGAAAATCAGGAATCACGTGGGGTTTTATCATTCAAAGAGAACAAAATGAATAATTGTGTAATCATATGAAGTATTTTAGAGCACCTACAACGCTGACAAAGTTGAGGATCTGAAATAGATGATTTGGCGTATTCTTGGGAGTATAGTAATTTTGGCACTAGCATATAAGGTTATAAGCTCTAGCCTACAAAGCAGGTGTTTATTTAAGACCTGTTATACAGGCTAATACGATAATCTCTTAGAACTTACGTAAAGCTAAATATAAGCGGGAGGGGAGGAGGAATATCATGCGAAGCGAAACTGGTGGGAAAATGACTTACTTAACCTGAGGGAAAGGTGCATAACCTCAAAAAGCTAGACAGCAGTAAAGAATAATTTGACTATGTTCTATTTGGCCTAAAAAATTATAGACGAGGATAGTACTGATGTAAGCACAGATGATGAAACTGTTAATAGGAAATCGAAGAAAAAACGTCACGGAAAGAGCAGCATGCAGAGGGTAAGTTTAATTGCACGTGAATGTAGACGTAATCATTCTACCCCGCATAGAAAGCTTTATTAATAAAAGAATACGAATACTTTTCGCTGCTTTGAAATGGCACAGTGGAACCCACTAAAGCGCGTCGCTTTAGTGCCCGTATCATCCGTTCTTAACTAAGGAGAAACTCAACTCTCGGTCAACACATCCAATTACTTGCTCTAAAGCATATGTTCATTTTGAAACGTGCACAACTCGGCTCAATAGTCTCAATGTAATTTATTTTAAAAAAATGAAAACAGATAGAAAAATGAAAACGTACCGTGTGAAGATAACCAGTGTGCATAAAGCCACTTAACTTTGTATATGAGCGTGTCACTTGAGTCAGAGAGAAGTGTGCGTATTAACCGACAAATACTGTATTTCAAGTTAAGTCACTCAATATTTTGCACAAAAGCCTTACAAATTCTGTCTCAAAAGCGTGTATTAAAAAGAAATGAATTCGTTGGCTACAGGAAAGAGAAAAAGAAAGACCAAAAGAAATGGAAAAAAGAAAAAGACAGTAAAACATCGCAGAGTCAGCGAGAGTAGCGAGACGTCTCATGACGTCTCATGGCCTGTGTGGCCTGGTTAGGAAAGAGAAAATTGTACAGGAGGTAGCCATGAGAAGTGACATGTGGTCTTATTTGGATGATGATTTTCACGTCCAAGTGATGAATTATATCATCATTGCCTGGCTCTGGTTTGCGACAAAGGTACCGCAAACACCAAAAAGTTTGTCTGGTTCCCACAAGGAAAACTGATAAAGGCCGCACTCTTCGACTCCCTCCGGGAGTCAGTAAAACAATGAACATCTGCAACTTTTTACCCGTTCTAGTGACACAAGACTATTTAATCAAGAGGGATAACGCTCTGGTAATGAATTTGAAATACCTTCAACGCACATAACCTACGGTCAGCGTTGGTACTGCAGAGGACGTATGAAGAAATAGGTCCTAACAGTAAAAAGATTCCGCAATCGCAACCAGGTAACGTGCTATATGTGGTCACATATTTATAAACAGTCGACTAGCTATACAGACTAAGCAGTCGCCTTCGTGACTACATCTCGTGAGACAAACGATATACAGCCAAAGTGGGACAAAGTGTGTTATCTAAGGCTGTAAAACAGAAGGCGGGACTTGTGACTTACTAAGTATGTACTATGCCATCGTGCTTTCACATAAATGTTTCCATGACATGAAGCAGCTGTAGATGCCTGTACTGTTACTAGAAGGATTGCAGTCGAGGCCATCCGTGATTAAATCTTTCTCTAAAAATTCGTTGGTACAACTGAAATGTACACTTGGGTGGAGAGACAACATGGAGCATGGTTTCTTAGCTAAGGTCAAGAGGCAGCGACAGGGGAGGGATAGGTGATCACCAATCAAAACTCAGTGGAAAAGGGCAGAGGTGGTGGAATTTACTAACAAAGTGAGAACGGCATGTAACTATTTTGTTGGTCTTTAACAGCGTGAGATAGCTTGGTTTGTGCAAACTTCGGTAGAGCTCAAAGATTTTAAGTAGCTGAGCCCGGAGAAAATTGTTTGTGGATAAAAGTTCAGCTAAATTTCCCAACTTGCGTCTAATTTATTTATTAGCAGTTATCTTGTATTTAATTGTACAAAAATACATCAAAGGAAACGTCAGTTGTTTAAAAGGCAGTATATGAATCGCTCAGTTAGAAGCATGTTTAGCTCGATGTTTAAAACAAATGGGACACACCAGTGCTTAGCGCCGAAGGACTGAACGATAATGGATAGTCTGCAACGTTGTCAGCAAAGCCTTGAACTAAGTAAATCATGTGTAATAAAAAGGGCAATGTAGATCTTCCTAACAACTGATTTAGCTTAAATATGTACGGATGTTGTCATTCATTACGGGTTGGTTATGTGTCGCCGCAAACAGAAATAGACTAAGCACTTGCTTTGCTTGCTCGTTGAACTGTGAACTCCGTGCTAATATAGCTTAATATCGGGTGCAATTTTCGAGATTCTGAGATCCAAATTATAAAAATTCAAGACTTCGAGACGGTTCAACGTGTAGCGAGCCCGAGATTCCGAGACTCTTATTTTGAATGCCGAGATTTCGAGACTCGGCTGATATTTTCCTAGCGCATCATTTTGGATAGACCATTCTGTACCCCTAACTTGCCATGCCGTTTAACCGAACATCCGCAGTTTTTGATGTGTCCTATTTTCGTTAGAAAACAGGCTCAAGGTGTTGTACATAAGATGTCTTTCCTTTGAAACCAGCTCTGAACTGAACAGCGAAACAAGAAGTCGTTAATACAAAAACATCTGTTACGTGCTTTGGGTGATGCCGCTAATTAATTCAGAAAGAGTTTTAGTGAAATCAACTACTGCATGCATGTACCGCGGTAACGAAATTGTGGGCGCATCGGGTGACTTTAGGGAATTAGGTTTAATTTTTTTTTTTCAAATAAGCCATTTTTGTCTTCCTTCGTTTACTACTTTAAGGACTGAACGAAGATTCTCAGTAGATTGGGTTCGATGAGTATTTTGAAATCTGTGCAACTGAAAAAAAGCACGTTGGTTGCGTGACATACCCGAGACTGAGCTTTTACCTGATGGGCAGGGAGAAGGGGGTTTCAAAAATATATTCCCTGTTGGTTTTCCAAGAAGACGCACAGTTAATGAACGCTATATTATATACTATGGCTAGTTTAAAATACAAAGTCAGGCATGAAAATGTCTTCTTCGGTCTTAAAATTCTTTTTTCGTTTTGTTGGGGTGAGGGTGGGGGGGGCTGGGGCTATAGGGTTCGGGGAAAGAAGTTTTAGAGAACACTGAATCGACTGATTGTGACGATTCCTGGTATTCTAAGACATTTAAATAGGGCAGTGGTGATACCTTAAAACCTCCTTTTTATTTTTGCTGGTTCTTGTTCGTATTTACGTGCTAGTGTATATTTACCGCACAAACGCTTATTTACGGAGAATAGACATTAATAAGAAATCAAAACTCGTACTGGTTCTCAGGGAATAAATATAATGATCTGCAAGATTGTTAAAAGCTTCGTCCTGTTGTCAGAAAACACAACCCACTATCGGGCTTAACTTGGATGACTTTTTATGAGTTTTGGGTTTTCCGCTTTCGATGCAGCAACAGGCACCAACGAAAAACGACTCTACTCGACTGACACTGTAATGCGTGTAGTCTTTCTTAAGCTTCCAACAGTAAAGAAAACAACAAAACGGTTAACTGGGGGGTTCAACGTTCTATTCAACACCGAACAACACTGTTGAATTTTAAAAACAAGTTTGGCCTTCCAGGTTAATGATGTTTCACAATTTTGCCGACTTTTCTTTTGTTCTCAGGTGTGCCACCCTGTGCAATGATGTTCTGTAACATTGATTCAACTTTTTCTATGTTCTCAGGTGTGATCAAAAGTATTGAATTCGTTTGCCCACCTTGTTCAACATTGCACAACAAAGTTGTGTTTAAGATTGTTGAATAATGTTGAATGAGATTGGCCGAGGCATAAAGTTTGCAAACGAAAAACGCAAAGAGCGTGAGCCAACAAAATGAGGGCGTAGCCAGGGTTGAAGGCTAAGAGAAGGGGGAAGTTTGAACCCTTAATCCCCCAACATGAAAAGGTTTCCCCTTAAGTAGGTTTCCAAACCGTCCCCACCCATCGCCCCCTTCCTCGCGAAAGTGGGTCGGTCGGTCGGTTGATCGGTTAAACAAAAGGAAAAGATAATTCCAAGATAATAATTCCAAGATAATAATTTCAAGCGAGCCTTGATTACAAATTAAGTCCTCAAAACTGTCATTTTGTAACGACCCGCTATCACTTTTCAAGGTGTTCGGTGTTCGAAGACCTTGTTATGAGGGTGACTTAGATGTCCAAGTCACCTCAAGATGCCTTTAAAGAATATTAAAACGCACGAGGAAAGGGTGCAGGCACGGACTAAGTATTTCTAATGGGAGCCTTTTGGGTCTGTTAAATCCAGTTTTCGGAAAATCGAGAACCTGCAAGTTCCTTTCCGATCTGCTTTTATAATTACTGAACAAAGCTTTTTCACATGCACGTGGCTGGCTTGAACATTGTGTGATGTTTTTAAAGCAAAAGGTTTCACTTCTGCATAATTGATACATTAAAGGTGAGTTTTGAAACAAGACATGCAAAAACTTTGCTTTATTTGAAAATCCTTTAAAGCCAGGAATCGTTTACTTATACTATCACTTTCACCCGGGCACTTACAATCAGTCGACTTAGTATTTTCTTAAACGTCTTTCCAAACACCTTTAGCCCAAACCCCGCCCCATCCTAAACAAAAAGAAAAAAAACATTCTCAGACTGAAAAGAAGATTTTCATGTCCAACTTTGCATTTTAATCCAGCCATAGTACCTAATATAGCGTTCATTAACTGTGCTACCTCTTGGAAAACCAAGAGAGAATATATTTTTCAAATCCCTTCGCCCTGCCCACCAGGAAAAAGCTCTCGGGTTAATGTCACGCAATCAACGTGCGTTTTTTTCTTTTTTTCAGTTTCACGCATTTTAAAGTGCTCATCGAAACCAATCTACTGAGAATCTTCACTCAGTCCTTAAATTAATAAACGTAGGATGACAAAAATAACTTATTTGAAGAAAATTAAACCTTATTTCTCAAATTCACCCGATGCACCCAAAATTTCGTTACTGAGGTACATGCATTCAGTTGTCGATTTCACTAAAACTCAGTTCTGATTTAATTAGTGGCATCACCCAAAGCACGTACGTATAACAGATGTTTTTGTATTAACGACTTCTTGTTTCGCTCAGGCTGTTCAGTTCAGAGCTAGTTTCAAAGGAAAGGTATCTTTTGTACAACACCTTGAGCCTGTTTTCTAAAGAAAATAGGAATAGAGAAACCTCACATCAAAAACGGCGGATGTTCGGTTAAACGGAATGGCAAGTTGCGACATCCTGTCAAGTTTCCTTGCAGTTTGCTTGAATTTTATCATGAACAAGCACCAAAGGCCCAGATGTCTTACATGACAATAAACATTTACGGAGACGTCACACTGGTTTGTTTGCGGCTAATTTAGTAGAAGCGATCCGTGGTAGAACGAGACCAGCACGATTTCTTAACACTCAAACAAGGTCTCCGCGTCGTCAACAATCCGAAACAATATCTGGGAACAGTACCTCTTGGAACATATGCCTCATACAGCAGCGCAGTCAAGGGCTTTCCCACAGAAATGTCCCGTCACCAACAAGCACCATACATCCCACAGGCTCAACAGCAAGTAAACCGCTTGTATGGACAGTCACCTAACAATTCCATAAACAATTCAGTTGATCCTCAGAATAGAGACGCAACTGTAGAAGTTCCAAAAGAACTGATCTCCTTTTTCAGACTTATTTAATCGTTTATTTAGCATTAAATTATCTACCAGAATGGCCATAATCCGATTAGCTATAGATGGATAGATCTACGACGATGACTTTTCTTGCTTGGAATATTAATGGCCTATGTTCTAAATCAATTGGGGACAAATGGCAGAACATAGATTTTTTAAATATGAGTAATAACTTTGATTTCATAATTCTCTCCGAGACTTGGAAATGCACAGATGTTGAAATATCAGGATATAGATCAGTAATTCAAGATGCTACTAATTCGAGAAAAGGTGGTCGTAACTCTGGTGGTATAGTTTTACTTTACAAAAATGCATTGCATGATTGGATCTCAATTGTGAAAAAATCACCAAATTTTCTATGGTTTAAAATCAGCAAAGATTATACCAAAGCCAATAAAGACATATATACATGTGGAGTTTACATTCCTCCGCACAACTCGCGGTATTTTAATGATGAATTATTCGAAGAACTTGAAATGGACATTGCACTTTTTTCCTCCCATGGATCGATACTCCTTATGGGCGACTTTAATTCGAGAACAGGGAAATATTCGGATAGTATTTGTCAAGAAGGGTCGAACGTTATTCCAAATGACCGATCTGAACTTTCGCTAAATCCTACTCAGCGAAATAGCTTTGGCAATGAAGTAAACAATCACGGTAAAAGACTTCTTGAAATATGTAAAAGCGCCGACCTCAGAATATTAAATGGAAGAGTCAGTGGCGACTCTTTAGGGAGAGCTACCTTTCACGGGAGAAATGGTATAAGTGTAATTGATTACGCACTGTGTGATCAAGATTTATTCTTAAATGTTTCAAATTTTATAGTAAAAAAGCCCAATCCCTTATCAGATCATAGCCCTATCGTGACTTGGCTAAATATTAACTCGACCAATTTTGATACATGTATTCCAAAAGGATCGCAAAATAAAAACAACTCTTTAACGCGTGTATCAAAACAGTTTGTTTGGGAAAGTGATTCTACACAGAAATTCAAAGATGCTTTACGTTCTCCAGTTATCCAAACCCTCATACAAGATTACATAGACGAAAGAGCACATATTAACGATGCTGACACTTCCCTTGATAAATTAGAAAATATTTTTATTACAACTGCAAGACAATGTTTAAAGATTAAAACCACAAAACAGCGTAAGCGTATCAAGTCATCATCAAACAAAAAATGGTTTGATTGGGAATGTAGATTAAAAAGACATGAATTGAGGAAATTGGCAAACCAAAAACACAGAGACGGGTGTCTGTAAAACCCGGAACACCCCGGAACACCCCCGGAACACCCCGGAACATCCCCGGAACACCCCCGGAACATCCCCGGAACAGCCCGGAACAGCCCAGAACAACCCCGGTACACCCCTGGAACATCCCATAATACCCCGGAACACCCTCGAAACAGCAAGGAACACCCCTGGAACACCAAAAATAGTGGTCAGCGGTCAGACTGCTCACGAATTGACTAAGCCGAAGACCTCTGAAGATTCCCAATTCTTCATAAGACTTTTGCGGATCACCCTGAGATTTCCGAGCATTTCAAGAATGCTTGGAATATTTTCGAAGCTTTTAAGAACAGCGAAAAAAACCATTAATTAATGGAAAAAAATATCATGCACGTGACCTTCATATCAATAACTTACGATTTTCAGTGATATGAAAATGTGACAGTTGAACTGTTAATTCTGCACTGATTTTTCTCGTGCGAGGTTTGCATTATCACGTTCAAAAAACAGGTGTGACCTCAAGGACATAACAAAGCCAAATGATACAGTGTCACGCAATGCTATAAGGTCATTATTCCGAGGTCACACGATCGTCATCGTTTTATTTCCACAGGTGCCTGGAAATGTTTGGCCGCCGGTTCGTTACGCTAATATACAGTGAATATATACACCTCATTTAAAAAAACCTCAGTTCATATTAATTTGAAGTATCATACCGTAGTGCATGAGTGCTTCAGGAATGTTAAAATCCGAGAACGTTTTTCCATGTCTAATAAATTCCCATCTTGCAGCTTTCTCTTGTCATATTTGAATCACAACGTTTTTGCAGTTAGGCCTACATATATTTTTGGTTAACAAAAGAGCGTCGCTCGGAAGATAAATGAGTACTATAATTTTGTAGAGGTATCCGAGGGCTTATAATGTCTGTAATGTAGGATGTCACAACGTAACCCGGGAGCAAAAGGATCGAACGAGTTTACACTCTTATAGCGAGAAAAGGAACAAGTATTTTATTTACTTTCACGAGATCTAGTTAGACTTTAAGAGAAAAATTCAGTAAACGAAAAAAGGAAAATATCAACGATGAGAGTACATATCAGATTTCCTTGAACTTTGCAAAGTTCGTGTGCTCCCTCAATAAGCCAACTTTGTACGTTGCGATAAACCTTGAGTTACAACTTACTTCTCAAAACTATTCAAACATTTTCCTAATTGGTCTTTAGAAGGAGCGGCGGTGTTTCTTTGCCCAGTTCGTACAGTAACAGCAAGTGCGGCACTTATTGAGAAAATGCGGTAGTACTAGCTGCATAAATTGAAAAGGAACAGCCTTTACGGGAAAAAAATAAATCCTATAGACGTTTAACAGCCTGCAAAATCTGTTTTGTTTTGCGTGCAAAATCTGTCACGCAATGCCCAAGAGTAAGTTATCGCGACCGTGACGTGTTATATGGTGAATTGAATTATTATTCGGGATGCCCACCCCCAGAATTTTACTCATAGACGTCACATCGGTTTGTCGAGAGTTATAATGCAAATCTCGCATGAGTTACAACAACTTCAATAATTGAATTGAAATATTCAAAATCAAATCTTTGTCGATCTAAAGGACACCAATGTCACTTTTTCTTTTATTTTGTCATTTTGTCTTCGGGTGATCCGCAAAGGTCTTCGGAAAAATTCGGAAATCTTCGTTAATCTTCGGAGGTCCTCGGGTCAGTCTATGCGTGAGCGGTCTGACCGCTGACCAGAATTTTTGGTGTTCAAGAGTGTTCCTGGCTGTATTGAGGGTATTCCGGGGCAATATGGGATGTTCGGGGGTATTATGGGATGTTCCAGGGGTGTTCCGGGGTTGTTCCAGGCTGTTCCGGGCTGTTCCGGGGGTGTTCCGGGGGTGTTCCGGGGTGTTCCGGGGGTGTTCCGGGGTGTTCCGGGGTGTTCCGGGGTGTTCCGGGGTGTTCCGGAGTGTTCCGGGGTGTTCCGGGTGTGTTCCGGGTTTTACAGACACCCCACAGAGACCCCCTGAACCCAATTTTACGTGAAAATTACCACGTCATTCTAATGCAATACAAAGTTTACTTAAATCTAAAAAGAACGACTATTGCAATAGCAAGCTTCATAGCTTGGAGGAAGCTGTTAAAAATTCAGATGCGACAAATTTTTGGAAATGTCTAAAATCAATGGATGACACTGTTAAATTAGAAGATACCCCTTTAGTGTCAGAAGAAAATTGGCTGCTGCATTTTGAATCTCTTCACTCTAATGATCGACTTAATCCCATTCAGCAGAAAATCTGTAACGAACTTCAAGAAGAAGAGGATCGAAAAAAACAATTTCGCCCGTTAGATTACTTGATCACCGAAAATGAAATACAAAAAGCTGCCAAAAAGTTAAAGAACAACAAATCTTCTTATTCAGATAAAATTAAAAATGAAATGATTAAAGCTAGTATCAACGACCTGATGCCCGTTATATTACAAACTTTTCAATGCAGTTCTAAATTCAGGTTCCATGCCTCAGACATGGTGTTGTGGTCTAATAACGCCAATTTATAAATCGGGTGGAAGAAGCGATCCGTCAAATTACCGTGGTATCTGCGTTTCGAGTTGTCTGGGAAAACTGTTTTGTTCTATTTTAACTCAAAGGCTACTCGAGTATGTCACCACCAATCATATACTTCACAAGTCACAGATCGGCTTCATGCCTAACAATCGTACAGCAGACCATGTTTTCACACTCCGAACTTTGATAGACAAGTACGTCCATAATCACAATGGCAAAATTTATGGTTGCTTTGTTGATTTTAGGAAAGCTTTCGACTCAGTCTGGCATAATTAGTCCGGGAGCTAAGCCCCCCAAAAATTCGATTTGCACAACCCAGACTACAGAAAAGCTTTGACACCGGATTCTTGTAGAAAAATATCTCCTCTTTAATGTCAGGTACTATGTAGGGTGAGATTGTGGTATCACTCGTGAGATACGGAGCGATATTTACCTCGACCTTGAATACAACATGGAAGCGAGGCAAAACTAATTAATCATCGGAAACTTTATTTCTCTTGCAGAAATGACTGTGAAACATACCAAAACAGAAAGAGAACAAAAACAAAAATATTTTGAATTAGGTATGAGGACTCTGAGTTAGTCACGTGACCGATCATGTGACTTTAAGCATGAATAACTACTGCATACCTGCAATATATCAATTTCTCTTCTTTTTGAAACCTAAAATAACTTCTCTTTTGCTATTATTACAGATTCCTATTACTTTCTTAGCCACAAGGAATCATAGAAACTCAATTAAATGAGATTTCATTAAAATAATCTAAGAAGAAATGGCTTAGACATGGCCCTAACAATGACTTAACCAACAGCATGAAAACGAGGCTAACTGTATTTTTGGCTAAAAATGATGCACAACGAATATATTTAGGGATAAATCGGCAATTATAATAGAGAACAGCGCATTCTCACATCCATTAGGTATAAAGAGTTTGTCAGGTGACAGGTCACGTGACCCTCAATGTGCAGAAAAGCCTGGTATCTACAATAAATCCTATTCACAACTTTCGATTTGTGTGAAATCTGAAATAACTTTTCCTTTGCTTCTTTTACAGTATTTAGTTAGCGTCCTAGCTATTCCAATCTTCAACATTTCAAAAATGGTATTTTGAAATAACATATCTGAAGACAAAATGGATAAAACAGTTCCGCACGAAAACGAGGCTCGATTTATGCCTTTTCTGAATTCATCAAATGGAAGAATTTGAAGAGAAATTGATAAAACTTCATTTGATACTACGTTTTATCAAAAATAGTTCTGCCCATGCAGATGCATTCAGCTAGCTTTCAATGAGCATGGGCTACTGGAACCAGAAATTGTGGCAATTAAAGCTTATGACATGAATATTCTCCTTGGCATTTACAAAGAGTCGTTGAAGAGGAAAAGTGTTGACTGCGAAGGTTACACTAGACTGCGAAGGTTACACTAGACAGAAACTAAAATTAAGATTGATAACCCACTTCAAGGAAAGCCTAGTTTTCCCCCGCCGTTTTTCCTTACATAAACAGAGCTAGTTTATTCAAGCGCAATACCTTTGCTAAATGTTGTCAATGCTGTCACAGCTTACCAGGCACCGAAACACCAATCATGCAAACTAATGACCCTACAGTTCATCACGACGCAAATGAGATGGCAAGGATGATATATTTCTTTTCAAAAGCTATAGGGGATGAGATTGCTCATTGTGAAGGCATCAACCTTCAACCTCTAAATGTATGTGGACAAATTGAACTTTTCCACTGCAAGATTTCTCCTTCCACCAAGCCTATACTGGCTGTTCAAACATCTCTGATGAGGGAAAGATCATCATGAATGGACAAGACCTTGTACGGTACGCATCTCAAGCTAGAGTAAAATTTCCCAAACATATCAGCCTCGCCATATCCGCCAAACACCTAACCGGCTCAAAACAGCTCATCACTGTGCTGAATAAGATGGACCACTGTTCGTCGTACGAATAAGTTGAGATCTTGGACGCCTGTCTTCCAAAGGAGATACTTGTAAAATCAGAAAAAAAGATGGGTTACTATTCCGTCTAATATATTCCCATGCATCTTCGTGAAAATGGCTGGTAACAGTAACAAGCTAAACCAAACAAACTATTGACGGAAAGAATACTACTCACGCAACCGCACAGCGTACAAAATTCGGCCCATAGCCTGCACGTCAAGTCCCTGCTGACCATTCTAGGAAAAGCAGATCGTTGGATTCAGCTAGACGACCCTTACCATCGAAGAAGTCAATTTATGTGGTAGAGGGCCACTTGTAACATGCTTCTATGACCAAAGGAAAATGAAAAGGTTCCAGAGCAGCAGCAGCAAATGGCAAAATGGTTACATCAGAATGACACTGTCATCACGTTCGACCTGGCCATTTATGTGAATGCATAGCTGCTTCAGTGGAAATTTCCAGAGCTATTAAAGAACACTGTAGTTCGCATTGGGGGTACCACATAGCCCTCAACCACCTATCCCTCCTTGGGAAAAGGTTTTCGAATTCACTTGAAGATATTTTGATCGAGTCTGGATTATATGCAGCTGGTACTACCACTATGTGGATGCTTGGCAGGTCCTACAACCGCGGAATTCGTGCGCACAAACTGACAATGGAAGAACTTTTCCGTCTTTTGAGGCAAGTGCTTGTAAAGTGGCTTAAAAGTCAATCAACAGGTAACACAATTTCATTGCTAAGCTACAAGGGTGCAAAACGCCCTTTAAAGGAGAGGAAGTTCACTCAGCAAAGCTGCTATAAGGTGGTTAATGGCAAGGGTGCCATGAAGTCTTTGCTGACTATATTTAAGGCTAAAGCAAAATCGAAGTCAAGTTGTTCTTCTTCTAGGGGGAATGCATAGCCACGGTAATGATCTAACTACAGCTCAAAGCAGAAAGTACAGCTGGCAACTGGAATCTCCAGTTTGTCCGCTACAGCAGCAATGGTACCTCATTTCTTTGCACTGATGGATAGATCCAATTATGCCCGCTGGCATCGCATTTACCTTGTTGACATGTACAAGCTAGAAGGGAGGCATTCTGAAGTTTATCGGGAGTTTACTGCCGGAAACCATAGTGTAAGTCATTTGCAGCAGCCTCTTGCTCACGTCATAATAGTCATGGCCTTAGAACAATCCTTAACCTAGATTTAAAGTTAAAGGGAGCATAATTGGTATCAGTCGAAGAGAAGATGCTGTGGAACGGTGGTTTCTGACGAGCCACAAGTGTGCTGCCATCACAAAGTCAGTAAAGGAAATGTGTGGAGTTGAATATGGTGGACGCATTAGAACACACAAAGAAGCAAGTGTTACTCAAGTCAAACGAGGAGAAGATGTGGAAAAACTGATTTCCAACTTCATATCTGGCCTAACGACCCGTCTATTCACGATTCTTGAAGACCAATATGCTGCTGAGAAATTTCTCTTTATAACATCGCAGCAGGTATCGTTGTTCCTGTTAAATTGGCACACGGCCTTTTAAATGCAACTGCCGCCGGAAGACGTAACGTGGAGAGCTGCCAGAATTGATACTGACCAGGTCCATTTCAAGGAGGCATTCTCAAAGTTAAAGGTTAAAACGTCTGCAACAAAAAAAGTCTCGACAAAAAGATCTAATGCCAAGATCGTTGATGCAGACTGTCTGCTATTTGGATGACTTCTTGTGGTTGCCAAGAATAGAGAAGTCAACCTAAAGGAAGTTCTTCGCTACGAGCTTTCAACTGATCGGATGGCCCTTGCACACCTGAATGGTAGCCTTCGAAAACCGCAAAGAGCCAATTGTAACTGATGACCATTCTAGAGAAAGAGATTAACGTAGTTCCTAGTCTTTCACCAGCCTCTGCTCCTAGGACCTTTATTGTAGATGGGATAGTTCAGACGGTGATTCCAGGGGATGCAGCAACCTTTGGAGAACAAGAGCGAGGAGCTTCCTCCAACAGTTGACAGTCTCGGCATCACATTAGGCAAGCAAACTGTCAAACATATGTTTGGAAACAAGCCATTTTGTCCATGCTGTGCCATGCTTTTTGTGTGTCCAGGCTTTGCCATGCTGTGCCATTTTGTGCCATGCTTCCACCGCCTGATGGAAGTGGCTAGAAACTAGAGGAAGACAGATCGGTTCCTGTGTTAATTTCGAAGTACAGCGCGCCAAAGAGCATCATCGAGCTAACGACATACCATTGCAGCCAGTCAGGATGTGCCTGGAATTGTTCCTGTGAAGTGAACAGCCTTTCCTGCACAGAAGCATGTATGTGTATGGCCGATGAGAATTGCCACAATCCATGGAATCAGCAAGCTTCAGGCATATTAAGGACTGGGTCAT
Organism: Siderastrea siderea; assembly: GCA_964030785.1. NCBI lineage: Eukaryota > Metazoa > Cnidaria > Anthozoa > Scleractinia > Rhizangiidae > Siderastrea > Siderastrea siderea. The sequence goes on from OZ034970.1 coordinate 42,998,021, forward strand.
TTAAGGTAATTTAAAAAATGAAGGGGGATGGTCTATCTCAGTAAGTATGCAACCTATTGATACGAAATTAAGCAAAGAGATGAAACTTGTTACGGAAGCTCATTTTGATTAAGAGTTGTCACAATAGGGACCACGTGACTGATTAAGGTATCGAATTTCGATATTATTCTTTAAGCGAGATGCAGGAGAACTTATGCAAACCTAACTTACAAAATGACGTCTTAATAGTTTTTCTTGCATTAAGTCCTACACGAAATTAACTGGAAGGCGTGTCCAGGTTACGTGTTCATTAAAATGTCAAGTTTTTGCTATCACACAATAGCCATAAGAACCTCATCCAGGGTAGGGAGACCATCTTTCCAGCTACGAGAGTACCTCAAAAAGGTACAAACGCAATCACTAAAAATTCCAGGTAAACGTTTTTTTTTTCTAGTGTGCAGAAGCCCTAAAGGACAAAACGGGAAGTAAAACCTTAATTGGTCACGCTATCTGTTGCCATGGTAACTTCAATGTCAAAAATACTATTTTTTTAATGCACACACTTACATATACAATTTGCATTACATTGACTAATACAAAAAACGTGATACAGCTAAGAAGAAAGAACAATACTGAATAAAGGAATAAAAAAAGAAAAGAACAAGTAAAAAAGAATAAAGAACAGAAAAAAAAATTACAAGATATCAATCGAAAGGCACCTATGAGTTACTTACAATCTACATTCATTACAGTAGTGTTTACGTATAGCTATAAATAAATCGCTTCGAGTCTTCCCTCCTTTTTAAAAAAGTATTAATTTTTCGAAGAGGAGAAACAGAATTAGTGAAGAGCACATTTCTCTATTTGCCATCGCATCAACATTTTATTTTGGAATTCTTTCTGGATCGGTTTTTTTCTCAAGACACTTACAACTGTAGACATATTGTTTCAAAAGAATAACAAATAAGTGTAGTCTGCGTCTTGGGTATTCTGATAATTGATGAAAGTCGGGTATTTCATTAAAGGTAATTTGCTCGTTAGAAAGTTCAATTTCGGTCTCGTTTACGCGGTTAAACCACATTAACACTTCATAATAAAAAGATTTTGTCTCGGAGCAATCCAGAAAAGTATGCTCTATTGAATCTGAGTTAGGGCAAAAGGTACAGGTTGCATCATCGGTTAATCGAAATTTATGCAGTTCTTTTTTGGCTACTATAATTCTATGCAATGATCTAAAGGAGAACTGTCTTAACTTGTTGTCTCTTGTTGATTGATATACAAAAGAAAATTTGTTTTTCCATTCTTAATGAGTATCGGCAAAATTGACTTTCCAGGTTTTGATGCCAGTTAGTTCTACTGTGGGGTTTTTATTAAGTATTTTATAGTAGTGTTTGTAGCGCACGTCTGCCAAATCTACGAGATTGCTTCCAGGAAACAAAGATATCGTAGTAGTATTTAGTAGCTCGTGCGAGGGAGCTTCAGATTCCCTGGCTTTTTTCTTCAAGTCGGTTGGAATAGCTGCTATGAGTTGGAAGTAGTGGAGATAATTTGTTTTTATGTTGAACTTATTTTGAAATTGTTGGAATGTTAGAAAGTTTCCATCAGCATTTAGGATATCTTGTATAGAGAGGATGTTCTTCTTGAACCAAGATTTCCAGAAAAGCGTATTTTTATCAATAGTTATTTCCTCGTTATTCCATAGCAGGAACTTGCCATAAAAAAATATTTTAGTCTTATCTTTGAACTCTTGAAAATATTGTAAAAGCTCCCGATAGAAAGTAGGTAAACCATTATTTATGGAGGCCGCATTATAGTTGCATTTAAGAAGCAATTTTAATCCCCCATAAGTATTGAAATAATAATTTGGATTTGCTTTCCACGAGTCGGTGGTGCTGCTTAATAACCGGCTTATCCACGCTAGGCGCAAAGATTTTACTACTGCAGAAAAGTTTACAAAATTGAGACCTCCTTCCGAAAGAGGTTGGTACATGACCCTTCTTTTTATTTTGTCTTTTTTGTTTTTCCACAAGAATGAAAAAAGCTCTGTTTGAACATTTTTTATTACTAAAGATGGAACAGTCAGCATGGACGCTGCATAGACTAACTGAGATACTCCTAACGTTTTAGCTAATAGTGATCTTCCGTATAGCGTCAAATCCCTGGAAAGCCACAGATTTAATTTAATTTTCATCTTTCGAATCCTGCTAAGAAAGTTCTCTTCGATGTTTTTATTTTGATTGTATTATAGAAACGTGCTCAGAACTTTAAAAGGGTTCTTTGTGCTTTTAATTTCTAATATATTCAAGTTACTATGTTTCATTGTACCCAGCCACATTGCTTTAGTCTTTTTCTTATTTAACTTTAAGCCTGAGACGGTGCCGAACCATTCAAGTGTTTGGAGATGCGATTTAAGAGAGTCCGTGTTGTTAGTTGTTTGGTAAATATATGCCCTCGCAGTTCCTGTTTTGGCGTATCTTAAGGGCTAACAACTCGACCGCAAGAATAAATAAGGAGGGGCTGAGCGGACAGCCTTGGCGAACTCCTCTTGTTATTTCGAAATAGTTTGTCATAAATCCGCCATTTACGGCGGAGCTCTGTACGCCGTTGTATAGGACAGTAAACCATTTTTTGAACTTATTTCCAAAATTAAAAACTTCTAAGGTTTTTGATACGAAGCTCCATTCCAAGGTGTCGAATGCCTTTTCGAAGTCTACGAACAAAAGTATTCCCTGGAAGTTTTTGCTATCTGAAAACTCCATTATGTCACTGAGTAGTCTTATATTTTGGCCTATATATCTTCCGTTGACAAACCCTGTTCGATCAGAATGAATTAGTTTAGGTAAGTGTTGCTCCATTCTCTTGGCCAATACTTTAGAAAGAATCTTGTAGTCGATATCAAGTAAAGATATAGGCCGCCAATTCTTTAAATCAGACAGATTTTCATCACCTTTCGGAATGAGTGTTATTGTTACTCTCTTCTGGGAAACTGATAATGATCCTTTGTTAAATGCATCGTTATAAGAATTTAAAAGGTCTTTCCAAAGGAGATCAAAGAATGCTTCATAGAATTCCTTTGTGAATCCATGTTCTCCTGGCGATTTATTGTCCGCAAAGGATGTTAGAGCATCTTTTAGTTCCTCGAACGTCAGATCCTTTTCTAGAGATTCTTGTTCTTCTACATTTAATTGTGGGATGTTAAGACCTTCGATAAATTTGTGAATGTTATTGTTGTGTTCAGATGCATCGCTGGTATTATTGCCAGTGATTTTAGAGGTATACATTTTGCTATAAAAGTTCTCAATCTCTTTATTAACCTGCACAAAGTTGGAAATTACCTCATCATTTTCTGACTTAACTTCTCGAATTAGTTTTTTCTCGTAGTTGTTTTTTTTCTAGATTGAAAACGTATTTCGTTGGCTTTTCTCCTTGTTCGAACCATTTCGTCTTGGATCTAAATATAGCCTCTTTCCCTCTAGTGTCGTGTATCCTTTTTAATTTATCCTTAGCGGCTTCGTATTTTTCCAGAGTTTCCTGATCGAAAGCATCGTTGTTGCAGATTTTTCCATCCAGTTCTTGTAGTTCTTCTTGAAGAGCTTTTTCTTCGTTTCTTAACTTAGATCTTTTCTCTTTCGAGTACTTAATCGTTTTCGCGCGTAACTCCATTTTTATCAATTCCCATAGAAGTTGTTTGTCGGTAATTTCGTGGTATTTAACTAAAATTTGCGGGTAATAGAACTCGATGAGTTTTTTATAATTCTCATCCCCAGTAATGTGTTGTTAAATTTCCATAATCCCGGGCCTCTTGCGAATTCATTTTTAATTTCGATGTTTAGGAATATTGATTTATGGTCAGGTGCTATTGATGTTCGAATTTCTGTGTTCATGACGCAGCAAGAGAGAGGACGAGAAATAAGGAAAAAGTCGATCCTTGATCTTAAGTTTAAAGGTTTTGACTCGTAAGTAAAATATTTTTTGGTGGGATTGATTTGTCGATAAATGTCTATAAGATTGAGTTCTTCCATGAGATTCATGAGA
>OZ034970.1:43002234-43094234 GCA_964030785.1 Siderastrea siderea
GAATTTCTATAATTTGTAGCTTTCCAAGGCTGGCCACCTCGCTTATCGATTGGATTGAGAGTTGTATTCCAATCTCCTGAAATGACGACTTTTGAGGTGTCTGTATTCGAAATGAGTTGTTCGCTTAAGAGACGGATGAAACAGTCCTGGTCACGGTGATCCGTCGGGGCATATATATTTGTTACGAAAAAGCATTCTTCATCTATTATGACTTTAACAATTAAAAACCTTCCTTCTCAGTCCGCTTCGACGCGTCGCAAATGAAATGTGGAATGTGGATTCAAAAGAATGCAAACGCCTCTGGAGTGCGAAGAGCCATGCGAAAAAAAAATTTTGCCACCCCATTCTGCAGCCCACACTTTTTCGTCCTCAATTGATGAATATGTCTCTTGAAGACAAAAGATCGTAGCTTTTTGAGTCTTCAAATAAGAGAAAATTGCTCTTCTTTTGTTAACATTGCGTAAACCTCGCACATTTAGAGAAAGCAGTTTTAATTTACGCGACATAGAATAATTAGGTGAGTTTTGTCAATGTAAACTTTGCTAAAGAACAGATAGTAAATAAGACTAGTTTTCGGTGATAGAAGTAACAGCCTATGCTGTATACTTAGCCATTTCAATAAAGCGAAATTAAGTCAATGAACATGTATGGAGATCGGTGAAAAACCAAGTAAAATCGAAGGCAAGTTTGCCGGATAAAGACAACAATAGCGGAATTGATAATAATAACATCTACACACACATACCTACACACAACAAACAAACCACAAAAGTTTTGAGAGTGTTCCATCCTCATGCTCCTGTTCAGTTTCCGTCCCCATTTTACGTACAGTTTATCATTCTTAGGAATTTTGTAATACCTTTAAACATTTTCCAGATCCTCCAGGTCGTTTATTTTAATCGGCCTACCTTCTGGTGAAGTCTTCACATAAATTTTGCCGTCTAGGGTCCAGACACTTAGCAAAAGGCCATATCTTCTCATTTCGTTCGCACGATTTACTATTTTCTTCCTGTAAGACGCAACACGAGTTGCGGCAGTGGCACTAGGAAATAGATTAGATACTTTGATGTGTTTTAGTTTGGCTCTTGATTTGCAGATGTTGCTCTTGATTTTGTGGTTGGCGAATTTAACAATTATTGGTTTGTTTTCTTTTCGTTTCAACTTGTGGGAAATTTCGACATCCTGAGGAGTAATAGGAACTTCGAGCGCTTCTGCTAATTTCAATACTACCTCCTCTGTCGTACTGTAGGCGCTCTCTGGCACACCATGTATCTCGAGAGAATTTTTCCTCGTGTATTGCTCCAATCTGTCTTGTAGCTCGTACAGTTCATATATTTCATCTTGTTGTTCGTTGACACGTTTCTTCGCTGCTGCTAGTTCGTATTCGGCGTCAACACATTGTTTGGTAATCTTTGTTAGCGAGGTTTTGAGTTGAGCGATTTCGAGCTTCTGTTCCCGAACAGTTGTTGTGAGCTCGGCCAACTCATTCTTTATGCTTTTGTTTTCTAAAAAAATATTTGAAATGTTGATTTGGATGTCGACTAATATTTCCTTGAGCTCCTCAAGGCGTGTTTCGGTGGCCGTAATTGCTGGTTCTTCAGTTGTTAGCTCCTGATCCTGCATGTCTTCCGTGGCCGCCATATTGGCGCGTTTAGAAATGTTGGTATCTTCTTCAGTTGAACCACGAGCCCCTCTCTTATGTTTTTTACCCCCAGACATTAGCTGTCTAAGAGTCGACCTAGGCAGTTTTCTTTCGTAACCAAGGATTATTAATTATCGGCGATTTATATGAAATTGACGACGTGAAAACTTTCCTTCAACAAACGCACATCCGCACGTCAAACTCGCGCATACTCATTTATCGTTAAAAATACTATATAAACAGGACAAAGGCCACGGCCAAGTCTCATACTCATCACCTGTTTTCTTTCGAAGATAGACCACCCCCATTCCTTTCTGGATCAGATAGTTGCAGACCCAGTCCTTAATACACCTGAGGCCACCTCCATTTCCATTCCAATTTTATTATATTTCTTGAAGATATTAGTTACTAATATTTGTAAATATATTAGTTAAGCTACTCTAAAATTCGAGTTAAAATAAAGTTTATGTTATGTTTCTTATTTCAGAGGATTCAAGTGCCTCAGAATGCGAACGGTGACCAGTTTCTGAAATCTGCTAAGTTTGTTTCCTTAATGGTCAAACACTTCTATTTTATATGGTTCCCACGAACTAAAGTGCTTATTACCTGAATGGACAGAATCATTCTTGAAAAACTTCCATTACTTGATAAAACGTAGTATCAAATGAAGCTTTATCAATTTCTCTTCAAATGTCTTCCATTTGCTGAATTCAGAAAAGGCACAAGTTAAGCCTCGTTTTCGTGTGGAACTGTTTTAGCCATTTTGTCTCTAGATATGTTTAATGAAAATACCATTTTTGCAATGTTGAAGATTGGAATAGCTAGGACGCTAACTAAATACTGTAAAAGAAGCAAAGGAAAAGTTATTTCAGATTTCACACAAAGCGAAAGTTGTGAATAGGATTTATTGTAGATACCAGGCTTTTCTGCACATTAAGGGTCACGTGTCCTGTCACCTGACAAGTGAGTTTGTTTTACACGACGAGTGAATAAAAATCGTACAAGCGAACTAACCGTGAAATAACTTATATATTATATACATACCGAGATTCATAAGCGAACAGAACTCAAAGATAAACATAACTTTATTTTCTTTCAAAGGAAAACAACGCGCGGTCAAGCCGCCTCACAGTTCGAGAGTTGCACTGAAATGGCTTCCTTGTAAAATACTTTACATCTAAATTATCAAGCAAAAATGCCGTTAAAAGGCAGAACTAATTAGAATAACATAAGACATCCTGAAAATATGTCGAAATAGTTCTACGGAAGCTCAAAATTTGAAATACAAGAAGTGAAAACCCGAGACTTCATTTTTTGTTGCTTATCAGAACACTAGTCAGAATCCGAATCAAGAGGTTTGATTCTTTTATAAGTTTTGCTAGGGTTTTCCTCTCGCACTGAAAGTGTGGGCGATTGATTCAAAGTGTTTATTGCCACACTATGTCCTCCGTTTATAATATGTCCTCCGCTTATAACAGCACCCGAAAAAAGAGAAAGGGGCTGCTGTGCTGCTTCGCTGCTTTGCTGACAAAAAGTTGGACGAAATGTTGGATAAGTGAGTTCGTCAAACTCGTCCTTTCTTCTCTCCGGAATTGAAGAACCGGACTGGGGAGCTATTTCTCCCGAACTCAGTCCAGTGAGAGTGTGAGACATGTTCAACTGTTGTTTCTGTGAGACGGTAGAGTAGCTGGTGATACTTCGAACGTTTTTGTGTCCTGACAGTTGCATAATATCAGTTGGCGGCACGTTGTCGTTGACTAAAGTTTGAATCATAGTTTTTCTGCCGCTGTGGTTTTTGAAGTTTGGCCCTAGTTCGGCTTTCTGTGCCATTGTTTTCATTAAGGTATTAAGCTTATTTACACCGACTGGAGCTTTTTTGAACCAAGGTTTGCCGGAGCCAGATTTTACATTGTTTACTGCCAAGTAAAACGGTGCATCGTCGGTTTTCATTTCCACGGGTCGCTTTTGTAAGCCTTTACTGCACATTTCTCGTTGTTCGGCACAGCAAACATTTTCGGTGCAATGGCTCTTACATTCCGAGGATCGTTTCCTGAACGAGTTTTGGTTTCTCTTTCATTGAATTCGAGGTACTCCTGCCCTGTGGAAGTTTGACAAAGTTTTACGTCTCCCCAACACATTTCTCTGTGCTCCTTGCAGCCTTGTAACCCAAAATGGATTGTGTTGTTGAACCACACCGTGTTTAAAAGCGCTTCTGCCGTGGAACTTCCCAAGAGATCCTTTTCATACAGAACTTGAATATCTTCCTCACTTAAAGCAGCAGAAGCATTAGGCTTGTTGCCCTTGCCTTTCCGTTTTAGATCCCTTTGCTTTGACTGAAGCGCTTTCCCAGTTTGCTCGAACTGGACGTCTTTCATAAGGCAAAGTCCATAGTTTTTTCTTCAAATGGCGCTCAAAGCTAGCGAAGAATGCCCTTAAGGAATTAGGCTCGTATTCCTCCTTGTCTTCTTTTTTGCGAACCGTTATAAGAAACTCGCTGAGAAACTTGTTCAGCTCTTGAGGAGTCAATTCGTCCATTTGTCTCGTCTCGCCTTTCCAAACAAGAAATTATTGGAACAGAGCAACATCGTGTTTGGTCTTTTTCTTGGTGTTTTCATTTTCCTGTCCGTCAATGAACTCTTCTACTGATGAATCTAGGCTCTGAAAACGGTTAGTCTGATTTGTAGCCATCTTTCTAAAGAAAAATGCGCCTAAGCTCCTAGAAATGTGCTATTTGTCAGTCAAGAGGAGCGGCGAGCGAGCGACACGGTTTTGTTCACTAGTGAAAATAATGATATAGCCAATCAGAGCGTCGATACGTCGTTTTTCACAGTGAAAAAAATCGTATGACCGGAGAGCATGCGCGGAGTGGCCGAAGACGGCCACGTTTTTCTGTGAAGGGAGACCTCTTCCCTCGAATTACTCAATTTCAGACGAAAAAACCTATCTACAGCATGAAAATTGTTCAAAAATATGCCTCCTGTAAAGTCAGGCCGTAAGAACAAACGTGGTGAAAGAGGATCCACGGACGACGAAACTACAGAATCAAAACGTGTTAACATGGCGTCCGCCGATTTCGAGCCTGAAGACTCAGAGGAGCGCGAGGACGTCCAATCAGACCTAGCGGACATCCACGCAATATTAAAAGATATTCAGAAGTCAATGAACAACCTTTCTAAGGAAGTTGCAGAATTAAAAACCTCTTTCAAGCAACAGGAATTGGAACTAAAAACTGCTAAAGAATCATTGAACGCAGCACTCAAGTACAATGAACAGCTCAAAACCGAATTGCAAGCGACCAAGAGACGGGTTAAAGAACTTGAAGTCCAAAATGACGATCTTAATGAAAATATGGACGCGTTAGAACAGTACACAAGGAAAAATTCTCTAGAGATTGAAGGTATTCCAGGAAATATTTGTGACGACGAGGAAGCGGTTTTGAAAGTCGCACAGGTCTTGAACGTCAACGTGAAACGAGAAGACATGTATCGACATCTGTCACAGGATTAAACGAAAAAAGTCGAATCCTATCATAGTGAGATTTATAAGCCATAAGGTGAAGAGGGCACTCTACAAGCAACGAGTTAAACTAAAGAATATCAGCGGTTCGCAGCTGTTCCCAAGTGCTCCGGCAACAGCAAGACCATCCTCGAACCGAATCTTCATCAATGAAAATTTGACGGCACATCGCCGAAACCTGGTGCGAATGGCGAACGATATGAAGCAAGATGGAATTTTGAAAGGAGTGTGGACTGTAGACGGAAAAATTTTTGTTAAGACTTCACCTGAGGGTAGGCCGTTACGAATTAATACAGAAGATGATTTAGATGAGCTTTAAGTAAATAAACGTTGCTGGCAGGTTGTATTACATCTTATTTTATACATAGTCTAAACATGAGGGAAGTCTCAAAGAGGACTGAGAAGGCGAAGCGAAAGCTTAATCTCTTTATTTTTTTTCGTTAGTTTACCTTTTGTATTCATAAGTGTTTGTTTTGGTTTTATTTTTGCGTGGTTTTTTCTACAATTACATTCAAATGCAAAACAATTCAATATGTAAGGTAATTTCGCTAAACGTAAGGGGAATACGTGACCAAACTAAGAGAAGGAGCATCTTTACATATTTAAAAGATCAAAAAGCAAGTATTTATTTCCTTCAAGAAACTTATTCAGAACTAAACGACGAAACAATTTGGCAAAACGAATGGGGAGGCGAAATGTATTTTTCCCATGGGTCCCGACACAGCAAAGGCACTTGCATATTAATAGATCCATCGATTAATCATAGGGTAGATTGCTCATTTAGTGACAAAACAGGAAGAATTACTTTTATTACAGTCAATATCAATGGCTTAAAAATGTCATTCTGTAATATCTACGCACCAAATAATCCATCCGAACAACTAGAATTTATACAAGAGCTTAATAATTGTATCATCGACAAATCGGAATTGACAAACCTTATTGTTGGAGGTGACTGGAACTGCACGCTATCAAAAAAAGACAAAAAAGGCGGAACACCATGGAAACCATCACATTTCAGTCAGCTTCTTCTTATGACAATGGAAATTTTTGATTTAATAGATATACAAAGAGTTCGTCACCCCAATTTGAATATATATTCATATGTATCCAAAGCCTTAAACGTCAAATCTAGATTGGATTTTATTTTAATTGCAAAGAACTTGACAAAACACGTTAAAAGCATCGGAATTACTAATTCAATAGCACCAGATCATAAAACAGTTTTTCTTTGTCTGTCATTACCAAACAATTCTCCAAGGGGACCAGGATTCTGGAAGTTCAATAACACCTTACTGAAAGATGACAGCTAAATATTTAAAATCCGCGATCTTATTCCTCGATTACGTGAGAAGTATGCATCTTTGAAAGACGAAAGACTAGTATGGGAATTAATTAAAATGGAAATTCGTGACAACACCATCTCTTTTGCTAAAAGAAAAGCGAGAGCTGCTTTAAAACGGGAAGTACAAATCTCCAAGCGACTGGAAGAGCTAGACCATGAAATATGTAACAGTGATAATTTATCAGATATAGAGAATACGTTAACCGAGTACGACAACCTCAAAACAGAGTTTCAATCAATATACGAAGAAAAAGGACGCGCTGCAATTTTCCGATCGAAATGCAAGTGGGTAGAGAAAGGAGAGCGGCCGACTAAATACTTCTTTAATTTAGAGAAGCAAAACTATAATAGGAAGACAATAACCGAACTTCAAACTAGCGATAACGTAACAATAAAAGAGGAGGTTAAAATCTTACAACAAATAGAGAAATTCTATGAGGACCTTTACAGCTCTAAAATAACTGTGACCCAAGAAGCTTTTGATGAATTTATTCGGGAAATCGAAATCCCAGAACTTAATAACGAAGAACAGGAACAAATGGAAGGGATTTTTACCTTGGAGGAGTGTAAAAAGATATTAGAATCTTTTGAAGACAATAAATCTCCAGGTGAAGACGGATTCACCGCTGAGTTCTATAAACACTTCTTTGATTTAATAGGATTCGATCTGATCCAAAGTCTTAATCAAGCCTTTGAAGAAGGAGAACTCTCCATTTCACAGCGAAGAGGTGTAATTACTTTGATACCTAAAGAAGACTCTGACCTACTAGACATTCAGAATTGGAGACCTATAACCTTACTCAACATTGATTATAAGATTGCATCTAAAGCATTAGCCAAAAGAATAGAATCAGTACTCCCAAAATTAGTTCACTCCGATCAAACCGGATTCATGAAAGGTCGTTATATTGGAGAAAATATACGCCTGATAAACGATGTAATGGAGTACACTATGTCGGAAAGGAAAGGGGGCATTCTGGTGTCACTAGACTTTGAGAAAGCCTTTGACACCTTGGAATGGCAATTCATAATGAAGGCATTAGATCTCTTCAATTTCGGCGAGAATGTCAAAAGATGGATTAGAATTTTTTATACAAATATCGAAAGTACGGTATTGAATAATGGCTTTACCACCAATTGGATTAAACCAACAAGAGGGGTTAGGCAAGGCTGTCCGCTTTCCCCATATCTTTTCATATTGAGCGCAGAAATATTATCAAACAAGCTTCGACAGACAACTGAAATCAATGGGATTAATTTATTTGGAAATGAGGTTAAAATTAGTCAATTTGCAGATGATACTAACTTATTTTGTACAGATATTATTTCAGTAGAAAATTATCTTAACATAGTCAATAACTTTGGAGTCATCTCAGGCTTAAAATTAAATGTAAAAAAGACTAAGGCGATATGGTTGGGAAAATGGTCAAAGAACAAAACTACACCGTTACAATTACAGTGGGTAAACAAACCTGTCAAAATTCTAGGGTTATATTTCTCATATGATGATAATAAGAACAAACATTTTAATTTCGATTTAAAAGTCAAAAAATTACAAACGAAAATGAAACTGGATTTATGGAAAGTAAGAAACCTGACCTTGTTTGGAAAGGCTTTGATTATTAAATCTCTTGGGCTATCCCAAATAGTCTATGCAGCTTCCAATTTAAACACTCCAACCGAAGTCCAATTCACCATCAAAAGTAAGCTTTAATTTTCAATTTCTTATGGAACAAAAAAAAGGACAAAATTAAAAGAGAAAGCATTTATCAGGATTATGATCGAGGTGGAATCCGTATGACGGATATCGATCTTATGATAAAGGGGTTAAGACTGGCTTGGATCTCAAGACTACTTAACCCTGAAAGACGCAATTGGAAATCAGTACCAAATTATTTTTTCACAAAACTTGGAGGATTAAATTTTTTCCTTAGGTGTAATTACGATGCAAAATACTTAGATCCTAAATTACCAATCTTTTACAAAGACATTTTATCTTTTTTTTCGGAACTAAAGTCTAAGTACAACCACCAACAAGGACAGGAAACAATTCTTTTTAACAACAAAGCTATCCTTATAGGGGGAAAGCCATTCTTTCTTCGAGAATGGTTTTCCAAAGGAATCATATCTATTCAGGACCTTTTAAATGAAAACGGACAGCTAATTTCTTTTCAACAGTTCCAAAGGAAATATGACTGTAAAACCAATTTTTTAAAATTTTATCAAGTTATAAATGCCATCCCTAAAACGCTTCTAACAAGGGCACGTAATTTTGGAAAACTTCCAAAAGAAAGTTATTTGGGAGATCAATCCAAGTTCCAACTAGAGGAAAACATCGAAATTGACTTAGAGAAAGCAAAGGCAAAAGATTTCTACTGGCTACTAAATAATAAGGCCCAACGAAATGGAGCAAAAATTTGAATTTAAACTCCACTGATTGGGGGCACTTTTTTAAGTTGACAAAACGAATTTGTAAAGAAAATAAATTGAAAGAATTCCACTACAAGTTCTTACATAGAATTATAGTCACTAAGAAGGAGCTACACCGTTTTGGTATTAAAGATGACGGGGACTGTTTATATTGTGGAAATGAAGACTCCATTGAGCATACTTTCATTCACTGCCAATTTTCAAAAGCTTTTCAAAGGAGAGTTATTCAATGGTTTAATAGCGTGAACAACTCCAATCACCATCCATCTGTTAAAGAAACGTTATTCGGTTTATCTCCCGCCTCTTCATTTGAAAACAAAACTTTGATACCAACAAACTGCACAACAGACCAATTACTCTCTCCGATTATGTTAATAAATTAAACACAAAGTATAAAATAGAGAAGATAGATTAAAGTATTATACCTTATTTATTAAATACCTAATTGTTTAAGATGCTCCTTTTACTTTTATTTTGTTTTCGCTCTTTTTTCTAAACTTAATAGTGCATCTAATTTATTGTAATTGTGATTTATTGTAATTTAGTGTAACAAGCGTGATATGGATAATTGTAATTTATAATATTCTGTATTAACAAATGAATGTAATTGTACTATGTGTATAATAACAATAACAAAAAAAATTCAGCATTAACAAAAAAAAATCGTATGACCAATCAGCTGGCTTCTCTAGCACGAAGAGACTATTTTTATCTCGATGCTTTTGGCGCGTAAATCTCGGTATGTATATAATAAAATGATATCTCCAATTTTGCTCTATAATAGTGAAATTTGGGGTGGTTATGTTAAATCTGATTTTAAGGCCTGGGATGGTTCACAAATTGAAAGAACACATCTGCAGTTTTGTAAACGTTATCTTGAAGTTAGTAATAAGGCTTCTAATGTTGCATGTAGAGCTGAACTAGGTCGATTTCCTCTACTTATTGCCATTAATCAAAGAATCCTCAACTACTTGTTATATCTCCAAAACAAGCAACCGGATTCTTTTGTTAGACAGTCTTTTTTAATTTCATCAGAACTTCACACCGCTGGTAAAAATAGTTTTTACTTTAATCTGATGAAAATATCCGAATATTTTAATTTTGGTAATTTTAGTCCTGATTTAGTAGACACCGCAAAAGTGACAATGTTTCTACAGTTAATGAAACAGAAATATATTTCTTATTGGCAACATACTCTACAGCATTCTTAAAAACTAGAATTTTATAGATCTTTTAAGAACGAATATGCCGCTTCCAGTTATCTAGAGTTAACTAGGAGAGTTTCTGATAGGAGAACATTAACTAAATTACGTATTAGTAATCATAAACTAATGATCGAACTGGGCAGATATGACGATACGCCCAGAGACAATAGGCTTTGCCCAGTCTGTGATTGTAATCAAACCGAAGATGAAATTCATTTTATATATGTCCTTTTTTTTATTACTAATAAGTTGTACGCTTTTGCAATATTGTAACAAATTTACAGTCATGCAAATAAAGCTTCTTGTTGTTGTTGTTGTTATAAGGAATGTGGAGAGTTCTAAGCAAAGGGGAAGCGGGGAAAAAGAATAACTCAAACCCACCCGCTTAAATGATGTGGTCACATCTAGGTTAGGGAGACCCTAGATGTGTCCGGCTTTAACAGCGTCCTTAGACCATAAGAACAAGAACTTTTTTCTTACTGTGTGAACACTGTTAAGATGACTTTTGATCCAACGTTGCGGTGTAATTTTTAGCGGAGCCTGCGGGCAAAGCCCGCCAGCGGAGCTCCATTGCTAAGGAAATTTGGTAACCTATCAAGCCGAGAAATTTTGGTTGTGACGTAATAGTCACGTGACCGTCCGTCCGTACGTCCGTCCGTCCGCACAGTCTCTGGGAGGGGGAGGGGAGTGCCAAGACAACCCGACGGGGGTAGAGAATGCCATCTTTTCTTGGCGGGAAATCGCGCGGTGCTTTTGGGCAACCCGCCTTTTTCTTGGCGGGAAATCGCATGACCATCGTCGCTTTTGAAAAAGAGGTTTCTTTAAAAGCTTAAGCTTCTTAGGCATTTAACGATTGTTCGAGAGTACTGAAGTTTTATACTTGACAAAAAAGACATCTAATATCTATAAATGGAAAGAAAAAGTTCAAGTTACGAAAGCTGCCTTCAAAGGACTTCATGGCTTTGTTTTCTTCACGGCGGAGAGTTTGCCCTGTTCTGAAACACAACCGAGTAAGTGAAGTTTTTAAAGGGTCTAAGGTACATGATTCGAGTATTACGGTGAAAGAAATTACGTTTTGAAATGGAAATTTGATTTATGCCATTAGAAATGTGTCATTTACTTTTGACTTTAAAAAATTATTAGAAAACGCGCTCAGATTTGTGACAGATTCTTGAATATTTTTCCATGCTCAGCCGATTTCACTAGTGTGGACTGACCTACGATTTATGAAGTGTAACGCGAATTGCATTTAAGTATAAACTTACGGGTTTTCGAATAAACTTTTTTCAAAAATGATTTCTCTGTCCATTATTTTGTGTTTGTTTATTCATAACAGTAGGTCTAAGCACAGACGCAAGACAACTGCACAAGCTTTGCTTTCAATTTTGACTGTCCGGTCCATCTGTTTGTGCAACTGTCGATTTTCTTGTCCTAGAAGTTTTCAATAGTAATAATCTTTTAAGCGAAGCAGTTGTCGGTTTAAAGCTATTTTATTCCAAAAGCTTGCAAAAACAGTTTTGTGCGTTCCTCAAAGCGCCTAACTTTATATAGGCTTACTTCGCATCCGCAAAACTTATGCCGGCATAATTTAATTAAAGTGTGTTTGGTGTTTCTTTGTTTTGAATCTTCATGGTCTCTAGTTAGAGAACGAAATATAACAGTTATTTGAAAAACTATAAGCGAAGCAGTTGTCGGTTTAAACCTATTACATCCGAAAAGCTTCCAAAAACAGTTCTGTGCATTTTTAAAAGCGCTCTAATTTCAGACAATTTGCAGCCGCAAAACTTATGCCACAGAGTTAAGAATGTTTGGACGGTGTTTGTTTGTTTGTTTCCAATCTCGATGGTCTCAAGTTAGAGAACGAAATATAAGGGTTACTTAAGTAACTATAAGCGAAGCAGTTTTGAGTTTAAAGCTATTTTATCCGGTAAGTAATGTGTGTTCCTCAAAGTGCTTGAATTTTTTCGCGGCTGCCAAAAGTTTATTACAAGTGCTTCGAAGCTCCCCAGATCCTTTCTTTCGGGTAACCCCAGTAAAATGCCGGTGAAATCTCAGTATAAATTTTTGACCAGAGTAATATTTTTATTTAGTGGCAGTTCATGTTATTTGTTAACATCCGAACGCGATGAAGACAACCCATTTAACTGACAGTCGAATGATTTTTATTTTGTTTTTGTAAATGAGCGCCGTTTCAAGTTCATTCAAGCGAACAGCCAATAATCCAAGGAGATTTGACAAGCCTTGACAGTTAATGACAGGATATGGAAACATTACGAACACCAAGCAACAGGGTTCGTGAGTAAAATGTGTTCAGTTTGATGCCCGGAAAAAAAAATAATCAAGCTGTGCTCAGCCTCGGAACACTTTTAGGCTTTTTGAGAAACACTTTTCGAAAGCGAATGAGCCAAAAAAAGCCCCGAAATATATTTCAGACCGAAAAGTTTCAGGACTATTTTTGAGAAACGAACACCAGTTTATTCCTTCGCGGCTCCGCTTTTAGGCTTGGCTAAATCTACATATTATTTGCTTACTGGCGTAAATCTATCTGGGTTTACACACGTAAATGAAAGTTAGGCACTGATCGACATTTTTACGTCAACGCAACCCGCTTACACATTTAGCATCATCTCTAATTTTATTTACACGCGTAAAGCCAGTTCAATTTTCGCACATGTAAAAATTACGTGACAGCTGAAATCCACCTTTTACGGGATTGCACTAGCATACCTTGAAAACGTTGTTAGTTGCTCCATGCTAAGTAACCCATGGACTGACAGCGATGAGTCGTCTAAAGCAGGCTATGTCTCCCCAAAATATTGAAATTTCGCTCACCTGACTTCCATCTTACTTTGCTAAATGCCACCAAATATACAACAAAACTTGATGGAAAGAGTCTAACAAACAGGACAGAACAACTAGGTAGGGGATAAAGTGTAGCATTAAAAGGATGGAAGTAGATAACACTTCATCAAGTTTGATTTGTCATGACAGGCCTCCAGAAATCAAATTTGCCATTCTGATGTAAGATTTTTCAGCCGATATATTGTCACTATAGTTTACATTTCCTTACTTTCTACACTTTTGCCGATCTTTGTTTTTCTTCCTTCTTGAAGACAATTAGGAAAGCTTAAATAAGCCCTTAGTCATGTCTAAGGGGGGGTTACAGTCAATTTTTAAAGAAACTGGATAGGATTTAAGAAAGAAATAAAAGAGATAAAAAATTTTCGTCAACACCCCCAGACAGTCAATTCCCAAGAGAGGGCACTTAAGTCAGTGCTTGCAAACTGTTTTGGTGTCCATCTATTAATTATTAACCTTAAATTGTAATTTCAACTCACTTTAAACTATTCATATTTTTTCATTTTTCCATAAATTGATCAATACGCTCACTTTTTTCTTCCTTACGGACATTTTAAAAATCGCCAAAAAATTCTGGAAGATCCATGGGAGCTCGCACTACAAACTTTAAGATGGCATTTTGATTGAATGTAAACTCAAGGAGATAACTGAGAAAAACAGCTAAATCACTGGGAAAACATAGCATCCAACTGTAATCCCCCGTAAGAAAATATAATATATCAACCGCCTGCATACCGTCTCTTTAAGGCTCGCCGATCTATAATACTGGAAGAGACTTTGCCTTTAAATTTTCTCTTTATTGAATAAAAAAGCAGCAGTTAATAAAACTGATGCACATACTCGGTACACACCCAAGTACGATTTTTACAAAATCACCCCTTCATATAAATACAGGTGTCTTAAGCTTTTTGTTTAGTGATTTCAAAACATATCACGTTGGCGTAGGTTAAAATAAAAGAAAAATACAGTCAGAAACAAGACATAGCTAAACTTTGCATCTATCACAAGCGAGTTTGTGGAGTATCTCACGCATTGAAATCGAATCTCCAACTCATTGCCTGACGATTGTCTCATTTGCTGTTCTAAATTCTGTTCTTGTATGTTGTTGTTGCTTCTGTTCTGGATAATTAATTGTCCAAGTAACTGTGCACTTAAGAAAGGTTTTTAGCTGTCCCGATTGGTCTTTTATCAGTTAAATATTGAACTCATAAGAATACACTATTTCAAGACTAAATAAAAAACTTGATGATTTCTTGGACATTCTCTTTTTCTTTTGTTAACTTTAACTTGCTAGTAGCTAGAAAACGCCTGTTCACTCAGACTAAAATAAAATAACAAAACCAAATAAGCTGATTATTTCAGCAAATTTACTTAATGGATTTTGGAAATTCTTTAAGAGTTACCCGCTATCACTACTGTTCAATGTAACTGCTGGTGTTCTCTACATCAAACAGACCTCTGTTATAATTATTATGACTTATTTTCGGTTTTGTTAGATTCCTCTGTAGCGGTTATTACTGAAAAGGAGTAACAAGGCGAAATTGTATGGTAACACCCCTTCTCGTCTAAGACCAACCTCGTTCCCAGGGTCTCTCTCTCCCCGCCCCCCAGAGCGAGAGAAGAGAGACCCTGGTTGGGTCTGGTCACGTGCCCCCCAGAATTTGGGGGGTGACCAAAAAATCGTTGATGGAAGGGGCGGCTTGGAGTGTTTTTGTCAATACTAAGCCTACGGGAGAGCGTAAAGTGTTGCCACCAAAATAAACACATATTTCACGTGGTTCCGGTACGTTGCATTACGGCCATGTCGCAGTGCAATCCAGTGCAAACGCCGAAAAAAATTTATCAATCGTCCAGTAACAGAAATCCAAGTTGTTGCAGGTTGTGTGGATTTGTTAAAGACGAGAATTATTGCAAAAATCTCTTTGCGGAAGCCAACAAGCAATTGCTTGCCGTGGCCGAGGAGGTTTACGGAAGGCCTCTGCTTCGCAAAGTAAACGAAGAATTAAGGCCGCATCTATTATGTAGGCCTTGTGAAAGAAGGTTAAGGCCGCGGGTGAGGAACCAAGTGAAACGAATGGTAGCGACATTGCGCGAAATATTCATGAATAGGCTCTTCAGTAAAACTTTCAGTTTCTGAATCAATAATCGCACGTGCGGTAAAAATCGTGTGTTACTGAGCTGGGACTTTTAAGCATTTTTAAATAAACAAAAAACTGTCGAAGTCCGGCTTTTTTTTACGTTCAAACGTTACTAAAACCTTTTTGGAAGTTTTCCAACTTAATAAAACAAAGCAAAAACTACAATGATACTCCTTATATTATAGCTAACATAGAGCTTGGGAAACGCTTATATTCTTCAATCTAAATATTTGCGATCTCGAAATTGAAACGTATTGTTCCTTTCTGGATAGTGAACAATAGCTGCTAGAATTTAATTTCCATAATTAGCATAATCTTACCTTACACATTCGTGTTTATTGGGTAGGCCTTCGGAAGCCCTAAAACCACCAATTTTGTGTCCAAGAATACAGCGCGGATATGGAATTTCCTGTGCTGACACATCAGGCAGACAAACTAGGTGTATTGTAGATTGTCACAACAGAAGCAATTTTCTCAAACAGGCTTTTGAACAAAATATTGAGCGCTTCAAATGTAAACATGGACAATTTTACTCATTTAAAAACTTACAACTTTCGATGGAACTCCAAATCCTATAATCGGCTTCTGTTGTGACACAATGGAGGTTGTAACTGATCAATGAGTGGTAAGATCAAGCAGTGTTGTCTTCTCCAAGAGGAGAAAACTTGGACACGGAATCGCGTTTTACAAACTCTTAACTTTGGGAGCTCATAGCACCGCAAAGAAGCCCAATCTACTAAAAGAAAACAACTTTGTTGCACTTCCACCATTCCCCAAGCTCTCTGCTAAGTTTCAACGGAATCGGCTCCGAAAAGGTCAAGACACAACATTTTTTAGCGTAAGACCTCCACCAAAATGTTGCCTTATAAATTTATTCATGAGTAGTTTGTCACCCGCGGCCTTAAAGAACTTTAAAGAATTCAAGGGCATCATATATGAAAGTCAACGCTACTTAGAAAGAAGCGAACGGGTGAAGCGTTGTATCGATGTGTCGCCGTCTGCGCCCGGACTTTGAAGACCGCAAAGGATCAGAAAACGAGTCGTCGCGGACGGAGTTTTCCTGCCGTTGCCGCCGAAGAGCAGTTAAGCGTCCAGTCTTGTACAGAAAAGGAGGTTAGAACAGGAAAATGATTTTATATTCGGTATTGAATATTTTACGCGAACGACGGCAGTCCGCGCGTTATGTTTTTTCATGTTGTTGACAAAATTTAGACACCTCAAATTTTTTCGCTCTTTCATTCAGGATGACCTTGAGGTGCTGGAGATTTCCCAACCCTGGAATCTGCAGGAAAGTGAAGCTCAGCCAAAGGTAAATACATTTTAAAGCTTGTTTTCATTCATTCAATTCGCTAGTAATTTGGCTCTAGACTTGTGAAATAAAATCAGAATTTATACTGACGTGTAAGCTTACCGTATGTGTATTCGCTCTACCCGTTCGTTGTTTATCTCTTCATCGTTTACTGTGATATTTCTTTTTCTGTAGATTGACCAACCAGAGCCGCTAGAAAACCTTCAGGCCAGCAATCGGCAGGAAAGTTTTGTTGAACCAAAGGTACATTTATTTTTAGGAATGCTTTCAATTATTCAATTCGCTTAGGTCGGCTGCTTGTGAAATAAATATAGAATTGCAGCCGTGTTTGGATGGCGTTGTTTATTTCATTATTCGTGTTGATTTCTTTTTCTGTAGATCCAACCGCTATCCGAAGAAGAAGTTCTTAAAAACGTTCTCGCTGAAGGAGAAAAGGAGTTGATAGAGGTGGCGCGAAGAGTGACTAAATCTGTACTCAGGGAGCGTGGATTTACTGGAATGAGCACTCTAAATTTCAAGGAAGTGGTCAAAGAAGTACGGAGTCAGTGCCCTACAGTTTACAAGATACTATCTCAGATGGTCCAGCTCTGCATCGACGCCGATAAAAAGAAAGCTCCTTTGGCTCTTATTTATGGCGGCCTGAAGACTGCTGTAAAACATGACACGTTTAATGGCGGTCGGAGGGCGCGATTGATAGCCTCGTTTTGAAATCGACAGACGACAACGCGACAAAATACTTGACATTAGAGGACCTCTCCCTTATGTTCTAATTTGTCCAGGAGGCAAGTGACCAGACCCAACCAGGGTCTCTCTTCTCTCGCTCTTGGGGGCGGGGAGAGAGAGACTCTGGGAACGAGGTTGATCTAAGACAACAAAACTCGCAGTGTCCAAGTCCTTCTTTCAGTCTGGAATAACTCACATCGCTCATTTCCCTGAATGCAACATCTGGAAGGAAAATAAAAGGTAGATTTTTACGACTCATGAAAAACATACCAACTTCACAGGTTCAGCCTGTTCGATAGATCAGATCGAATAATCTGAAAACCCGGCTCCCAAGTTAAAATGCGCCCTATATGTTGTTCGAATACAAAGGCCCATTGCTTAGAAATAATTAACAGATGTCAAGGTAACAATTCAAAATCTGGGGATAAGGAGACTAAGTTCGCAAAGTATACTTACTCACATGGAATTTACTTCTTGCAGGTACATGTATAACGTACTTTTGTAAACCCAGTGTTTGTAGTTTCTCTAATAAAGGACATTTCATTGACCTTCAGACTGGTGCACTAGTACTCACACAAGTACGATTACCACCATCTACGCCCCTTTGTATTATTTTCTTTGTTTTTGTTTGTTTTGTTTTGTGTTTTTTTTTTTGGCATAAACAATTTTCGTTTTCGGAAGTGCAGCAATATTGCGAGTCCGCGCAAACCGGGAAACATAACGCTGGAGTACGGTTCATAACAGCATCCCTCCAAGGACGAGGGCTTTACTCGTCAAAACTTAAAACCACTTGACACGGCACAGTAAAAGATGAACGTCTTCCAATATTCTGGAACAAGATTTGTAAACGATTTTGATATATCTAGAATTTTAACAGCTTTCAACATCAAAGGTGTGCAGCTAAAGCTATAATGACTGAGTATCGCTAATTTTAGTCGCCCTTTTGCGTTCACTTGGTGTTGTGTTCAAATTTCTGTAATTCCCTTCATCATAGAACGAGGCGCCTGGAATTTGGAGTAGTTGAGGTTATATCGGGGTAAATATAAGCGTAACAGTTTTCTTATCGCTTTGCTACTCTGTGCAAGTCGATTCACCCGGTGAAGTCCCATGGTCCATATTTAAACCCTGCTCATCGTTTCCATGTCAAATATACGACTCTAGAGTTGCTACATCAGGTACATAGGGTAGTGCTATTTTTATTTATTATAATGCTTTTATTAGTTATTGTTTTTCTATTGCAGGGATCCGGCCCAGTGGCAATATGATATGCCCTTCGAAAGAGGACTTAACTTCAGTCAGTGATCGAGAACAATTCTTACCCTAGCCAACACGCTGCATCCATCAGCCAAGGCTATGTAGGGATAGTATGGTCCTTTTTCCTTTTTTAGGGTAATGACCTTTTCCTCATCTTTCATACGTATCTTTCTGCCGTTGAGGGTAAAGAGAAATGAAAATTCTCCGTCGCTATTTTCCTCTCTTATTGTGCAGCGAATAAGATCACCTCGACGAGCCATAGCAGGGCCTGCGAAAGACACAACAGTTAGTTGGCCTGGTACTAGGGTTCAGTAATGGTAAGCCTTTACAAGGTAAGAACAAATAAGAAAGCACGAGAAAGAGCAGAGTGTATCAATTATGCGCAACACGTAAGTATGAAAATTTTTAACAAAAAAAAGATAATTACTTTTATTACATTCTCAATGTCATTTGTTGGATTCCCAGCTTTCTGATTGGCTCACCGTAAAGAGGCTATCAGCGAATAAACCTAGTTTTGCCTCATAAGAAAATTTGAAGCCATGAAAAGAGTGGTTGCGTTCACAAGTTTTCGTGGGTTGAAAACGTTTTGTCCAAAAATATGGCAGAAAATTCAAATGGTTGTAACTAAGTCGACGCTATGCGCCCGAATGGGTGTTTCTCACCTCTTAACCAACACACACTCTTACAATAATTGTTAAGTACATATATGTTATATTGGCGTACAAAACTCTCAAAAGAAGTTGTGCTTATTTGTACAGTTGACCATCTCTTTAAAATGCGCTTGTAAAAGAAAAAAGGCGTAAATTCCAGTACACTTTACTTGAGGGGGAGTTCCGTCAAATTGTTAGGATTTAAGAAAAAAATAAGAGAGGGTTAAAATTTTTTATCGCACCACCAAGCAGATTTATGGGAGCTCGTACTACAAACCTGTTGTAGCATATTTGAATTGAATAAAACCTAGAGGAGATAATTAAGAAAAATGGGTAGCACTCTTGGGAAAACATTGCAGCTGACCAGACTCTCCTCTTAAAGGCTCATTACCAACTACTCTACGAATGCTCCGCTAAGAAAATGTGCGACCAATGTGTGAGGGAAGGAGCATTTCTGGTGCTGGCAAATGCGAAAAATGTTACAAATGCATTCCTCTTTCTTTCCAATACCTTCAGTTTCTAGTTCTCTGTCGTCTTCCTCACAGCTGTAAAAAAACTTTCCATCACTCGTATGGTATCCCAAAGAATTGTCTTCCCATCCAGGCATAGCAAGGTTATCGTAGTCTTTATTCACCACTCCTATTCCAACTTGTCCATTGTTCTCGGTTTCTAAAACGACCACCTGAAAATATAATGCGGTGCCAGTGGCTATGTTATTCTAATGCAAGGCTTCTCACCTCTTTGCAGCAGGACCTCCCATTAACTCGTGCAGGTCAATCACGGGCTGTTTTTCAAATTTCATTTCGTACGAAGTAAGGAGAGAGTTTAAACATAGATTTTCTTTTGTGTAACGATAAGATTCAATCTCTTAGGCCACACCAACAAGCAAAGATCGATCCGTTATACTGAGTATGAAATCCAAATAGTTTTGGCATAGTTTCAAGAAACCGAATGAGCTGTGGGAAAAAAAGCATTTTACAGTGGTTTTCATTGGCAAACAACTATAAAGGATAAATACCAATTGTGTTTTCTTAGAGACAGTGCGTGTTGCAGCAATCGATAGAACAAATTCAAGTCCACTGTGAAAGATGCCTAAAAATTGGTGGGTAAGCTCATTAACACGCGATCGAGACTTCGATGCCGTTGTTCCGTTCGACCGGTTCTTCTCAAAGGGAAATTTTCGACCAAAATTTCCCGAGTTTTTCTTTGAATAGTAAACGACCACGATCTATAAAATGGCTCTTGAGTAGCGTACTCAATAAATATGAAAAAATTAGTGTTAAAATAGTAGTGAATTTCATGAAAGTTATAAAACACTTCTACTTCGGCTTTTTAAAGATTAAATGCATGTTAAAATTTACATGGGTATTCGTAATTCGCCGCTTTTTACTGACCTCAAAATATGGTAGCTTTGAAGAAAAGGGGATTTGATATCTTGCCCCAGGGACTTGCTTCTCTTTTGGTTTGTTATCTGTAGAAAAAAAAAAGTGATATAAACCCTCTTCAGCCTGGGAATCGGGAGCACAAAATGCCCGCGCTGACTGTAAACGTTCATTCTTTGTGATTTCTCCTAAATTCACGCTGGAACAATTTGGCATTAATGTCATTGTTCATCATATATACGATGCCAGGGCAACTACATTTTGACAGGCAGTTTTCTCAACATTTTGAATTTGACTGCCTTAGATGAATATTTTAAAATTTATTTCGCTAATTTTTTATCTTTTAATCCATTTTAGTGTTCTGTTATTGCTTTTGTTACTTATCGGGCTATTTTAATGGTTTTTGAAGGTTTTGGAAAAAGCCAGAAATCCATGGCCAATGAAAGATGGTGGATCCAACTTGGCCGCCATTTTCAAATCATAACGTAATTCGCACATCGAATGGCGGCCTCAACTCGTGTTGTGGACCTAACAGGAAGCTATTTTAA
Organism: Siderastrea siderea; assembly: GCA_964030785.1. Lineage (NCBI taxonomy): Eukaryota > Metazoa > Cnidaria > Anthozoa > Scleractinia > Rhizangiidae > Siderastrea > Siderastrea siderea. Next base: position 43,023,236 of record OZ034970.1, read on the forward strand.
AATTAATGTCTACCCCTGAAGTTTCGTTGCCTTTTCGTTTTTAATACTCTCGGATTTCAGGAGGCGAGGAACGAAAAAAAGCCACAGGACGGAAAAAGGGCCAGGCTGAATAGGGTTAAGTATAGTTGATGTACCTTACGAAATTGACCCTTTATAAAAATTAAGATTTCGTTATGTTAACAACAAAAGAAACGGGGGGAAAGATATGTAAGAAGCCCGAGAAGAAGAAGAAGAAGAAGAAGAAGAAGAAGAAGAAGAAGAAGAAGAAGAAGAAGAAGAAGAAGAAGAAGAAGAAGGATTAAACTTGTATCTTCATTACAGCTACCAATACAGAAGTAAGGTATGAATTACCTACGTGATTCAATCACAACAAGCAGGTATATTTTACCTTCGCACGTTAAAAGGAGACCTTCTATTCGTATTTTCGAGTGGCAATCCCACGCCTTGAAATAAAAAGATGAATTTAAATATAATAGAGTCTTTTGTTTCAAGAAGATAATTTATACAAGAAATCTACCGTTATACTTAAAAGAGGTTAACTTTGCCACGCCATCTTTATAGAAAGCGTGGATTAAAAATTATGTGGAAATTGTTTCTTAGTGAAATTTTTACCAATACCGTTACTGAGACCAAATCTCCTGAGGGTACAAAAGAGCTGGATTGGATGCCACAGCTCACCATTTGTCGTTTTTTCCTTTGTCAAGCAGCTGTTTATTTATTCCGAGTTTGGTATAATCAACTGAGATACCAAAATGATAAGAGCGGGGTGGGGTCTAGCAATTTATTGAACAAAAAACGATTTGACGAGCCAAATCGATTATTATCTCAGTTAAAATTGAAACGCTGACAGAAGTATCAAATTATTTAATTTTTGGCAAATTTTGGAACGTGAAACTGACTGGGAATCTTAGCACCTTCATTGCGGGTGAAAAATTGCTTAAACGCCGTTATTGCTGATAGCGCCATAGTCCCCCAGCAGCGTCATTAAAATGCAGAACCCATGATCTTAACCTTACGTTGAAAAAGACATCACAGGATATGTATTAACGGCTAAATAGTTTCCAAATGTTCTATAGCAATTGGAATTAATTAATTAATTAATTAATTACCTCTGGGCCACGATCTACTAGCATTTCTTTATCTCCTTCTTGAGGTTTGAATGTTGTGCAAAGAATCTGGCTGATCATTTGGCGGTTTCTTTCTGTCTCATGCAGCATCAGGTCAAGTTTTTTCGCATCTGAAATATTTAAATACTTTAGTAGTGGAGCTCCTTTGCGGCCGAAGGCCGCAGAGCAGAGCACCATTAGCGTAAGCAAATCGGGAAACCTATCGATCCGCGAAATTTTGGTTCTGACGTCAGCGTACGTCCGCCCGCCCGTTCAGGCTCTAGGGGAGGAGGAGGGGGAGGGAGTCCCAAGGCAACCCAACCGGGGGATGAGAATGCCATCTTTTTTGACAGGGAACCACGCGTTGTTTTTTTTTTCTCGGACTTCATCTTTGTTATGTTCTCGGCTGCGAACTCGGTCGACACATCGCTTGAGTTTGTAGCATTTGGCAGCGATCCCGACACCAATAATTATTATAACAGAGCTAGTGCCTGCGGTTTTTTCTGTCCACAACCATAACTTTTGCGGCAATGCAAATACATTTTTTCAGGACCTGAACACCCGTGTGTTTATCTTGATCGAGCTGCGAATGATAAACAGCCGGATAAGTAATAAAATTACGACCAAATTTACGATGTAGTTAGCTTTGCCTAATGGTCGTCGTGCGTATCTATGACAGTGAAACTTTAAATAAGTGTTTTTGGCCAGGGATGGACAGGATGGAAACGGATTGCAACTTGAAAGAAATCGGGCCACCTTTTTCAAGTTTTCCCCACGCTTTTAGCCAAAACCATTATAAACTGATTGTGTTTAGTTTTCCTTTCAATAATCCACTTTATATCTTTCTCTTGGAGTGCCCATGAAGACCACTTTGTGTCAAGAAAATGTTTTTAGTTTTGATTAAACCAAAATTTGGACCCTAAGACATAAAAATACCCCTGACATAGCTCCATAAACGGACATTGTCATCTATTTAACGTATAGCCAAAACAAAGTATAGTTCTTAAATTTTTTAATTATCAAAGGTCGTCCAACTTTGGTTTCTTCCTTGAGGCAAAATAAAATATATGTATTTAGCCAAGCCTACAAGCGGAGCTCCACAATGTGTTCGGACCGGCGCAAAAACCATGGTTGTGGACAGAAAAAACTAGAAGGCACTAGCTCTGCTATATTTGGCGTCGGGACCGCTGCGAAATGCTACGAACTAGAGCGTTTGTTGTCTTTGCTAAAACGCGAGTCACCATGCGATTTTGCGCAAAAAACGCGGGAAACAGCACAGGGTAATCTCAAGTGTATGCCACCTCATATTGGTGGACGTATAAAGAACGGACGTACGGACGTACGGACCGACGGTCGCGTGACTATTACATCACTACCAAAGTTTCTTGGCTTGATAGGTTACCAAATTTGTTTAGCAATGGTGCTCCGCTGGGGAGGTGTGCGCACGGGCTCTGCTATAACATACTATGTGAAAATATGGTTCACCCGTGGTGTAGTGGTATCAGATCTGCCTTGTATGCAGAAGACCGGGGCTCGAGTCCTCGCTGGTGAACCACATTTTCACAGAGTATGTTATAGCTTGCCTATACGTTTATATGCTTTGTTCCTTTGTTATAGCAGATCTCTAATGTGATTCTGTGTGAAGATATGGCTGATTCACTTAGTATGAATATTCCGGCTTGCTGTCTAGCTTGTCATGTTGCGTGCTTATTTAAATATTCAGATCTCTTTGTAAGTCGTTCCTAAGTGAAATCAGACTCCCCACGTCGAGTGATCTACCCTGTGATCTTAGTGAGTAATTAGTAAATTCAGCCTCAACCTTGTCCCCAGGCCTTTACGCGCTTAACAAATGTCAGCGTAAAGCTTTGGACCGAATACGATAGCGCGAAGCCGGTCCTAGGCGAATCTTACCGTTAAGCTCGACGGGTGACGTCACATTTGATATTCCGCCGAGGACGACAAGGAACGAGCCTGTTATTCAGAATATTTCGCACGGATGGCCAGCATGGAAATGGATTCCAACTTGAAGATGTCGGGAGAACTTTTTCACGTTCTTCCCATGTAACTAAAATAAAATTATTCAAAACGCTATTTCTTCGAAAATTCTCTTTGATGTCGTCCTCTTGGTGGTCTAGAAGCCGTTCGAGTTCGAGTAAGATATTTAGACATAATTTTTTTTTCTTACCACAAAAACGGAAAATTCTCCAAACTGATGTTAAAAATAGATGAAATAGTGCCCCTTTAAAAAATTAGTTCATGAGCTGCTTTGCAAAATATGATTTGCAGCTGATGTACTGAAGATGAAACAAAATGCAGAAAGAATTTACACCGACGGAGTTTTACCTGTCACAGGGAATAAATTGGTGTGTTTTTCGAAATATTTCTCCTCCAGATGTGTAAAAAACATCTTCTCATTTGTCCCTACAAAAAAGAGAGAAAACATGTAACATTGGGCATTGCGCATATTTTATTTCTTCAATAAATATTGTGTACTGTTTAAGTATAACGTTATGAGCATATGAAAGACACACGACTCGTTACTGAATTAAGAGTACCCGGCATAAGAGAAACTAAAGTTAAATTCCAGTGAGCTAGTTTACCTTTGATTCCACGACCAACTTATCTTCTGGTTTTCTGGGTTCTTTCACATTTTTGAAAATGGAAACATGTTAAAATCTGACAAGCCGTTTATGATGACGGAACGAAATCTTCAATACAAACCTCACCTACATGTTGCTGAGTTGTCATTAAAATTACCATTTTTCTCTTTCACTTACCCTTTTTTTCTTCTTTTTCTTTTTCTAGATTTAAGCATCGCTGTACCACAGGCCACAGTAGCTTGCCAATATTGTAGATGATATTAAGTGGAACTGGTATTGGATCATAAGCATCGTATGTCTGAATTGTAATCGCTCTTTGAAATGACCACTCCTTAAACGAGTTCTCCTGTGAAAGAGCCAAACACAAATAAATAAATAATTTTCTCCCAACTGTCCCTGATACAAATAACTTAACCAGTAACAACAAAGATACGAACAGTCAAAGCACAGTTGTATAGGTTAAAATGGTACGAGAACAACAAAATTGAAAACAACTGTATACGGTAGGTCAATGTCATAATCATCAAAAATTATAATGTCAATCAAAATACGGAGTCAACTTGTGGTTTCACAAAGAAAGTGAAGTGCAGCCCCTTGCTCAACTTATTAATAAAGTATACGTTAACTAATTTCAAGATATTATTAGGTATTAAAGGTAATTGATTATCGGAGACTGGGAGCACATTGGTGATCTACAACTACACTTTTTGTCACAGGATAATGGCTCATAACTGACCCTTTTTAAACCCCCACCCCCCCCCCCCTCCGGCTCTTAGGAGATTCGCATAACGAGCGCATTTGTTTTGCTTTGATTGCGTTTTGCTTGCGAATCGGTCCAGTGTGTGTGTGTACATAAGTGATGAGATGATGTCAGCACAATTGTGCGCAGAGATCGGTGACCGAACACTGTCCTTTTGAGCTTTCTAAACGGTTTCTTTCCCGGTCTCAAACGCAACGGTCTCAATTTTAATTACCGCCTGAGATCAGCGCTCGGAATGTGTCGAATTAAATCAGGCCGAGAAAAATTTTCGAACCAGCCTCATGAAATCGAAAACAAACATTTCTATGCGCTGACCGGTCTGAGTTCGTACCAGTCAGTCATATTATCACCACATACCGTAGTCCATTGCAAAAACGTGAATCTGATTGTTTCTGTCCTCGTTGTCTATTGCTGATTAAAAAACCATTGCGTACGCTATATCCTTGGAAAGTAAAACTTCTTCTGGTTTGTTTATTTGTTTGTTTGTTTGTCTGCTTGTTTCTTTGTTTGTCTTTTTTGAGTACTTTTCTTACAAAAGTGATGTAAATATCGTTGTTTTCATATCACAGTCATTCATAGTAAAACAATTACACTACTCCACTGAGTTTTTTAAGAACGAATAGTCAGCTCGATTCGCTCGCTCATGGAAAACTCACACTGGTGGTCTATTTGTTAGACAGGGCATGGTCGCAGCGTATTAGTGAATCAAAGACTTCTGTTACTTCTCACAACGACAACAGCAACAACAAATGATGTAGTGTCTGTCTCTCACCTCTGTTCTCTGATACGTGTGAGATAGCAAGGCTATCAGCATATTAATGAGAAGAATGACTCCTATGATAAGGAAAACAGCAAAGAAGATCCGAGCAATGGTTTCCGAAAGTTGGTCCACGGAGGTCAAACGATCAACTTCCCCTGACGGCCCCAGCAAAGACCATCCCAGGTGAGTGAACATCGACCACCAACTGTCAAATATGATAGCATTGTTATGTTTACAACTAGATTACGTGTAGTCTCTCTTTCCGCCGCTCTGGGATAGAAGAGCAAAACGAACACGCAAGCGAGCCTGTCACGTGGAAACTTGGCGCGTGTGCGTAGTGAGCCGGACTAAGCGGCTCATCGCGCGCTCATCATGCACGTTTCCACGGGCCATGCGATTTTTGTGGTCGCTCTCGTGTTCTTTTTGCTCGACTATCCCAGAGCGGAAAGGGAGATTGCTTGTAGTCTACCTTACAACGGCTGTCTTAAACGTTCGGGCTCCTACCATTAGAGGCTCATTTTATTACGTTGTAATGACAAAATTTAAGTTTAATAGCCAAATTTTGCTCTACACAGTAACTACATTAAAGCGCATCATTCCTTTCCCATCATTTTACGCTTTCCGCGTTTGTTTTATCGTCCTTTACTGCAATGCCATTTTTTCTTCCCAAGTTGTCGTTGTGAAATAAAACCACTCGAAAGATTCAAGCGAATGGCTTACCAACAATAGCTTAGCTTAGCTTTGCTTTGCTTTGCTTTGCTTTGCTAGCTCAGCTTCATTAAGGTACAGTTTTACATCGTAGTTTTACTACAAGCGATGAAAACAAAAACAATATAGAACACTTACCAGGAAACTCCGGATTTACTGCAAACACTGAAAAAAATGTTAAGAAAAGGTTCAGGTATAGACTGAAGTTAGTTGCACAGTGGAGTCCTGTTTATAATACCACTGACATGGTCAGGTTAAGAAGGTTTCAGACAAGAAAATAACTGCAAAATATTATTTTTGGTTGTATTGTAGAGTAGCAATGAGGTGGGTTTTCACTGAATTAGTCCTAATAACCAAAAATCCTGGACTAAAATCTACATTCTAGTCTGCATTTTCCACTGACTTGATGCCTTTGTCATGTATGAAACATGATATTTCATGTCACGTTTTTACTTCCCATAGAATAGCTTTTGGAACTAATTATGGTGGAAGGAAGCACGTTCTGTCTTTTGTTTTTGAAATTTTGTGTCAAAGCTAACCACTTTTTGCTTCCTAGCTGCATGGCAGGCGTAAATGAGAAGGGAATAGGGGGAGCAAGATCCCTGCGCAAAAAGGACTGTAGGTTCAGCCTACTTGCCACCTCTTCTAATAATAATAATAATAATAATAATAATAATAATAATAATAATAATAATACTTTATTTATATAGCGCTATTTCTATCGCTATCCAATAGCGCTTAATAAGTTGTTTAAAATTACACATCTATATAAAAACGTTACAATATGTATATAATAAAAGATAAAAGATCAATAAAAGAGTAAAACACTAAAAATGACTTAAAAAGAATAAAAAGACTAGCTAGTTTACGTAGTATATTAAGTAATTCTACAAAACACTAAATTATAAAAATACCTAACTAAAAGCTTTCGCAAAAAGATATGTCTTTAGCTTGCGCTAAAGCCAAAGTTAATCGTAATATATTTAATGCTTTTCATCAAAGCAAAATTAAAAAGCAAAGTGATGCATGAATTTACACTTACGTGTCCTTTCCACCACTTTCATTGGCAAGAAAAGATTTCTCGGTCATGTAGACTTTTGTCACAGCGATGGAGAAAGCCAACAGAATTGCCGCAAACTGTCCAAATACTATTTGAATTTCCTTGAGGATGCTAAACAAGGCGATCTGAATGGTACCAACGAGTTTCGATTGTTCCATCACGTGGCCAAATGTTCTGAGCGTGAGACACAAGGTATTAAAGCCATAGAGATACCCAACCAAGGCAAGAGCTCGGTTGTTCGCTACTGGCGTGGGCATGATTACGGTGCCTATTCTCAGAAGAAATATCACCAAGTAAATCAGGAGACTGATGAGGTCCAGTCTGTTCCAGCAATCACTAGGATAAAAGGTAACGTTTTTAAATCAATTTCAATCAAATCACTTTTTAATCAATAAGCCTATACATTAAGAAGTGAGTTTACAAAAACATACCCCTACGTTTTACTAACTGCCTGCTACTCTGTTCAAATTTGGAAGAGAGGTACGTTCAAATGAAAGGCCATCGAAGGATTTCGGAAGCTGTATCAAAGGCCCCCTTGGGCGACGCTTGTTTCAGATAACTAGTTAGTGCTTCGGAAATTGGGTAGCTTTCTCACACAAACTGTTTGGACGTGTGTGGACGTCGTGTCTGGACATAGGGTGGTTAGTTGATACATGGCCACTACATGGCCGGAAAATCAAATATTAATAGTTAGTCCTCTTCAGTATTTTTCAGCTTTATTCAGGGTTTTCGCGTTTTATGTTCATTTTGTAGACACTTGACTATGGTTCTGTAAGGTTTGTTCGACTGAAGGGGGCTTCATTTCGCTTCTGGACAGGCACAGGTGGCGATAGTTTATACGGTTGTATGATGTACGACTGGAACACTTAGCCACCGGCAGGGAACGCACACATTTACTATGTGATCTTTTGTAGTTTCAAAATACAAGGAAATGTTTGGGAGTGGTCACACAGTTTGTGTGAGTGCTCTGTGACTTATTTGAAGATTGGGCTTGAAAGTTGATGAGCGCTGGCTAGTTATTTTTTGTAGTCAGGGCGAAAACCAAACTTGTTACAAAAAGATACTTGTCAGAACTGATTTAAGGCAATCAGAAAGAGATTTAAAGTACAGGTCAAGTTTTAACCTTTGTTGTTTGAAGATTTCATCCCGGCAGAATAGCCGGAATAGACTTAGTCTGCAGGGTGGCAGGGTGGCCGAGTGGTTAGGGTGTTGGACTTCGAGTCCGTGGGTCCCGGGTTCGAATCCCACTCTGAGCACTTCATGGATTTGTTTCTCGGTTGTCCCGAGTTATAAATCCTTCGGCTGCGCTTGTATATAGCCAACTGGTTTGCCTCCCGCCAGTTGGGATTTTTAAAACATGTTATGTTCCATTTACAATATTTGTTTCGTTTGTTTGTTAAATGCTCGGCCCCACTAGCAATTTGCTATAAACACTTGCCGAGGGTAAATAAAGGATATTTATTTATTTTATTTATTTATTTTATTATGAAAACGCTTAAGTCACAATGACTGTGTGGTCTATAGTTCGGTTTTAGTTTTTTCTTCTGATTTTTTGTGACTTGCTTTTTTGGTGGGATTTTTTTTTTGACGGTGAAAACGACACGAAAACCGAGATGGTGTGGAAAGAGAACATTTTTATCTGTTTTTGGGAGTAAATGTAGCTTTCCAATTTATGCGGATTAGTGTTATCGGGGCTAGTCTTAATTGTTTTACAATCTTTTATCTACACTGCAGTGGATAAGGAATTGTAGTTGTTATACTCGACGGGCAACTGATTACTGAATATAAATGAGAGATATTTTCTTGCAGGTTTTTGGAGTTGGAGTGTGTTTGTAAGAAAAGACAGTTTGTCTATTTTAAATATTTTAGCTGTAAGAGTGCTGTAAACAAGGAATTTCTGGAGCAAAATTCCCGTCGTAGCATGTTAATAGTTTTGTGTATGTTTCCCGTTGTAGCATGGTCATATTTCTGGTGCAAGTTCTGGTTTGAGCATTGTTACATTTCACAATTTCACAGACCAAAAAACACTGTACACAGTAAATGATTTTATCATACCTAAATTCAAACATGCATACTTAAAAATCGTCTTTTACCGATATCACACATCAGAATTCTATAACAGTTCAAACTGCACATCTTCGCAGTGTAACATCATATGACTTACTCTGACAACTCAATGAAAGGCTATTCTGCCGGGATGAAATCTTCAAACAACAAAGGTTAAAACTTGACCTGTACTTTAAATCTCTTTCTGATTGCCTTAAATCAATTCTGACAAGTATCTTTTTGACAAACCCTTGTAAAATTTTAATTGCGTTCGACGATAGGACGTCCAAAAGCCTCTGTGTTGTGAAGAACAGCAAAATTTTGGATTTCTCATCTGAGTTGATAAGGTAAATTGGCCACTGTAAAGAGATTGAAAGCTGATGTTTCGAGCGTTATTTGCTCTGACGAAGGGCTTAAACGCTCGAAACGTCAGCTTTCAATCTCTTTACAGTGGCCAATTTACGTTATCAACTCAGTTGATAAATCCAAAATTTTGTGTTTCACGTCCCCACCGACGCAGCACCACAGTTTCTTTATAAACTAACCCCCTTACTTGTGTTGTGAAGAAGCTTGTTTCGAATGAGAGAAGTTCCAGGCTAAAAAAAGGAACCTTTCTACCAAGGGGTTATTGTAAATCCTTGATCGACGTCTTAGAGAAGTATGTACGACTCCTTGGTACATATGTCAACCTGCAGTTCGCAGTTTAGTTGGCAAACCTCGCCTTCGATGAAGAACTACTCGGCACACAACATTCAAATTCATATGTCCGTGAAAGAAACACTCTATTCAGATTTACTTGATACTAGATCATTTCTTTCTCGAACAATCCCTTGGCGAGTCACTTTCGAAGTTTTGTGTATATGTCCACGCGGGCGACCTTTAAATTTAGAAATCGCGTTGTCTGCTTATTTCGAAAATCGACGGCCAAAAAATGCAAAAAAGACTTCATCAACGAAGCCACGAACTAAAAGAGGTTGAGAGGACCATTGCACGAATATTTTTTCGAGGTTATCAAGGATAAAGGGTTAAACGGTAGTTGTAACTTTTCAGTTTAATTCTGTATTTACATGTAAAACTTTCCATGAGTACGTACAAGCGGTCATGTAAATAAATCTGTCCCCTATAAAATAACATGTGTCACGCAACTTTGTAGTTTTAAGATTTATTTCATTCCTGACAATGTTCGATTCCTTTAAATCATTTTCAAGTTAACTATGAAAAATATATTAACTGAGAAAAACCCAGGGGAACGGTCGAAGAAAGATCAGAAAGCTGAGCAGACTCTTTCTTTCCCTAATTCCGGTGTCGACAAGGGTTGCAGTCGAACGCACTCCACTAATCTGTGATTGCTACTAGTATAGCAAATGAAAGAGTATACTTTTTCCTTATATATCTGTTATGTAAGTTGCATAAAGGACATCACACACCGGTTTGGCTTCAACAAATGAAATACAAAATAAATCTTGAATCATTAACGATGATAAAATAAACTCTGTATTCGTAGTGGTGAAATCTCTTGTTTCTCGTGTATAACTCTCGCTATCAACAACTCGGCAACAACTAACTTTTGTTGTGAAAAAAAAGTGTTTCATATGACGTCATATTTTGAAATCACGAAGATCACGTTCGTGACAATATCTTCAAAAAACTACCTCGGTCTTCATGAATCACGTTTTGTAATCTTCAAGAGAGAAGTTTTCCTTCAACACAACTTTCGAATGAACTGCTAATTACTCGCACAATATAAAAACAACACACTAACAGAACAGAACAAATTTTAACACTGTTTTAACACAGATATGAGGAGATATTTAACTTCTTTATTAGGAACGTAATTTCTAGACCAAAGGAAAAACATCCAGATTGTGATCATATCGGACCAATGATAAGCAGATCATTCCATTACATCTCAAAAACATCTGCTGTTCAGACATGTTCCTTTTCCAAATCTTCTTTTACTGACATTACAAAGCACAATTGTATAACAGTTCAAACTGCACATTCCGTGCAACATCGTATGACTTGCTCTTACAACTCAATCAAAACTATCCCGATGTTGGAATTGTGTGTTTACATTTAGTTGTTTAATGTTCAAAGTCTATTTTCAGCTATTTGCATTAGGTTCAAGTTAATAACAATGTAAATGATAAGTAATTCTCTCTTGGGGTGATAAGGACAGTCACGAAAGTGATCAGTGATCAGAGTTTGATTGGTTTTCTGTCGTGTCAATATGAGTTTGTTCTAAAAGGCTTTTTTTTCAATGTTTAGGCTGGGTTCGGTTAGCTTACATGTAAAGCGAGGATCTGTGGAAAATTAAAGTTGATTTGCTTGGAAAACTTAAGCAGACTACTTTGTCTCGTTTCCGACATCGAGTTGATGAAGTCACTTTCTAGCTGCAATGTTTCACCATTGTTACATTGATGTCAACTCAAGAGGTCGATAGGTAACCGCAGAGTTAGTTGCTAGTAGGACCTCAACCAATATTTAAATCCAATTTTTTTAAACAATTTGACTTACCAATTCTACCAAACACAAGCATAAGATGGTCATTCATATTAACGCAACTGAAATAAAAACTGAATCACATAGCTAACAAAACTACTGTTGTTTGCTGGATACCACAAAGGCATTTGAAATATGTCGCCGTTATTAAGTGAATGAGGTCTATCTGATAAGATACATACCCTTGTACGCAAAAACAAAGCACAAGGTTTTCCTAAGGGTTATTTTTAAAAACGTGCTACGGTTTTGTACAGATTTATATGCTTCTGATGTATTTGTTTTAAGACAAAAAACAGGACAAAGCTTGGACATATGTGAGTGAACAATTTGATTGCATTTTTCTTTCTTTTGCCATAACTTTGTGTTCGAAAACTACGCAATTGTAATTGCTGAAGCTTCAGATTACTCGCCATCACAAGCCTGTTCGTCTTTGCACGATGAAATCATGTTTCTCGTCGGCTCAATGTCAAACAAACTACTTTTAAGTAGATTTAAAAATCTTAACAAAAAGGAAAACAATCTATTCATTTCCTTAGTACCGAATTTTCTCCATTTTTTAGAAACACCTGAAACACCGAGCCTTGAATGCATGTAAACCAAGTTCAAATTAACCATGAGTTAATAAATGCCCCCCCCTAACTGATAACAGAGATAAGCCGCAAATAGGCGACAATGTTTAGAAAAATGTTTAGAAAAGCCGGGTTATTGAAAATGCTACCATTTTGTGTGATATGGATTTTTGTTTTTGATGTTAACACCGAAAAGCGGACAAACCTTTGAGAGTTGTGACTGAACAATTTGATTGCATTTTTCTTTCTTTTGCCATTAACTTCTGTTCGAAAACCACACAATAAAAACAACATGAAGCACACATAAACTAAGAACCACCAAAAATACAGCGACAATACTTTTATTGTTTGAGTTTATGACACTAATAAATGATGCAACTTTTCCTTCACCAATCCCAAAGAGTTACCATTTTAAAACTCTATAACTCTATACTAGTTGTAATCGCAGATTAGTGGAGTGCGTTCGACTGCAACCGTTGTCGACACCGAAATTAAGGAAAGAAAGAGTCTCCTCAGCTTTCTGATCTTTCTCGACCATTCCCCTGGGTTGCTATCGGTTGATATATTTTCAATAGAAAATCGAACATTGTCAGATATGAAATACATGTAAATCTTAAAACTAGTAGTCATCAAAGATTAAGAGAGTGCGTTCGACTGGTTGCATTCTATCAGACAGTCAACACTTCCGGTTCCCAAGTTGTCACCAAGGAGGTTTACATATTGTTCTGACTGAAAATTGCTGTGAAATGATTTGTCCAGGATGTTTCAGTCAGGGGAACAGCGAGTGTCCAACCCAGCTATTATCACTTGGTTAGCCAGCACAAACACTCCAAGACATGTACTAACAAAGGGCCTGAAACTAAATTTCCAGAAATCTTTGATGAACTGTTTGCAAGAGCTAATTCACAGGACAAAGTTTCTTTGACAAATGAAACTGGCACGCCAATTAAATTAGTAAAGGCATTTGTAACAAAACAAAGGAAAAAACAATTGACAAAATATTCTTATCTACACGAGCAAATAAGGTTTGCCATAGAAAATTTGCTGGTGTGCATTGGGCTTTGGGCTCTACAACGTCACATGCAGGCATCTCAATATACAAAATAACTGGAATCAATTCAACTATAAACCCTTTGGTGGTTTGTGCACGACTTAACAGCAACAAATTTGCCGCTGATATGTTTTAAAAATGACCACCAAGGAAAGCAGATTAACAAGAAAATTTCAAGCACTACATAACAACGATTAATTAGTATCAAGGAGCATTTTGATCTCTCTGCTGACAAATTCACCCGCTTATATTAAAATTTCTCGCGTCAAAAATACCAGAGGCTAGGTTGTTGCGTGTCTCGGCAAATGTCCTAACAGAAGTGTCCACTTTCATCCTGCATTAACAGTAATATTTAGCCTTCCTATCAGTCTTTATCGTGATGACTAACAGCAACATGACCAGTTTCTGGCTCTGAAAGTCAGCAGAAATCACTCTTTAAATTCGGCAACAAGGAATAGCAAAAAGTCCGCACGAATAATCCACGTTTTCGCGAGAGCTGTATATCCTACCTCAGCCGCTTGTGTTTGCAAGTGGGCTTCAAACTGTGTCTTGCCGAAAAACTTGAAAATTTTCCCGGAAGAGTCTTGTGAAAGCCTTTGTGGTCTTGGGCAGAAATCACTCTTCAAATTCTTCAAGAGTCCGTACGAATAATCGATGTTTTCTCGACCACTTTACATCCTAGGTGCACCGGTTTTGTTTAAGAGTGGACTTCAAACTGTGCCTTGTCGACAAACGCGAAAACTTTTCTAAAAAAACTCGAAGAAAATAACAAAATACCTCTTGAATTGAAACCACGATCAGTATTCGCGTGCACCGACGACATTCTGCGTACATGCTAAATTGACCGTTGGGGTCCTGGGCCTCATGAAGTCCATACCAGTTCCCGGCCGAGCGAAGGCCCCTGCAAAAATCTTCGGGGGCGGGGGGCTAATTTGGCGTCCTCGACGACGACGATTACAGAAAATCTCGAATTTTTCTGCCTTGTAAGACACAGGATACCCAACACAAGATTAGGACTACGTTCTCCTTCGTCGAACGCCATAACAAAGTTGCGTGACATATGTTATTTTTCAGGCGGACATATTTAGTTACATGACCGCTTGTATGTACTCATCGAAAGTTTCACATGTAAATACAGAATTAAACTGAAATGTTACAAGTACCGTTGAACTCTCTACCTTTGATAACCTCCAAAAATATTCGCGCAATGGTCCTTTCAACCTCTTTTAGTTCGCGGCTTCGTTGATAACCGTCGATTTCCGAAATAAGCAGACAACGCGATTTCTAAATTTAAAAGTGGCAACATGGACAATGCACAAAACTTCGAGAGTGATTCGCCAAGGTATTGTTCGGGAGAGAAATGATTTAAGTATCAAGTAAATTTAAATAGCGTGTTTCTTTCACGGACATATAAATTTGAATGTTGTATGCCGAGTGGTTCTTCATCGAAGGCGAGAAGGTTAGAATGCCAACTGAACGGCGAACTGCAGGTTGACATATGTACCAAGGAGTCGTGCATACTTCTCTAAGACTTCGATCAAGGATTTACAATAACTCCTTGGGCGAAAGGTTGCTTTTTCGAGCCTGGAACTTCCCTCATTCGAAACAAGCTTCTTCGCAACAAAGACGCCTTTGGATCTGAAAGCGAGCTCATTTGGTTCCATGAAAGCGAGTCAAAGTATACACCAGTTCCTGGCCGAGGTTATGCCCCTGCAAAAATCTTCGGGGGGGCTAAATTGGTGTCCGTCCATCCACTACAGAGAAAATCTCGATTTCACTCCGGCCGGGATTAGGGTTGCGTTCTCCTATCGTCGAACGCAATTAAACAAAGAAGATATTTGATCATCAATCGACACACTCCAGATATCAAACTTTACTACCTACTCCCAAAACTCCCACAATGCGCAACATGATGATAAGAGAATACAATATAGAGCACTCAAACTTGACCTTTTTTTCTCACACATGTTGTAACCTTTCCTTAACCAAGTTGACTTAAAATGATGTCGTCATCTTCATATTCGCCCACAACTAAGCATAATTTAAAAAACCTTTTCCCCAGAATCAAGCAGTTTTTACAAAATTTCACAATTGTCGCACTCAATACCATCAACAAAAACTATATTACTCACCCTACATCACTGTAAATTGGGCCCGGATTCTCCCTGACATACTAACGTGAGGTACTACTATATCGTTCGTGACCTCTCAAAAATACTTTCATGACTAAAAGCGCCCTCGCGCGAGGTCAACACCAAAAACACTTACGTAATCCTGAACGAGCAATTCAAACACATTTTAAGAGGGGATGTCCACTAACATCCCGCGAGTGGCGGCACATGTTGAAAAATAAAATTCCCTCATAAATTTTCCCGGGATACCCTATGGCAATCTAAGAAACGTGGTGGCATTTTTTTCTTGAAAATTTTTTTTAAGCCCGAAAAAAAAATTTAACATGTTTACGCCACACGTGTCCTGTAAACACGCGAAACAAACGTGTATCATACCTTCTCGTAAATTTCGCTCTGTTTGATTTGCACCCCAGAAAACCCCCCCATTTTAAGCGTTGAAGTTTCCTTTTAAAGTGTATAGGAAGTAATTGAGTCTTGTTTTAGATCTGTAAATTAATTTTCAAAGTCATGGCAAGCTGCTGAAAATCACTAAAATTCGCTTGCTTTGAATTCTCAATTTGGCACAGTTTTTCAAGAGAAAGTTTTCCTCCCCGGTAAAACACCAAATCACTTGAAATTCAGAATTCTTGAAAGACGAAATACCATTCTAACATCAGGTTTAAAAATTAGTTTCGGGCTTTTTATCAGCGCCGAGTACAAACGCTCTCAAAATCCTGATAATCACAGCATTAACCTGTCAACCAGTACAAACAATAGGCTCGTGCCTCCGACCGAATAGCCGAAAACTTGGAATTTTTTCCTTGTTTCCTTTGGTATTTAGATGAAAAGTACAGGATAAAGGTCATATCTAGCTTACCTTGAATAAGATTTTGTCTAAATGCCAGGTTTTGTCAAGTTTTAGGTGTACTGTCCAAGGGCCATCTTAACGCGTGGAATCGACCGTTATCTCCTGGTATCTCCAGATTGACTTTCAACTAATGAATAACGACTCCGCCAACACATTCACATCCCTTATCGAATGGCAAATGAATTTTTAAAATCTCCCAGTGTTAATTCCCTGAAGAAACTAAATAACTTTGCAGTGATCTCCACATTCATCTCAGAAACGGCACTGTTATTATGGTCTGATTTAACTAAATTTGTCTGTCACGCAACATGTTGTGGTCAAGTCACAGGATAGCTTTTGGTGATGGGATTGTGGTCAAGTCACCGGCAACGGGTTGTGGTCAAGTCACAGGATAGCTTTTGGTGATGGGATTGCAAAAATGGAAAAAAAATGGAAAGATTAGGACGTCTAATAAGCTATGAAAGAAATTATACAAGATAGAAGGCGATGTAAATAGTGATGGCGTTTGTTTCAGCAACTCGACCGGAAAGACCGTTTCCCGTTTTCATCCCAGATGCCGGACTACCTCAGTGATGCATATCGAAGGCTAACAAAGAAGGCATCCATTTGTTTTTTACAAGTTTCCTGAAAATTTTAAGTTCACTTTTCTCTATAATCGTAAGTTTTCAATGCGCAGCACTTGGCTACAACTGTGTTTGTTTACTCAGATTCCGTCCTCCAGTTTGGTGTCATGTTACACCGCCGAAGTTATGCCTGAAATATCTTTCGACTAGTAAAATAGAGTGATACTACATATGACGGGACTATTCACCACACAATTCTGACCTGTGCAAAACAAGTTGTAGATTACATAGATGTACATTTTGTGACGCTCTGGCGAGAGGAAAAAATTGTCACGTGTTCACTAGAAGCAGAAAGTATTAGCTTCCGATAGTCTAAACTAGCAAACATCGATATATTTTTTATAGCTTATGCAGAGTTCGACTTTTCAAGAGTTCGACTTTTCAAGTCTAATTAATTTCACGGTGAAGGATTTCAATATTATTTGCAAGCCATCAGGAAGGCGCCTCAAGAAGCTACCATTTGCAGAAATAAATTTCTTGTTGGAAATCAGGCGTGTGAGAATTTCAGGTGCGGCATTATTGGAAACTAGACAAAATGTGTTAAGTGCGGATCGGCTTTGAGTAAATGTTCAAAAACTGATAATTTTCGTTAAAAAAAAGAAATAAAAGGAAAACACCAGATTTAACACGCAGCAGTTGTAGAGCGCTTCCTGTATATCGCGCCATTGTAAAAGGATAGGTTCTTTGGAGTTCTCGCAGTCAGGACCCCTGTCACCGAGTACAATAGCCAATCAAACCATTATCTCCCTTGGCTGCGAATAGAGGTCACTTATTCTTTTCAGAAACTAGTTGCAGGCGTTTGCGCCTCTTACAAGCGATATGAACAAGCAGTTGCTATTCCAGTTGCAAAAAAAGACTTTCCGGGTCACACTTGCAGTATTGGAATCAGCGATATCCACTCAGAAGTTGAGCTTCGTTGATTTTCTTTTTGCACGCGCAAAAGTATTTTTAATTAGTATTCTTAGTATGGACCATTAGCCCAGCCCATGGCTCTTGACTGGGAATAGCGCAGAGGGAACTAATCGACGTTGGTCATGTTGAGTTCTACCAGGGCTGTCTAAGTATGCCTCCAACGGGAAAGTGAGAAAAGCAGACCGTGGAAATGGCAAGTCGGAGTCCAAAGCTATTTCGCAACACATCGGTGTCTTCCCTCCAGTGGGCTCTGGTAACTACACTTTTTTCTCATACCCACTTTCGTGCATTCCTCGCTGTGATGACAGACGTCATTAAGCAGATTAACACTACCATACCAGCCCTGAAAACAGTCAGCTTCCGGCAAAACAGCGCTGGCTGCTACCACTGCAGAGCCTGCAGGGCCTGCAGGGCCACCATAGTTTGCGCAGGAGTACTAGGAGCAGAGCTGGGCGTGGTGTTCAAGCTCTTGGCTCCCTGGGAGCCTGCGACCGCAAGGCCGGCGGAGACTAAGTCGGATACATTTGTCCTCGTAAACTCCGGACACG
This sequence comes from Siderastrea siderea, assembly GCA_964030785.1. Lineage (NCBI taxonomy): Eukaryota > Metazoa > Cnidaria > Anthozoa > Scleractinia > Rhizangiidae > Siderastrea > Siderastrea siderea. The sequence goes on from OZ034970.1 coordinate 43,041,460, forward strand.
ATATTAAGATCCCGGTGGAGAACCATCCTTAAGTGTCATCCGGTGCGCGTCCATTGCAAGCCGTTTAGTTGCCACTTGGAAGATCGATGGTGTGAATATACAGTTTTCTAAAGAAGGAATCCGTCAGTGTGTGAAGAGCATATGGCGTGGGACCTATAAGACTAATATCTGCGCTGAAAACTAAGGCCCTCTCATCTGATGGTCTACCGTCCATAGCAGTGCTCTAAGCGAAACCGAGCTCGTTCTCCTCAACCGTGAGAAGACGGAGAAAAATCGCACAACCAACTTTCTCTTGACAAACATCGCCATCGGTGGGGAAGCGAAACACAAAACTTTGTATTTATCAACTGAGTTGATAAGGTAAGTTGAGCCACCGTGAAGAGATTGAAAGCTGACGTTTCGAGCGTTAGCCATTCGTCACAAGGATGGTTCTCCACCTTCGTCACCTGCACTGCTCAGAAGATCAGGCGGAAAGCGACAAAGAGCCCTAAACATTAGGACTCCTTGTCATGATGAGTTTCAACATGAGTTGAGTTTCAAACTCAACTTAATTTCGAGTTTCATGTATAAAATTGTAATCCGCTAGGTTTGCCATAAAATGGTTTCACAAGCTTATAAAGAACGAAAAGGACGGTTCCGGCACCCCTGGCCACACCCCTGGTTTGGGCTTGAGTAAGCTCAGCATACATTTTTACATTCTCACTCCTGTCTTGACCAACTTATGAAGACCAATACATAGAGACCTAATAATAATTTCTTTTTCAAAGCCCTAGTAACAGGCAAGGTTTTGGCAAGGCTTCACTGCCTCTAATGATACTGATAAATACATAAATACCGTTAACTGCCACTTAGAAGCCCAACCGCTTACAAGCCCCCCCCCCCCCCCCCCCCGGTTATAGGCCCATCTACCTGTGAACAAAAAAATACATCCGGTATAAGCTCCACCGGATATAAGTCGCCCTCTAGTTTTCCCTGTTTCCTTAATATTAAGCACTCTCACAGAACACTGCGAAGATGAACTCTGAGCTTCTGTTGTTACGTTCTGGTTACGTTCGTGTTGTTACAGTTTTGATTTTGTTGTTAAATTAAAATTGAAATGAATTCGATTTATTGTGACGTTTCAAAGGTAATTAAAAACTGGTAAATTAAAATCGTATTTCGATCGACACTGCTGTGGTTCATTTTCGAAACTTATAAGCTCCCCCGGATATAAGCCATTCCGTTTATAAGCCCACCCAAATCACCTTACAAAGTTGTATAAGCCCAGGGCTTATAAGCGGCGGTTGACGGTAATCGGTCCTTGGGTCCACAGATTTTCAAAGTTCTCATTGCTTTGTTTTTGTTTGTTTGTTTTTTGCTTGCTTGTTGTTGTTGTTGTTGTATTTGTTTTTGTTTTTGTTTCCTGTGCATTTTCCCCTCCAAGTCAAACCCGACGTCCGGTAGAATCAAGTGCATGACAGTTTGTTGCGTGACTCAAACTAAACAGGCTTGTAAGCTTTCGGCAAGAAATTATCGTTTCGAAATTTTACAACGAATACAGATCAAGAAAAGACGTCTTATAGGAGAAAACTCTTTTGAAGTTCAAATAAGGAAAAATCATTTTATTCCTGAAGGTTCTTCATTTTAACAAAAGGAGGCGGGATGGAAATAAGTCATTTGGGTTGATTGCCAATACGCGATGCTTCAGTGATGTTGTTGACCCCGGACGCCAAGATGGTTATTATGAAAGAGTACGCACAGAACCTGATATTTAGACAATACCATATTCAGGTGAGCTAGACATTACCTTTCTGCTGTGAATTACAGCCGAATACCAACCAAAATAGAAGAAATGTCCACATTTTCGGTTATTTGGTCGGAGGTATGTGCCAATTGTTGACGTGTTAATGTTGTAATTATCGGGATTTTGAGAGCGTTTGTACTCGGCGCTGATAAAAAGCCCGAAACTAATTTTTAAACCTGGTTTAAGAAAGGCATTTCCTCTTTCAAGAATTCTGAATTTCAAGTGATTCGGTGTTTTACCGGGGAGGGAAACTTTCTCTTGAAAAACTGTGCCAAATTGAGAATTCAAAGCAAGCGAGTTTTAGTGGTTTTCAGCAGCCTGCCATGACCTTGAAAATTAATCCACAAAAGAATAATTTGACTCAAATTACTTGTTAACTCTTCAACAGCAAATTTCTAAGCTCAAAACAGGATTGTTCCATGACGCCAATTAAACAGAGCGAAGTTTACGAGAAGGTATGATTCGCGTTTATTCGGGGTGTTTGTAGAGACACGTAGTGCGGTAACGGTTTTTTAATTTTTTGGAGGTTTAAAAATAGTTTCTCAACAAAAAATGCCACCACGTTTCTAGAGCTACCATAAGGTATCTCTGGGCGAAAAACGGAGAATTTTGATTTTTCATCATGTGCCACATATTTTCGATTTCGCTCGGTCTTAGTGGACATTGCCTCTTAAAAGCTTATCTATCAAATCTGAAAATCTGAAAATGCTTTACGCGCTCAGTAACACAAATATGACGTTTTTAGGCTCTTTTTTCCCTCCCCTACGCTCAAAACACTATTTTTCTCCCTGTTGTTATAAACTCGACTTACTTCCACCATAGACGTGTTCCTGTTGTATTACTCGTTGACTATTGTATACTGCTAACAGAAGAAAATAGCACATTCCATTCATATTTCTACCTTCTAAGAATGGTTTACAAGGAATGCACTCAGTCCCGTAACATAAATGCATCGTGTCGTCATGACGACATGAGCGTAAAATTAATGAAATGAAAAACAACCATTAACAGGTTCATCCGTATTTCCCACAAACCGAAGTGAAAAGAGGAGTTTTATTCCCTCACTCACTCATGCTCATTACGCCGGGTGGCGTGCAGCTCCTTGGCCATGACTGAAATGCTGCTTTAGGTCTTTCCCATCTATTGCATTTCTTTCTCTACCGTCCACCACCACGTGATCTTCGGAAGACCCCTCCTTCGCTTCCCTCTGGTCTCCAGTGCAAGGCAGTCTTGACGATGGAGGCTTCTTGGCGGATGACATGGCTAATCCACCTCCAGCGCCTCCTCATTAGGATGGTAGTCATGGATTCGGTTCCACACCTTTCAAGCAGGTCTTTGTTTGAAATGGTTTTGGGCCAAAATATGCGCAGAATTCGGCGGAGGCTCTTGGTGTGAAATGTGGATAGCTTTATTAACTCCTTCTCGGTCAATCGCCAGCTGAGTCTCAGCTTGGTGTGAGTGCTGTAGGTGGAGGAGCGCCATGCCTTGCTCATCATGTTAAGAGAGTTTCTGGCCTTGTTGAGACGGCTCTGGGTGTGTGATAATAGCGCTAAGTCGTCAGCATGAGCTAGGTCTTCCAAGTAAGAGAGGGGAGTACATCTGATGCCACTGTTCTGATCCTCTGTAGTGCGCCGCATGATCCAGTCTACGACAAGGTTGAAAAGCACTGTAGACATAACACACCCCTGACTGACACCAGTCTTGACTTCGAACAGGATGTTACCGTCACCAACAGAACAGGTAAAGTTGCGGTAGAAACTTCTGAGGATCTCGATGAGGTGGGAGGGGATTCCATTTCTTAACCAAAGGGGAGGAGTTTTCATTACTTAACCAAAATAATTGACAACAGACTATCTCAAAAAAACTCTTTCTCGCAAAAATAGTCAGAGTAATTGCTATTCAGTGAAGTAAATTCCTCCACCAACCCCATTTGAAAGTGACGGGGGTGGAGATAAAGCCATAATATAAACCCACTTAAAATAACACCTGTTGAGTTCTTGGGTTGTTGTTCTACTACAAAGAATACGGAGACTTGTTATCTCACTAAATGCTTCATTGAACTAAATGAAACTAATAACTACTTACAATCAATTAGGAAATAGATATCACGCAGTTACCTAGTTGATGATGTCATATACGCTTGATTGCCAAATATAACCTAAAACACTACAACACCCATTAGCGAAAGTTAACTTTCCCCAAAAAATAAAACCGTGCTCTTTGCATTTTCATAAAATACCTAGTTAATCTTCATCTCAGTTAACCAATCAAAATCAACTTCCAGAATCTCATTACGCAACCAAATACTGGGCAAAATTTGAGACAGCTACAAAACTCCCGGATTTCCCCTCTCCTCCTCTCCCCCTAAAAAAACCTTCGCACCTCCCCGCCACTTTTAAACCAGATGATTTCGTGTAAACAAACTTCAAACTTCCTGTATATGTCAGAGATCTGACAATGGATCTGACATGTCACACGCATAGTCTATTCCCCGGGATAATTTCCTGCAACACCTCCCGAGGACAAATCCTTTCCTGTGAGCTACCTATTTTTGTTTAAAAAAATTCAATCGCGGTTCTCAGTGGACCTTTGACCGAGGCCCCCTCCAACTGTGCTTTTCCCTTCTTGCGAACTGTTCGTGGTAAATCCCTTGCTGACCAAATAAAAAACCAAGCCAAGTAAAGACCAAATTAAACAGCCCCTGGGAAAACCCACATTCTACCCACCACCCCGCCCCCATTGTATAATCGGGGTACTTGTCCCAAAGAAATACGCTTACAGCAATTCTCTGCGTCTTTAAATGTCGACTGTCCTATTTGCTGTCTGTTCGTATGAAAAACTAGAGTAACTGGAGGACAATACGTGCTGGCTAAAGAACAATCAATCAATCAATCAATTAATATTTTCATTGATGTTTGCACCCCATGCCCTCCCTTCCACAGTAACTGAAGCAGATCTCCTTTGGAAGCTTTCTGTAACATTATGTTGTTTAATAGTCATGGTGGCTTCTGGCTTACATTGACATATGCAGCAGTGCATTCCATGAGTTACCTCTGAGCAGAATAGTTAAATCTTTGTTAAACAACCCATTTGCTTTTTAAAAAAATATACCACAAATTAAACTGCTTAATATTTTCCCTTTTTTCTTGTTAACATAACAAATCATTTGATAGACCTACCTGAAATATGTTGCTCTTTGCTGACAGATCTGTTTCCGCTCCACCAGGTAGCGACCTACAAAGAAAACGAAGACAGTCCACTCTAATCCGGTAATCGCTTTCGTCGATGGCTCTAGGCACAGGGCGAAGTGTAGAGCAAGTAGGAATAGATAGCTCAGCGTGTCACGAACAAACTTGTAGTAAGGAGTCTCCAAGTAGTCCAAGTATATAAGAAAAAGTGGATCTGTGATCAGATAAAAAAAGACGGTTATGTTAAAAGTAAAGACTATTTCATTGCGTCTTCCTTATTAATGCTATAAAATATGCCTCTGTCTTTACGTTCTGGGGTCGATCCTTTTGTTACTTTCGGGTGGCATGAAAACATGCACCATATATAGACCGATTTCTTTCTACGAAAGCCGAGGAGGGACTTCAAACTTCGGAGATTAAAATAAGTTGACAGGCCTGCACGACTCTCGAGCACGTATATTAGCCATTTTTATAGTTTTGATCTTACGAATATATCTTTGAGAGACCTAACCCTTCTGTATGATATTAGAGGAGCTTCTTTGAATATTTCTTTGAGCAATTGTCGTTCTTCTATTAAATGCCAGTTTGAGTATTTGTTTTAAGTTTTAAGTTAAGTAAGAAAATGTCGTCGATATATCGTTTCCAAACGAGAGGTTTGAATGCGCTTTGGCTAAGGATTTCTGTTTTGACTTTGTCCATAAATATATTGGCGAATGCGACAGCCATTTTAGTGCCCCTGGCGGTTCCATGTGTTTGTAGGTAATTTTTGCCACAAAACGGGAACTAGTTTTCCTGTAATACTAGCCTGAGCGCTCGGGCAAGTAGACGTGAAGGGATAGGAGGTGTGTCTTTATAGAAAGTGTAATATGCCTCGCATACTGTATGTATTTCCTCCTCTTGTGGAATATTACTATACAAGCTCGTTGCGATTTACTCGTAAAAAGTCTAAAAGTCTAAAAGTCTAAAAGTCTAAAGTCTAAGGTCTGAAGTCTGAAGTCTGAAGTCCCTCCTCGGCTTTCGTACTTTTCCGATAGAATACGTAAATAAGAAAGACGAATTAGGACACATAAGTGCAAGTTTTATTTGAAAGGCAGGGGGCTCAGCACTGGTAATAGGTCTCAATGAAGTTATCAAGTGTCATCGATGTTTTTCTGGAAAGTGTTGGGAAAGGCCATTCCGTCTAATGCAGGCTCCATCCTTGATGTCATACGTCCTCGATATTTCAGTCCCAGTAAGGCTTTTAGCAGCTGAGCGACAGCGGTGAAAGGGGAGAGTCTAGAACTTTCAGAAATAGCTGGAACATGTGACTATGGTCAACTGCAATCTGGTCTAGTACAGGTTACACTGGGTGCAGTACAACAACATGTCGGACCCGGGTCACACCTTTATCAGCTGGTTTTAAGACTACGGGTAAAAGAGAGAAGGAACCTTTAGACCGCCGAAGTGGTTACCATGCATACCCAAAAACCAAAAGTTAAGGTGGGCTGCTGGAATGTGAGGACAATGTATTCTGCAGGGAAGGCAGCTCAGATCACATCAGAGATGCTTCGCTTAGGTATTAACATACTTGGCATCAGCGAATGCAGGTGATCAGGATTTGGGCGATTGGAGACGAGAACAGACGAAACCATCGCATACTCTGGAGGGAAGATGATGATGAGTACCAGAGCAGAGTTGCAATAATCTTGTGAAAGAAGGTTGCCCAACGCTTAGACAGATGGCCAAAACTAAAACCAGTGGCCACGTGGCCATTGGCTCCGATAAGTGCAAGACGTCATGCCTTCGGAGGTACAGATGTCGCCGATGACAACTATGTGATCGCTATTATACGCTGCTAATGCTCAACAGAACAGGCAAAAGGGTGAGCACTGTTAAGTGATACGAGACAAGTACGATGAAATTACCTGAAATTAGAAATATAAAGAACAGGTCTATCTGCTGTAGAGGATGAGGAGGAAAAAACAGCAAAAATGAGAGCGTGACTGCCAATGAAAACGAAGTATAGAAGAAATGGGAAAGGGTCAGAAATACATTCTTTGATACAGCTAGGGATGTGCTGGCTTACAGAACAAAGAAAAGAAAGAGCTCGGTCAACTCTGAGAGCTCTCGAGAATTGAAGGAAGGAGACATTAGAAGTGAAAAGTGCCCAAACCAATGCGGATATACTTCGAGCAAGGTTGCTAAAGAATTGCAGGGAGAAGGATCAAAAAGTCAAGGGAAGCTTGACAAAGGGTAAGAGAGAATGGTATAACATTACAACCCTAAAAGCTAGAGATGCTGCGAAGCTTGGACAAATACAGGTTATTTTGGATGTTGTAGGGAAGGTATGTAATGAGCCCCTAAAGAAAGTTGACACAGTGAGATTAGCAAGGCGGGAAGGTTGCTGTCAAAGAAAGACGAGGTGTGTCAAAGGTGAAGAGAGCACTTTGATGAGGTATTGAACAGACCGGAACCGGAACAAGTGCCCGACGTCCTCATCACTGTGTATAGCTTCAGGCTCCATAATTCAAGTAGAAATCAGAAGTGCCCTCGATCATTTTCACGATTACATGAGAAGCATCCGGAATGGACAACAAAACAGGAGAGTAAGAATGATACAACAAGAACAGCTAAATGGCCTTTCTTGCGTCATATAGGTTAACGAGGCTGTCCCCGCGATTTGGAGCGAGGGGCTTCCTGGAGAAGAGGAGATATCGCACCGCGGGCTTGCAGCTCAATTCTCCATTACAAAAAATTGACGACGACGGCGACGATGATGATGGTGATGATGATGATGATGATGATGATGATGATGATGACGATGACGATGACGATGACGATGACGATGACGATGACGATGATGATGATGATTACGACGACAACGACGACGACCCCGTCGATGAAGCTGCTTTCGGAGGGGCAACTTTCGGAGGGATCTTGGCTTTCGGAATTTTATGGGAAAAAAGAAACATATGTTACTTGAATCAAGGTGCTAACGTGTGCACAGTTTCTAAGGCTTAATTATTCTAAGGCATTTTACTGATCGTGATAACACTACGTGACAAGAAATAGGGAACAGCCCTTCATTTGAGCTGCATTCCTCAACAGTCAATCGATGGTACGATCCAACTCACCGTGTCAATATAGATTGTAACAGGAAATAACGACCGAAATTATCGCGCTACAATTCTGACAATTTCAAGATATAAGGACTAGCAGCAATTGCTACTCCAAAAAATTCGAATGTGTAAATTAATAAAGTTTATGTAGGTATGTATGCATGCATGCATGCATGCATGCGTGCATGTATATATGTATATATGTTTGTATGTATGTATGTACGTACGTACGTACGTATGTATGTATGTAAATATGTATGTATGTACGTATGTATGTATGTATGTATGTATGACTGTTCAGTGACTGAACTAACCGTCACGCAACACACTGAAACTTCATAACGCATCACGCAATTTTTTCACAATGTTAAATGCCTCACATGGTATTTACCAACGGTTAGAGTAGAAGTACGTTCGCACGTTCGTGTAGCTCGCCCAACGTCGTTCGTCACGCGTACGACACACCTGTACCTTCCTTTGTCTGATGTTTTGACACTTTCAATTATGAGCGGGCTCCTCTTTCCTAGTTCCTCTTGGTCTTTGTACCAAGTCGTGGTTCGAAGTGAGTTCTCGGGAATCTTGCACTCAAACTTTACTGGGTCTCCGACGCGCGCTTTCTGTGTCTTTGGTACTATAACGATTTCGGCTGGAGCTAGGGGAAAAGAAAATCAAATTTAATCCTTTAACCAAAATGATCTTGTTTTGCTTGAGTAGGCAAGAATCTTAACACCAGGGTCTCTCTCTAACCGCCAAAGAGGCAGTTCGCTATTCTCACATGCTTTATAAAGCCTTCGCTTTATTGTCCCCTGGATGGCAGCATACCCGGATGCTGGATACAGATTAACTGACTGCGTGACAGTCACTTAAAACAATTTATTCCTTCTTCGAAATAAATTTTCTTTACTCCTTTTAAAATTAACTAACAAAATAGTTTATCCACACAACACCGGACTTTGAAAGGCATGAAAAGTTGCGAAAGTCCCTCGATTCCTAACGTAAGATGCCGAAGAACAAAACTCTCGCAAATTAATTTTCCGCAAAACTCCCTTAAGACGCGTTAAGTTGCGTTACTGGAAAATTATTGGACTAAGTTAGTACTTTTAGCTTTTTAGCTTTCCTGAGCAAACACAATGGTTCATCCAATACATAAAACATATTTTTGTAATACAAAAAAACTCTTTTTGTCGTTCAAGTACCGCATCGCCTTCAAAGATTGTAGAAGTCATGCAGTGAAAAGTCTCTTTTGAGCGTTTGCCGCGGTATAACCGTAACTCGACAACCACTGCTAAAAGTTGGCAAGATTATCTTTCGTTTGTAGCCAAACGAATCTAGTCTTACTTGGTTTTTCTTCTTTCTTGTCTCTTTCTTCTTTCTCCTTCATTAATGAAAACACGGAAAACAGGATTGGAGAAAACACTAAATCAAAGAGACACCATATGCTGAACAGCAGTCGTTGCCACCATCTCCATTTTCTCTGCAAAAATTTACGACCATGCCACTTGCGATTCATTTCTTCGTGTACGACTGGATGAGTAAAAAACTGCAGTGAACAAAGTGAGAGAGAAAATATTTTTATTATTAGACTTTGTGTTAATACTATTTCGTCCGTATCGTGTAGTGTAGTGTCTTGATGTCCCAACCCGACGGTCCACGCTTGGAGATATATTATTTCTGACTTCTCATAGAGGCAAGCTGTTGCTGGAATATCTTGATTGCATTATAGATGGTTAACATTTTTGTGTCTGTGGATGCCTGTTTGTAAGCCTCCTAAAGACAATTCAGGCCCGGAAAACAATTCATTCAGCAATAGTTGTCCGGGCCGAAAGGTCTCGAAGAGGTTTTACAAAGAGGCAAAGCAAAACCCAGCGTCTACCACATGTTTCTTTAAATGCTAACTACTGCTTTATTTGTTCTCAGTTATTAATCTAAACGGGATTTGAACGCAGCTTAAGCCTATGGAACGTTTTACTGCGTCTTTCAATTTCCCTTCTAAAAGTACCTTTTTCTGTTTATTTTTAATAGCGACATCGAAGATACGATCCAGAATGTGATCTCCAAATTGTGCACACCTATCTTTGTCAGATCTCAGTGGGTCAAGTAACGAGGCAGTGAACTCCTCAACAGAGTTTGCCAGTTGATTGAACCTTTCCTTGTCGGGTCCCATCCCTGCTGCCCTCTTACGAAGCCCAAAGTTCACCTGACAAAAAAATGACAAGAGCCAAAAAACGTGTAAGGGATAAGTAACATTTGGGAAACGACCATATTCTACTTCGCCCAGAAAATATGAGGTAAGTTACTATGGGGTGCCTAAGACCTACGATCTAAAACCTAAGTCGCCCTTCTTATCTCATAAACTAAGACTTATTACCCCTCCCAATCTCCAAAACTAAGACCTAAAACCTCCACCCATTCCCAGAAACTAAAACCTAATACTTATCGAGGCCAAAAGAACAAGTCTCCACCCTCTCCAGATAAACAACGGTACTAGGTACGGTTCCTACAGATGAAGAGAACAAGACAACTGATATACGTTACAAATCAACACAATAACCTGAAATTGACAAGAAAGAGTAGCAACAAAATGAAACAAATTAACGGAAAAAAGACACTAACAAACGTTTTTTGATTCTCATGAACAAAACGAAATACGAAGACGAGCGATGAATATCTTTCCAGTGCGAATGACAGTTACAAGTGAATTCGAAAATAACGAAACTTACACAAATGAAGGTGAGTGGCTGTATTATTCATAGCATGGGATAAACGCTGTGGACCCCTCCACAAGTACACGTTTTGGTATGAGAAAGCATCAGACGTTTTCTGTCCAGACAACCGTTTCTGAAATCGTTTTCACTTCTTATCCCGTCCACACGTAAACGCAGCCACGATTCCAATGCGCTACTACCTGTCTATTGAGCAAGCGTAGGAGGCAGTAGCGGCAGCGAAATTCTGTCAACGGTCACTTTTCGCGGCATATTTAGAATTGCCAAAGCAGGAGTGGGGGTGAACTGGTCAATTTTTTCTGGACGATCTTGACCATCGGGGCGTCACGACGAGAGAAGCGCGCGACACTGTCGAGTTTTCAAAAATGGCGCTGGCAACGATGTTGGATGCTCGGGCTACATTGTTTTAATACAATTCGAAAAACTTTTCATTATGCGGATTTAGCTCAAAGTAAACTGTACAGAAAGGAGAAAATTTCTTACAGCTGATATCATTCCCTAAATTAGATATGTGTCACAATTGTTTAGCCAACTTGTTGGTGCACAAGGTGACAATACGATTTGTACGATTTCAAAATCAAAAAGTCCAATGCCTGTTTTTAAAAGGCATTGTTACTTTTTCCCATCGTCACAATATCTAAAATAACTAAATCCAAAATAAAACCAAAATATATGTTTGTAACTCCAATAAAACTCAATTTGCGTTTACTCGCCACTTTGTCAACCGTTTAAAAGTGAAACCAAAGCCACTCGTGACTTTTTCGCACGCGTTTTTCCGCCTTTCAATTCACTTTAATTAAAGATTTATTTCCATTTTTGCTTGGGTCGTTGTGTTCTTTACCTCTAGAACTGTCCGTCAGGTTGTGATTGGTTAGAGTAATCACTTTGGTTGTGGTTTTAAGAACTCAATTGAAAACCTCTGGATTGGAGTTAGTCGAAGTGTAAACTGCGACATACACTAACCTTCATCCCAATTGCGAGTGAGTTGGATTCACACTCCTGAAACTTTCGTGGTGTGACGCTGCGCTCGATTTCCTCAAAATTAGCGTTCTCTATCGTGTCCATTAAATTCTCTTCAATTTTCTTTTTGTCTTCCTTTTCGCCTAAAATTGAGAACATTAAATTAACTACAATGGGGTTTTCAATATCATGATTGTATTTCACGGGAGATCATCGGACATATCAAATCCAACAGTTATGGAACACGAGCTCCTTAGTGAGGAATAGAGTGCAAGAAAATTGCACTCGCCGAGGGCAGAGTGAGATCATTAGGCTCTCAGCACTCGCTCAATTTTCAAAATGTAAAGAAAACATGGATAATATGGACTCTCTCTCTAAATCCTGTCACATGCCTGAATATGAATGAGTACAGTTGAACGTTGTAGATATTATGACCTTTTCTCCAAATACTGTACTTGCAACTATTTTTTTACATCATGAAGCTTAACTCCAACTTCAATTTTTCTTTAAACTGTTAGCTTACCTGGCCGATTATCCATCCTACAAAGCAAACGAAAAATATAAATATTATCAACAGTACACGTAATTGTGCCATCTTTTTAATTCCATGATTCACCGATTCTTTGACATGACAAGTTATGACATGTGGGGGAGCGGTGGTGTAGTGCTTAGCGCGTTGGACTTCAGATCTGAAGGTCGGAGGCTCAAAGCCCAGTCCCTGCCCTCGTGTCGTTTCCTTAGACAAGAAACTTTACCCCACATTGTCTCTCTCCACCCCAGGTGTATAAATGGGTACCAGCGACATACTGCTGGGGGTAACCCTGCGATGGACTAGCATCCCATCCAGGGGGGAGTAGCAATACTCTTAGTTGCTTCATGCTTCATGCTACAGAAATCAGGTTAAGCTCCGACCGTCTGGGCCTCTTGGCTCGTGTGCGACTTTACCTTACATTGGGCTCCAACGCCGTAACGAAAGTTTCAAGAGTGAGCCATTATTAAAACAGAAATAAGTAAAATTTTAGTGGCAAAAACCAAATTTGTGTTATCTGCGAAAAGTTACTGACAAAAAGAAGCAGGGAGATGTATACCTGTTGCATGTTCATAAGGCGTGATTTGAACACCGGACATCAAGTATTGCTTGCATGCAGCGCTAATGCATCGTGATTTCGGTGCATATCTTTATAAACGAGTTTATTTAATCCACTAAACGTTTTGAGACACGTTTTTTTTTCAATGTTAATAGTGATCCGTGCATTGATTTCTGTCCACACGTTCACTGAGCATTTGCTTTGAGAAAACTAGCGTATCACCACATTTTAAGATAAAAATGTTCATAACAGAATCTATTTCTCACAGCCACAGGAAGATTTTACATCCTTATTGGAATGAATGGGTTAGGGAAACTTTTAACTCAGTCTGGTTTTGTTTGATACGCAATTTGTTAGGAAGCCTATTGTAACTCTTTTTATTCCCGAGTTTCTTAGAAATTAAAGACCTAAACAAAGATTATGAAGTGGAGTTTATACGTACTACAAACCGTCAAAGAAACTTTTAGGTTTTGTTTTTGTTCTTAGTTCCTATGCGTGGCCACTCAAGAAAAAGAAACTTTGAATCAAATGATGGCAAGAAATACTACTCTGCCTTAGAAATAGACATGTACCATCATAATTATCATACATGAAAACACTTATTTGTTTAAGGGAGCACTCTGGGTTAGTTTTTATGAAATGAGATGTGAGTCCAGAAAGACATAAAAGAGTACACCATCAGTGAGTTCAACTTCACACATCAGCACATTGACCTGTTTACAAACTGTTTTAAATCTTAGAATTTTAAATTTTAAATCATCAATATTTCTTATTTTAATCAATTTCTAAAGTTTATCCGATCCCACTGAAATTCCTCTCCAAAGAGGGCCGAAATTCAACACTGCGCGCCAGCATTAAGAATCGTACTTAGCGGCCTGGCCGCTTGTCCGTGACGTCAAAATGTATGAGACCAGCGGTCGGGTAACGTGGGCTCGTTTTTCAGAGCCCACGTCGATAGTAGTATTGTTCATCGATATTTACTTTGACGTCAGTCCGGTTCAATTCTCGCTAACTCTGTTTTCCTTCGGAAACGTTTCTTGAGAGGGCAGTTTAATTTGTATCAGAAACTCATAAGGAGTTGAAACGTGTAACTCGCTTTCGATGCTCGTAAATATTCATTTTTCTAAGTACCATATTTGGAAACCCCTCGCTCCAGTCCACGCACGAGTTTAACGCGCCAAAACTTTGCGAAGTGTTGCAGCGTTTCTTTGCAAACCTGAATGGATCAATGAAACTGCTGCGAAGTGAACGTCCGGGAATAATTTTTTTGCAAAAGTCGTACATTTATTGGCTCTAAAATGTGGTACAGGTTTGATGTTTCCTGAAAAAAATTTTTATTCATCGCCCAAAGCGGATTGAAGCTGTATGATTTTAACATTGTAGATAAAGAGTTGAAACGAACACAAAACGTAGTGGTTCCAGGTTCAGAGGCCGCGGACGGGATGTGGCAAAAAAACTTGTTAACAATGAATCAAACAACTGGGAAAGCGATCATTCAACTTATTTTGCATTACGTTCTCTTTATTTGAATGTTTGGAGCTGCTTGAACTCAGAGCTACATCGACTGCAGGTAAAACGATGTTATTTTTGTAGTAAGCTTATATAGCCGAAGGAAAAGTCGTCCATTCTTATTCAGCTTATTTAGCTTGATTTTGGTAGCGAATCACTAAAAACGTATGACACTTCAATACTATTAAACGGTTCTCTTCAATTTTACTGTGTTTTATTTTTGTATCATGTCTTGATATTTCGGTGTCAACAGTTTTCCGTGTAAAACCTACCTTTTGTGAACATTTGTTGATAGTGCGACGGTGAAAGAAGCCGGACTGATATCATAAAAACAACGCTAGACTATTTTGGTTTGGTTTCACAGTCTGATTTAGTTCTTACGCTTTGCTCCATGTTGTTTCAATTACTAATTTTGTTGCCTCAAAAATTTCCTGCTCGGTCTTCGAAACCGGTATTTCTTTTCGCTTTGTCGTTCCCACGTTTGAAAGTTTTTTCGGCTTCATTTTCCCCGGTTTGTCGGCCATTAATCTATGAACAAGTGCGCGAACTTGGTGTAAAATTACGTCACGTCGTTCACGAAGATTGATTGGCCAGTTCTCTCTCTCTTCATGTTCCAAATATGGTACTTGCAAAAATGAATAATTACGAGCATCATTCAAAACCTACATATGCGAGTTACACGTTTCAAGTCCTTATGAGTTTCTGTTTGTATACATTTGAATTAACTGACGGTCATGCAAAAAGAAAAAGCCCACCTGCTGCAGTCGGTTGTTTTCAGAGATGATCAAAAGGTTGTTGAAATCACTTACTAGGACCGTATACTTGTTTGTGTACGTTTCAGTGCGACACTGTCGCAGTGGTTGATTATGTGGTACGCATTAGCTTTTAATCAAAGAGAACTTGTCACGGCCAGCTGCTTGAGAGACAAAAGCACTTTATTTACATCGCAACTGTCAGGCCTACTTATTGTCACATTTGTAACAAATCAGTGGTTTGATTTAGTATGCCCATTAGCTCAGCACGTTGCATGCTTCACAGTTTTAATAGCTTGAATCGTGTATCAGAAGGCCTTTACTTCCAATACCCAAACGTTGAAGCAGTTACGGTGGAGGGGGGGGGGGGGGGGTAATAGGGATTAGATTTTACCATTTTGGTCTGAGATAGTGTATGTTTTTTTGTATTAGAGTATACATTTTCAAAGTTGAGGCCACACAATCACGTACTTGGGTCCGAAATAAGGTTTAATTTTTCGAGTCGTGGACCGCAAATGCTGCACACAAAAACTCCGTGGGTAACATGGGGCTACCTTAAGTACCTGTGCGGTCTGGATCAGCACATGATCATAACTACAGCGATCAGGTTCCGTTTTCAAGGTACCTGAAGAATTTGATCAGCGCCAATACTTGTACGACTGCGTCGACGTACGTGCGACGGGGCGTTTATGGACGTTTTATTTTAAAAGTCTGGTAATTGAACCTGTCTTCACTTTTGCAGATATCAATTCTGTACAGTCCAAACTAAAAGATAATGGTTGATTGCTGACTGACAAAGAGAAGCTAAGAGACGTGACGAGATATTCTATAGGAATTTAATAACATATTAAAATTGCGAGTGTTTATGTCGCGATAGAAGGTATCATCATATAGAATCATCTAACTCGGTTCACGACAGCGTAAATGGATTCGCCAGAAAAACGTTTGAGCAAACTTTATCTTATGATTGTAACTTTCAAGAGCAAGGTTGATAAACAGGAAGATTCAATTAGTCGTCCAAGCGAGACTAGAGGTTTAACGACCTTTTTGCTGACGTCATCAGGGTGGGACTGAGTGGCTTTCAAAGATCACTAGTAGACTTATTGTTTCTCAAGTGTTCAGACCTGATTGGTCAGTCCTTTAACAATGATTATTCAACAAGGCAACACACTGACCGTAACTCTCAAATGATCGATATTTATTGTTCGCCCGTTGATATTTTCAATGAGTTCGTGCACAGTAATAACAGCAAGAGTTCCTGTTTGATCGACTCATTGATGACTGAGCGAACAAACTCTTCGGATGCTAATCTTTGAAATGATATGGTGTACCTTATGTCAGTACAAGACAACAGTGTTGGGCCGGTTTTGCATAACAATTGACACTAAAAAAGCCATTAGAAAGAAGGTCCCATCTGAATTGTTAGCCTGCGTAGCAAGCGTTCCCGAGGTTTCTCCGCCCGTTCGATGTTTTTTCGCTTTTTCGGCGGCGCGAAAATTGGGCCGAGCGCAAAAAGCAAAAAATGCTTTAAACCTGCGGAAAGCCCTACACTACAGAAACGCTAGCTACGAAGGCTACTGAATTGTGTGCGGTATTGGTCAGCCATTACGGTGGAAATAATTTTCCATACTCACAAAGTGAAATAAAGCCAATTTAAACTGCATTATTATACACAAAGAATTGTTTGTGAAATGTTCATTGTGCCGTGACCAATCAGACGCGAGATAAAACCACAAGAAAAAACCACAAGAGTAGCCCCGCAGCTCTTAACAACCTCTAATTTCATTGGACCTTGGTATCACGCAGCTCTATTGTTTTCGGGGCTAAGGTCCATTGTTTTGTTGTTTGGTGTATTGTTTTCTCAGCAAATCAGAGAAGACCTTGTAAGAACTGCGACATCGCCCAACCACAAATCGCAAAACTAATAAGCGTTACGATTTGCGGTTCATTCGTCTCGTACTTGATGTGGTTTCTTTCCCAACACACTAACATTCCAGAAATAATTCTGGTCTTCATCGCTTTCTCAGTTTCACTGCAAGCGGTGTTGGACACGGTTCACGTGACTCCATTCGTTCAGTAAACACTCATTACCAATTCTAGCGTTTGAAACATTTTAATTGATTGTTGCCTATTAAGGTCATTCAAGCAGCCCATAAAAGCAGTCACTTCGTGAACGCAAGAAGCAAGACTGAGCTTTTATATGTTATCAGTAACGCGCTCAGCAACCTTGCAACGGGCAAGAAGCTATAAAGATTCCTTCCGTATTTTGCAGGAGTAACATGGCGAGGCCTGATCCATACGTGAGAAAACCAGGTGTTGAGCCCTTTAACTGCACGAAGGTTGCTACCTGTAATGTGCAGCGAGAAGACAAGGCTGAAGAAGAAGCTTGCAGACATGTCAATAAGAACCCTAAGAAGAACTGCTGCACCATTTCAGGGGATAGCGTGACAACATGGGAACTACCTCCTTCTGAAAATAAGGTGGAACTTATGAAGGCCGACAGTGGTATAACTTGCCTTTACCACCGTAAACTTGATGTCGAATGATCGGTAAAAACTGGCTACTGCAGCAAAACTATTGGAGAAAACCATCATGTTGAAAGCACCACAAGAACTTAGCCATGACTGCTAACGGTATAGATATAGCTACAACGAAAAACAGGTTCAGTGTTTGTAGATCAACGCAGATGGCTTTGTTGTAGCCTTTCTGTTAACTTTGGCCACTAAGTAATTTTTTGCTCAAGACTGTTTATTATTATTATTATTATTATTATTATTATTATTATTATTATTATTATTATTATTATTATTATCATTATTCGGTTTATATTTAGCTTTGTGCAAAACTAAAGAAATCATGAATTATCTTTTCGTTATCTTTCATTCCTAAATTTTGTTTAATACCTTAGCTTTGCAGAGTATTTCGGCTGTGTTATAGAACACCAGATTTTTAAACAGTGCTTTGGTACTGGTAAATATGCTGGTAAGTTTCATCTTTTGAATAAATTTCATTGTAAGCATCTGGAGACTTCATGATCAGTGTGATCATGTAGGAAGTACTCTGAGCCTTCGTACTAAGATTCCTCGTGGTGTTTTAAAAACCTTGTCTGATAACTATGAGAGAATGGGTTCATGCTTTTAGCTGTGCGTATATTGAGGTATGGATGCACTTGGGAAGTTTGGAGAGCACCCAAGAAGCTACAGTAGAGTTCTCGAGCGAACTCTTACGCTTTTCTCGTGCTCTCCAAACTTCCCGCGTGCATCCATACCTCGATATACGCACGCTAAGCATTGCTGATCATGCAATAGAACACGGGTTCACTGTTGCCGAAAATGGAATAAAAGTTGTACAAATTAGATCTAATCTTGAATCAAATTTTCCGCCCTTTCATCATTAGTTACCGACCAATAACAAACTAAACAATTTTTTCCTTTGGCCAAATTGGGGGGGGGGGAGGAATTTTTGTCCCTTGGTGTTCACTCGACTAATGTTACAGAAAGTGTGTCCACTGTTGAAACAAAAGGACTTGGTCAATTCCGCTCCTCAAAAAGAAACCAAAAATAGATTTAACTCAAATTCACTCACCGAACTATTTGCTTGTAAACAGACGTAGCAATCATTTCGAACACCAACGGATTTTAAAATTTATAGGTGACCCTGGACTTTTATAACGCATAAATTTTACGATACAGCAAATAGCGTAGCGTGAGTGTTCGAGGTTGAGATTTTAATCGCTACCCCGATGACGTCAAATAATCGGAATAAACCAATTTAAAAATAATGCATTATACAGTTAAAAAGAACTACATTTGGCTGTTTAACTTGATGGTATATGTTTATTGACGTATAGTCACTTGTTGAACTGTGGCAAGATGAGCTCATCTTCGGCGCTAGGCTATCTGAATAAATAACATTTTTTGTTTATGGCCTGCTTGTGCACAACAGCCATAAAATCTGCGAAACATGCACATGTAGTGCCAATATAGTGAACGAAGGCATCTGTAAGTAAAGACGGTAAAGTGACCGGCAAGAAAAGCTTTGCTCGGTTCATAGGAAGATTCTATCAGTCGTCCAAGCGAGACCGAGAGCTTAATGACTTTATATAGGACTAATATGTTTTTTTTAACAATCATTCCACTACAACCCATTAATGGCTAGAGAGATCGTGGCTAACAATTATTGTGCAAACAAATGTTTCAGTTTTTGATCACAGTGCTTGCTTGTCATCTACACACACTAAAAAACAAAGTTGTCTGCAATTTATACAAGTAAAGGGTATCACAAAAACACAGATTGCAGGAATGAAAAAACAATTTATTGTTACTTCCAAGAGCACGTTTGATAAACAGGAAAACGCAATTAGTCATCCAAGCGGGACTACCTCCCCTTCGTGACGTCATTAGGGAGTGTCTGAGTAGCTTTTATTTGTGATTGTTTTTCTCAAGTGGTTGCGTTTCTCTGATTGGCCAGTATTATTGTGGACACTATTAAGGACGGCAATGTTTTGAGCTTATCTTTCAATTTATCAATCTTTATAGTTCGTCCTTTGTTATTGCTCGTTTGTCCGAGAACATTAATCACCGTGTTTTCCTGTTTGACCGAATCATAAGTGGCTCAAAATTTTGCTGCTGTTTAACGGATTTTAGGCTACACCCTGAATTGACGGAATTCGGATCTTTGATTACACCCTGAAGTGACAACCGACAGCAAATACTACCAGAAAAGTAAGTAGCACCTCGTACACTGTAACGCTCTTGGGCCGTTGCTTAATAGGAATATACTAACAAGTGTTTAGATCTTTGAAAACTGTCATGACACCTTAAACCCTCGTGTTCATTTTTGCTTGCTGGCGGGTTCTGATTGTCTCCCTATAAACAGGCAGCTCATATCTTCCGAGTGGAGGGGTCACGTGAAAAAAGCTTCTCCTGAAGGAAAAGTTTGTTTTGACAATTTGGTAACATTTCTGATGACCCAGGAGTTGCCTGTATAATAGAACAATTACTCCATGCATTCAATCTCGTTGTACATGAGTCCATATCCAACTCGGTACTGTACGCCTCCTTGGCGATGAGCTGTGTAAGATCAGTTTGAGTTGAAAAATTGTTAATTTTATGTTAAAGAACGGAAACATGTTTAAAGAATTTCTTTGCAGCTCCACTAAAGGTCCTTCGTAATTACCATGCTCTATATCGCGAATGCCTTGCGGCCGAACGTCGTAATGTCATGAATTGAAACGAAGCGAAAACTCCCTCTCACTCTCACAGGCGCCTAATACGAACTAGATCAACTTTCTATCTCGGACAAAGTGTCAGAAAAGGAAAGCGATTTGCTAACAAGGTTCAATTGGTGCTATTTTTATCTCTATGACAGCAAATATAGTATTTTGAGCAAAACACGTGTCACACTACATTCTCCACTTTCTCAACACACACTCCCCCTGTTCATCTCGAAAAGTTGAATTGAAGTCTACAGTGTAAGTTCATCAAAGCTTAAAGTGTAATGTTCAAAGTTTTTTGTTCATCAACTGCCAGATCATGTTTCCCTATACTATATCAATCGTGTTAGAACTAATTATGGCAAATTTAATTTACACTTTTCTGGTCCTTCCATCTGGAATAAATTGGATGAAGAACTAAAAAGTTTATCTCTACGCTCATTTAAGCAAACTATGAATAAGCATTATTTAAGTACTTATGGTTAATGCTGGCTTAGTGTTTTAATTTCTTTTTCGCTCGTACTTAACTCATATAAACAAATTTTGGTTCAAACATTAACTGGTACTGTCTTCTTTTCTTTTTTTTTTTCTTTTTCTTTCTCATTTTTTTCTCATTTTTTCCCTGTTTCTTTTTTCCACTATTTATCTAAATTACTATTTATACATACTTAGTTACATTGTACTTAATTACTTATTACTTGTCTTATTTTACTTTCGTCTTCTTTTTTAGTCATGTACAACCTAGTCAAAGCAATTTAATTTTTTTTGTAACTACTCAGCTCGTTTAGTTTATTTCTATTCTGGGTAGTTTTTTTTTGCCTATTTTAGTTAATTTATTTTATGCTGTAATTATTTCTATTTATTTTGGCAAAATAAAATGGTTGTTGTTGTTCCAAATATTCTACAGCCCGCGATTCTTCCCCTCTCCTTGGATGATGACCACATCCCCTTTAGTAAGAGTTGCCTTGTTGCCCTCGTACTTCATGTTGTGTTGCTCACCAAATCCTCTCAGGTACACTACGGTCCACCTCCCTCACAGTAATACCCCTGCATCTTAAAAGGCACCGAGCACGCTCGCACAGGACAGAGTCCTCTGTGTGATAGATCTGTGCTTCAGGCAGCAGATTTGATCGGCCACACTGCAGCAGGTTTGGCGCCAGTATGGGTAGCTGAATATCCTCTCCTACGTAGCTCAACGGGCGGTTGTTCAAGGTTACTTCCACATCGAGCAGGACATCTTGAATTTTGGCCCAAGTAAGTGTACCATTTCCCACTGTCTTGTCTTGTTAAAGGCTCGCTTCTCCCCCCGACAACCAGGGTGCTCTGGACAAGATAAACTGCCATTGACGTTGATCTTGGCAAGGAAATTATAGAGGCATTCATCTTTCATCACTGTTCTTAATCACTTCGCTGCTACGCCAAATGTTTTACCGTTGTCTGAATATATTCTCTCAGGACGACCCTTCTCGCGATGAGGCGCTTTAGGGTGCCAATGAACCTCTTCAGTTTCTATAGCTTTTGTCAGCTCTAGGTGCAACGCTGCACGCGTAAAGGACACTATACGCTTTCCCTTCTCTTCTCTGTTTTTACTTGCACAGTACTTGATTGGCCCGGTGTAATCCACTCCAACAACTTGGAAGGGTGAAGTTCCTTCTGTTCGGTCGATAGGCAGATTTCCTGGAAGCGGATTGGTAAATGCTGAGAGCTGGAACCTTTTACACCCGTAACATTGCATTATAACACTTTTAACAAGCCTGTACAATCTTGCAATCCGATGGAATCTCTCGCACCTTGGCCACGGTTAGACCCTGCCCACTCCCCTGCGGAGTGTGGCTTCATGGATGTGTTGTACAAACTTCTTTGTGTACAGCGCACGAACAGGGAGGTAAATTGGACAGTTTCCTTGGATTCTTCCACTAAAGAATACCCCCGCGGGTTGGCTGTAGATTAAGTCTCAGTTGGTCTTCCCGGAATTGATTTGACACTGCCCACTGCTTCTGAGCTCTCTTCTCCTAGAACAGTTTCTGCGGGTTTATCTTTTCTGTGGTCAGTGGACCTGTGGTTCTCTGACCGCTTTGTGATTTATGGAGGAATCGTATAATCCATGCCCCCCTACTCTCATTGTAAGCCAAGGGGTTGATCTACATAGGAGGCCGTCCATATAATCATTAGGTTCTACTGCTAAGGCAAAGATCTGCTTGGTGGCCTTTGCTTCTGCGGTGGTTTCCGGGCTTGGAGTAGCTACTATATCCCGGGGGCCAGCTGTCTGGGTCTCCCACCATGTCAGTACGTTCCACCTAAGCAGTTTTTCTCTGTTTACTGGTCAGCCTCGACTTGCCAGATCTGCAGCGTTGTCTTGTGTTGCTACGTGCCTCTCAGTGATACCATCTTTCTCTCTGATCTTGTGGACACGGTTACTGAGAAACTGCTCATATTTACCCTAGCCTCTGATCCAATGTAAGGCAACACTGCTGTCTAACCATACCTAAATGGACTTAACTGGGAAACCGGCTAGCACTTCTTGCACGGTTCACAGCAAATTAGCCGCCACATGACCTCAAACCAACTCCAGTAGAGGAATTGTGAGACAAGGGGTGATTTACCTGCAACCACTCCCTGCGTCACTCCTGATTGTTGCTCAACCACCGCATAGATGGCTGCCGCTATTCCATGACCGCTCGCATCACCAAAGGAATGGAGAGTAATTTGGATGATAGCTTCTCCAACATGTAGATACTAAGGCCCTAGGTACTTGGACTTGGTCAGGAAGGCTTCTCTCCCACTTGCTGCATCGCGTTACGAGTTCCTTTAGCAGTTCTGCATCCCAAGCGGGCCTCTCCTTACATGCGTCTCGGTACAGGAACTTTCCCTCTAAAGTTACGGGCGTCACGAGTCTGAGGGGCTTATAAATCTTCGCAACTTTGCCGAGTATATCTCTATTAGTGGGGATGCTAATCTCTTGGGGAAAGGTGACTGCCATTGTGTCAGCCTCTTTGTCCCATTTCATTCTATGGATCCCACACTCTCCTGGCTTCACTCCCAACTCTTCTTTAGCGTAAATAATTCCACCTGCATTGTTGACTGTGTCGGTGAGCTCTAATTCGCTGGCATTTGGGTTCCTTTTGTGTAACTGGAGGCCTTTTCGAAGAAACTCTGTGGCGGTGCTTTCTTGACGGTGCCTTTACGACGGTCTGATCCCCCGTCAGCAGGTCATCCATGTACAGTCCACGCTCATCCTCTAATACCGTCTCAGGGGAGTCGCTTTTAATTTGAACATCAAGAAATTGTTCCTTTTACGACATTGAGGTAACAAAAATTTATTGTTTTCCTGAAAAAAGTCGATTTAATATCGCGATTTTCCGTACGTGTGTAATACTACACTGTTTTGTGAAGCTTATAATCACCACCGAGTTAGGGACAGTATAGAGTATAGAATTTTGTTTCAAAATAGGAACTAAAACTTTGCACTGTCTACTCGGTAGGTTCCTGACAAGAAGACAGCATATTCGTCAGCAACGTTGAAGTGACTTTGTATTTCGGCTACATCAGATAACTGACAAACAAGAGCTTGTCACCTGTACATAAATGGGTAACTACATTGGAATGTTAGAGAGTGACTCTGAACAATCGTCAGAAGAAGAAAAAGAATCAGAAGAAGAACAACAACACGAAGAAGAAGATGGAGAACAAGAAGAACCAAAAGAAGAGGAACTTGCCAATGCTAATCCTGGCAACTGGCATCATGACCACACTAACTTCCAACAAGCCATAAAGAAATACGAGGTGCAGCTTGGCGTTGCTAAGTTATCGGAGGACAGAACTCTAGAATTAGATGCCTATGCGAAACTCGGCAACGCTCATCGTAGACTTGGAGATTTTAAACAAGCCATAGACTGCCACAGAAAAGGGCTTGAAATTGCCATAGAACTGAAGGAAACAACTGGAGAAATAGATGCTTATGGCAATCTCGGCAGCGATTATCACTGTCTCGGTAATTTTGAAGAAGCTCTACGATGGCACAGGAAAGAACTTAGGAAAGCCGAAGAGGTTGGTGACAATGATCGACAAGGAAAAGCTAATTCCAATGTTGGCACTGACCATTATAGCTTTCGTCGTTTTGCAGACGGTATAAAATGCCACGAGAAACATCTTAGCATTGCCAAATCAACTGGAGACAGGAAAGGAGAGGGACGTGCCTATGGTAATATTGGATACGGTTTTCGTAAACTGGGTAAGTTTAATGACGCTAAAGAGAAGCACCAGAAAGAGCTTCAAATCGCCAAAGAAGTGGGGGACATGGCCGGACAAGCAAATGCCTATTTAAATCTTGGCAGTGTTCATCGTAATCTTCGCAATTTTAAAAGTGCCGTGCATTTCCACAGCTGGGGTCTTGCCATTGCCAAAAAGTTGTCGGATAAAGTAGCACATGGAGACGCATTGTATATGCTGGGTCGCGATTGGGAACTTTCGGGTTCTCTAGAGAAGGCTATCAAAGCATATCGATCAAGTGTAAAACTCTACAATGAGGTGAGAGATGCTCTCACGAACGAAGACAACTGGAAAATAAGCTTTCGTGATTCCCAACAAAAAGCGTACACCGCTCTGTGGAGAACTCTGTTAAATTGTCAAAAGATTGAGAAGGCTTTGTATGCAGCTGAGCAAGGACGTGCGCAAGCTTTTGTTGATCTGTTACACTCAAGGCATGGCGTTGAAGCTCCTGACCATCTTGAAGAAACAATTCGTTCTTACATATCAAGCGAAATAGCTATACAAACAGTATTTCTAGCAGTTGAAAGCAACAAAATCCATTTCTGGGTACTCGGCGGGAAAGAAATTCAGTTTAGACAAATGGAATTGAATATTGTCACCCACTTACAACGTTCAATTTTAAATGCCCTTGCTAGTGACGAGAATCAAGCAACAGCTAGAAGTGACAATTCTTTGCGCAACTTGTACGACCTTATCATTGAACCCATTAGAGACTTGCTTGAAGATGATGAATTGATTATTGTTCCAGATGGCCCACTGTTCCTGGTTCCTTACAACGCCCTTCAACATGGTGAAGAAGAAACGAAGTACCTATTTGAATCGTTCAGGATCCGCATTGTTCCCTCACTGACAAGTCTCAAACTAATTTCAGATTCTAAAAATCTCAGTAATGGTGGTGCGTTGCTTGTGGGAGATCCATGTTCTGATCAGCAGACGTTTGGTTCAGAGCGACTGAAAAACGCAGAACTTGAAGTAGCTAGGATACAAAGAATACTTAAGGGTAAAGCCCAGATAGTGACTACTCTCACTGGTAAACAAGCAACTAAAGAGGAGGTGCTAAGACAATTCAAATTCGTTTCTTTGATACACATTGCAGCACATGCAAATGTGGAGACTGGTGAAATTTCCTTAGCTGGAAGCGGACAAGATCGTATTTTGACGATGTCAGATGTGCAAGCTGTCAAGTTACAAGCAAGGCTTGTTGTGCTAAGTTGCTGCAATACTGGTCGAGGGAGGGTTACTGCTGATGGTGTGGTCGGTATTGCTCGGGCGTTCTTGGCTGCTGGTGCTCGTTCTGTTCTGGTGTCTCTATGTGAAGTCCGGGACGAGTCTACCATGAATTTCATGCAAAAGTTCTACGAAGACCTGGCAAGTGCAAAAAGCGCTAGTGTGGCTCTTCAACGAACCATGGGTTCTTTTAAAACTTCAGAGCATTTCAGTGCCGTGAGGTACTGGGCTCCATTTGTACTAATTGGAGACGACGTCACGCTTGATTTCCCAGCTCAAAAGCCCGTGTTAATGGAGCATTTAGGTTCTAGTGGGCGTTATGGGAATTATTTGGGTGTAAAAAGAGCCAAATCTGCGAGCGTGGCGACGAGATCATTCGTCGGAAGACGGGACAACCTTTCTTTATAGAAAAACTTTGGCTCACCTACCCGGGACGATTTTTTGCAAATTAAGAAAAGAAATCCTAAGGAAAGAGGCGATTTGAGTTACGTGACCATCAATGTAGGGGCGCTTTAACTGAAATTCGCCGAAACGTGGAGACGAAATATGAAGAGATCCTCAACAGCGAAACCGAATGTACTAGATTAACCACAAAACATTGAAATAAATCAACTGCAAACCGGTTCATATCTCGCGTGGTCTATCAGTGTTTGTCATTTGCAATTTCGATCCTATATTGCTGGTACAGAAGCGTAAAACGACAATTGTTCGATCAAAACTCCCAATACAGACAAGGTCAACTGGAAAAAAATAAAAGATCCAATGAAATATTTTCATTTGGTCGCAGGGACTTGTCCCACGAACAGTTCACACGAAGGGACCAAGCATAGTTTGTGGGACTAGTCCCCGGGACTGGTCCCACGGACCAAATTTGCGACTGCATTTTTTGACTAAAATGGGTAGTTCACACGAAGGGACTTGGTCCCCGGGACGAGTCGCAGAGACCAGTCGCAGGGACTAGTCCCCTCGTGTGTGCCGACCTCAAACGCTCAGTAAATTTTCCCCGAGGGGAAGAGTTGTCCCGGGTACCTGCGACAACTTTTCTCCACATAAAAAGGACCTTAGACCTAGCAAGTGACGAAAGGGGAATCTGTAAGATGGGGGTGAAATAAAGTGAATCGGTTACAATTTTACGAGATTTGGGTATGGAGTTTAAGAAAACATTTTTCTAATTTTTCCTTTGCGAGCTCCAGAGATGAAATTAAACAAAGTATTTTTCTTAGAGTAAAATCTCACATGTTTTGCAAGTGAAAGAAATTTGTAGGCCCACTCCACACTAACAACTTTTTGTCTGATGCGTTCTAGCGTATATCGTTTACGCTAAAATTATGAAAATGCTGATGAAAACGGGCTTTCAATAATGGTTTCAAAAGGGGAAACTTTCTGAAAATGAGTCGTTTTGGAAAAGCATAGTTTGAAAACTGAACTTTGAAAGGGAATGGTCGGCTGAAAGGGCGGAGACTTTTTTAAAACGCTGACGCCATTTTCGATCGTTTTAGTCTGGACGACAGGGGAAAACGGAAGTATGGGCAGGTGAAAAGGACACTAAAAGGCTTATGTGGACGAAAATATATTGTTTTGTTTAGTTTTCGGCCAAATAAACACGGAGCGGTGTGGATGGGGCCTCAGACAAAATCAAGCTATGGTGTTCTTTAGCCTTTTCAACAGTTCTACGTTTTTCAACTCAATAAATGAAAATAGAATGATGTGTGGAGAGAGGAAACTCAGAAAAAAATTCTGAGTTCCAGAATTCACTTTAACTAACTTAAATTAACTGAAATTAACTGAAATTAACTTAAATTAACAATTAACTTTGTGTTTTTCCACCCCCCTTTTCTTAGTCGTAATATATATCCCTCGTTGAATAATTTCATTTGATTTTACTGACAGACCCATTAATGGTGACGGAATAGTCTAAGAAACGTGAACAATGTCTTTTTTGCCCTTTAAATAAGAAATTACTGTGCTTAGGTTTCGCATGCTGCTTTTACATTTTTGTAAAATAGAGACCAAACAATTGCAAGAGATATCAATATAAACAGAAACTCATATAAACCGATCGAAATCATGATACTAATTGTCATATGCATATCATTTATGGCTTGCTTAAATTATAGCGAGATCTGTCTGTTAAAACATAAAAGAATGGGCAAAATTGACAAAGAAAAAGAATAGCCAACAAGTAACGGTTAGACAATGAACGCGAGTGTTCTATGGGATATAGTGTCCCGAGCAAATATAGTCGCTATATCCCATAGGACACGAGCGTTCATTGTCTAACCGTCTTAGAACATGGCCACACCCACGAACAATTTCGTTTTTGCGTGCAGATTGTATTTTTGCATTTTAATTTTTTAGTTCTCACCTTGAAATCACGTTGCTATTTTGCTTGCGATACTTCCGCTATTATACACATGCCACTGAGTTGCAATGTTTTAGAGTGCTTCACCGCGCTGTTTATCGCAGTTGGTGCGTAAACAGCCATGAGCCAATACACGGAAATCTGGAACTCGAGGCAGTGATTGCCACTAAAGATTTGCTAAATTTACACTGGTGAAAGCAGTCTTTCGACTCGCCACAACCACCGACACCAGCAAGTGGGGAACCCGCAGGAAAAGCCAAGAGGCCAAAGTTAAGTTCAAGTACAAGACTCGTAGTCCGGCAAGCACAGAGAAACAAGGCTGTCCTTCTATTTCAATTAAGGTCTGAACATTTCGTATTTCATGTAGACTGCGAGTAGTCTCTAATTTTGGCGATCGCGATTGTGGGACGGGCGAAATACACACGCGCGCGCGCGCGAAATTTCGAGGAGACGTGACGCGAAGGGAGCGCCAAAAATTAATTTTTGGCGCTCCCCTCGCGTAGTGTCTCCTCGAAATTTCGCGCGCGCGCGTGTGAGTATTTCGCCCGCCCCACAATCTCGATCGCCAAAATTAGAGACTACTCGCAGTCTATATTTCATGTAAAGTAATGGTTTTTCTTTCGATTGCTTTTGCTATGCAAATTCCACCGTAAAATTGCATTTTTTTTTGTTAAAACACACAAAAATAATGAGTGTTTCTGACATCGCTGTTGAAGCTGTTGTTTCTATCGATTTAGTTATAAATATTCACAGAGAATTTGTGTATTCATTAGTAAATTCTACTTAGTCATTAGTATTCTCTATATAGAGCATGCTAAGGAAAACAATGCCTCATTAGTATGCTCTATGACATAGAACATTCTTATGACTAATGACTATATAGAACTGCTAATGAATGCAGAAATTCTCTGTGAATACTAATTTTACCCCACAACTTCCCTGTGCTTCAAAGTCCCCGCCACTTTACATAATTTAAGACAGTTTATGGAATATAGAGCATCGAAATGCTGGACACTGATTGGCTGAGAGGGTGTGACCATGTTCTAAAGGATCATATTTTATAAAGTCAACGAATTTATTTCCTCTATTCGTTGGAAGAGGGTTTTTCTATGTTGCTCTGATTTAACTAGTATTACGGCCTTAAACAGACGTACACTCTTGTCTTTGCATAACGTCTGTATAGAGTATGCTGTTTAATTAATCGGAAACTCGGAGAAGGAAGGGTTTTTACTTTGGATTGTAGTAACAAGAAAAATAACAATGATAAAGAAAAGAATTCAAGCTTTCCAGCAGGACTGATTTCTTTACGTTTATTTTCTTCTGAAAGTTGGTAACCTGGCTACGTACAATTTCTCAAATATGTGTATATCTTTTCAACGGGGCAATGTGTGGTCGATGTAGAACAGGTTAACTGATTAATTTTTCTCACCGAAATCTCAAAATAGCCGTGTGGAACACCGTAGCACAGAGCACGTAAGACAGAAGCAGATCGAGAGGAGGGCCCCGGGGGAAGGAGGCGGCTTCGCCTTGATGAGGCCCTAGGGGCTGACATTTTTTCAGGTTGCAACATTTTCACCTCCCCCCCATTCCCCCCCCCCCCCCCACTTGTTTTCACCTCTAGCCACCTCCTAGTAATCAAATAACTCTAAAATGACTGAATTCTTATTATGATCAGACAACCAAAATTGCACATCTCAGGACACTGTCCCTTAACTGTTGATTTTAGTTCAGCATTTGGATTTGTATATATTTAGTAATACCTGAAATTATCCAAATGCAGCTAGTTAGCCTATCATCCTCTCGCCAAGTATTCCTGTGGAATTCCAAATATTTAGTTGCCGCTTACGTAGTGGTCTTTCTTGGAATAGACAAATTAAAACTACAGTCTCTTGATCTTAAGAGCATGACCAGAAAAGATCTTTGTTTCTGCGCTACTTCTAAGCTATCCAGAAGTTTACAATGTAAGCCACGACAGGCTGGGATAGATTTTTTGTTCTAATTATTAGTCTCCTGACTTAAAAAAGCTGGAAGTGATAATAAACAGAGCAGAAGAAGACCGAAGAATTGAACTGTGATCTGGAAATAGCGAGACCTGAAAACCGTGAGTTCTTGAATTAACTAAGGCAAGAGTCATAGTTAAACCATCGACAAACGACAGAACATAAAATGTCATAAAGAGCTTGATACAACCCAGACACTGGACACCTAAAATGAGGACTGAAAGCTTGATCAAGTCAATGTTACTAAGTGAGACAACCTGAAGAATTTAAGGATAACTGAATACTCGGCAAATAAACAGGAATTTCTAGTATAAAAGGGGCGTGGCCTGGTCACTCTCACCTTTAGTTGTTAGTAGTAGACTAGCTAAAGCGCAAATGACCATCAAGACAGGTCTTTTCTACGATCATTACTGAGGACATTAGTTCGAATCAATTTTTTGGTAAAACATAATTGGTTACTGAAACAGTTATCAACTGGTACCCTACTTTGCTGAGATGAGGTTTGGTTTAACGAGATTTTGAAGGGTGTTTATTTTATAGGGCGGACGAGCTTCACAGCGGTCAAACGCAAAAAGTAATGTCACTTCCGGTTATTCAAAGCTAGCCTTGAAATCTGAATCAGTTCAAGCGTTTACGAAGATGACGTTCCTATGAAAACTATGCAAAAACATCCCGCGACAAACCGAATATCACGCCGATGAAACTTAATTGTGGAGGTAGTAGAAAGACAGCGCAGGAAATTTGTCATGGTCAAGTTAACAGTTGGTGCCGATGATTGTTTGTCTAGAATCCTAAATTTAGGAAATCTCATCACAAACTCGACAATTGGTCACGACGGTTGGCCTCTTGTCTTACACTGTCATTAACTGTTTCCTTAGGACGACCATGTCCAACAAATGACGAACATCCGTAGCTGGTGTTGAATGGATTTCTGATCATGTAACCATCGTTGTTAGCCTAGTTTGGCACTAGAAGAGTAAAAGCTTAAAAAAGAAAGATTTAATTTACTCTTTGCAAAAGGTGGTCTGCCACTGTGACATCACCGCAGCGTAAAAGTCGCTGGCGAGGACGACTAACTCCTCGCTGCTCGATTCAACTTACAGCGGAAAACAGAGACGTATGATCACTTTCTAATATCATGGCTTGTGATGAGCCTCCTGCCCCCGGAGAGGAGATACTTTATTGTTATCTCCCCTCTGCACAAAACAAACAAACAAAATCCTAATCGTTAATTCAATCATCTTCAAGTAATTCGCATATTTTCGTGGAGATCGATTGTCCTACCAGAATTCGAGGATAACTGCCGGAAAACCGACTCAGCTAAAGGGTATTCAAGATTTCCATATAACACCGTTCAATGTTGTTGAGTTCGACAAGTTTAACGCGTTTGGCCATCCAGTTTAATGATGTTGAATGATGCTGAATAGCGTTGAACAAAGTTTGATAGTTGCCATCATACAATCCTTCAACAAAGTTGTAACCAACAGTGTTGGTTACAACAGAAGCCTGTTACAGCAAACGCTTGTCACCATCGCTCGACAAAGGATTAAGAGCCACAACTGATCTAGGAAATGTATTTCGCCGTGTGCACTCTGTCCATAGTCCCCTCAACGGTCCACTATAAGATGTAGAGGGTATGACTGGGGGAGGTACTTCTCAAAATTCTGGGGTGGGAGTGCACAGCCCGGAGATGAAACTCTAACTCATTTTTAAAAAAATCATGTGCATGATTTCTCCCACGTATTTCAAATTTAATCCCATCTTTTCCCTTTTTCAAGTCAAAAGGGCAAAAAGTCTTAATAAGGACGAAACATCTCTCCATGACTTCCACGTCACGGGTAATTTGGCTGTGCGCATGCGTTAGGGTCTGGCCAAACGTAGTGTCCGTTGTTGTCAATGATTCACTAAAAATCTATACCCAATTTCAAGCCAGTAGGAAAAGAAATACCCTATTTCAGTTAAAAATGGTAAAATTTACACTCTATTTCAGATCAAAATCTACTCCTCACTTCGCACCGAATCGGGCCTACCGGCTTTCTTCTACGCCCACTTCAAGATGGCGGTCGATTAATGTTTTTACCAGAAAAAGGAAAACAACTGTTAAACAATTCACAAATTGATTGGATTCAAACCCACTCTTCTTTAAACTTACAACACCGAGATGCTAGTTTCGTAACTACCCTTTTTTAACGTGCATATCGTTGCATCTTGGCATTACACGAACTCTGTTCATTTTCGAATACTACTTCACCAAATATTCGTCCTCGCATAAATTTTGACCTATTTCTGAAGTCTGACAGGAAAACAAAGCTTAATTTTAAATGCGAGACGTTTATTGGGCCTGTAAAGATAAACTATTGTTTAAGGTAGCGAAAAACGCAAATGTCCAACATCTTGACGTAGGCGTAAAAAGAAAATTTGCCCGAATCGACTCAAAAACCGCACCATATGGGTTTGCACATACATATATAGCTTATATAAAGCAAGCATCCTTTGGGGTTCCCTCAGAGAGACATTGCGAGATTCAAGGGATAATAATGACAATCGCTAGAAATAGTGCGCACAAGCTTCTCAGTTAGAGTCCATTTACTGATTTTCTTATTTTTAATTTGTCTTCAAGTATTCTGTGGCACTTGCCATTTATTTACATAACTTGCATTACATTGAGGCATCAGGAGACATAAGACAAAATGAAACAAAGGAGCAAGTTACAATTGGATATTTATTCTAAGTTCAAATGCATATTTTCTTCTCTATGTGTTTTTCCACGTCATCCGGAACCTATGTAATGTCTACTGTCATTTAAAGATCGCCAAAGAAATGTAAAAGAAATGAGATTTGAAGGTGATTTAAAATGAGAATTTGGAGTTCATAACTAATAGAGGAAAATCAAAACAAATTTTCTTAAATTCTGACGTGGAAAATACTGAAAATGATTTAAACCGCATGAAAGCACAGCTCAGTAGCTTTCTTTTGAATGGTTAAACCGTGAGATTCCGTCTACAAACTCAAACGTTATAAGCCTGTACGTTTGACCATGTACAGCATAATGAAAAATACTGAAAATGATTTAAACCGCATGAAAGCACAGCTCAGTAGCTTTCTTTTGAATGGTTAAACCGTGAGATTCCGTCTACAAACTCAAACGTTATAAGCCTGTACGTTTGACCATGTACAGCATAATGAACAGTATACCACGGCAAAGTACCGTTCAATAGCTTTCACTTGGATGGTCACAGATCCGGAATTCGTTTACAAAGTCAAAAGCCAGGCCTTTATCTAAAATCAGCCTCCTGTACGTTTTCAATCAACACGTTTGTAGAATCAATTATGGAGACTTTGCTAGTGTGTAACTTATAAATTGTACGAGAACTTTAAGGACGTTCGTGCGAAAATCTTCTAACACTGACTTTTTCGTAAGACTGATTTCCTGCAGCTAGGTAATGAGTTAATCGAGAAATGCAAAAAATATAACAATAATAATAATAATAATAATAATAATAATAATAATAATAATAATAATAATAATAATGGGGGTAACCGACTTCGTTTCCGACATAAGACGGTGATTAAGATATCTGAAAAACCACACTAATTTTCGAAAATCGGTGTTCCTTACTAGTTAAGGTGATTCCAACGAAAAAAAAGTTGTAATGAGAATTTGTTTAAACTTTGCACAGTTACTAATTACACCTAGTACATTAAAAAAATAAAATAAAAAGAGGGGTCACAGTGTCTGATTTCACACTACGGGGCTGTAGTATATAGGTACTTTGCTATCTTTAGACAGCAATATTAAAAAAACCTATCCTTGTACTAGAGACACCCATTACTTCAACAAAGTTATAACTAGCAATGAAATGTAAGCATTATTCTTATGATAGAAGTACAATGTTACAGTAAAACGTCTTAAAATTGCCGTAACAATGAAACTAATTTGAAATAATAGGCAAATCGAGTGTCCGTACGGTTCCAGTGAAACGCCTAAAATCCGGCTGTAGTAATGAATCAACCGGAATATTTCAAAATTGACTAACGAAAAGCTCTTCAAATTTGAATATATCATGTAAAGACGAATTTTCCTTAAATAAATGGAATAAAAAAGTGGGGTCACCGAGTTAGTTTAGGAGAAAACGACCATTTATTTCTCTGAACAGCTCAGCTTCCATAGAAAACCTATCAAGTTCCGAACGCGCGCGCGCTCGTGCGCGCGCTAATCACGCAAAAAATGATGCGCAGAAAGGATGCGCAATGCAATTGAATGGATAACTCTCAATATAGTCCGTGAGCCAGTAGGGTTGGTGGGTATCATCTAAGGTGAATAAGGTTTATGGTGATTTTCTGGTAGTTTAAACCACAAATAATGGAAAAAAGCATGATAGCAACGATTCGATGGTAGCTTGTGGATAACAGCACTCTTTAAAGTATGGCTTAGGCATGAAAACGAGGCTGAAGCTGATTTGACAAATATAAATGTCTATTGTCCACCAAACTCTACAAAACACCGACAGAAACAAAACATTTAACGAAAATTGAATATTTCGTATTACATGATGTTCATGTCATAGGTCACGTGACCAACAGCTCTCTTTTAAGTATGGCTTAGGCATGAAAACGAGGCTGGAGCTGATTTGACAAATATAAATGTCTATTGTCCACCAAAATCTACAAAACACCGACATAACAGTAACATTTAACAAAAATTGTATCTTTCTTATTACATGATGTTCATTTCATAGGTCACGTGACCAGAGCCTTAAAAAGGGTCCGTACTACTATATTACACTGATTGAAGTGCCAGATTGCAAAAACAGACAATCCAAGCCGTGTTTATTTAAGTTTCTCTTTTCAATGTTATTGACATTGTTTCTGATTCTCCTTTAGTGTAGCTATAAATCAAACTGTTAAAACAAATGGGTCACGTGACCTAAATCCTTCACTTATCCTTTCGATAATTACTAGAAACTGATCGTACTGTACATATTTGGTTTAAACTGAAACTAAATGAAAGTGCGTGTTATTCTTGACATGTACGAGCCCGCGTAAACGTGTATTCTAATACTCCTCGTCACTGTCCACTCCGTGCTCATCATCTTCGTCGGTGCTCTGAACCTCCTGAAGAGAAGCTTGGTTGTCACATTCTGTAAGTCTGCACATATCAGTGCATCTTAGTCCATTTGTGATACAGACACAGTTAGGGGAGACGCATTTTCTAGTGCAGTTACATGCTAGGAGTTCTAGGATGGCCTCTGGTGCTGGTTTTAAATCCATCCAGTCTACAACTAACTTGGCAACACCATCTTCA
The DNA here is from genome assembly GCA_964030785.1 of Siderastrea siderea. NCBI lineage: Eukaryota > Metazoa > Cnidaria > Anthozoa > Scleractinia > Rhizangiidae > Siderastrea > Siderastrea siderea. The sequence continues at coordinate 43,076,939 of OZ034970.1, forward strand.
TGCTCCGTTTTCCATCCCCGTCCAACAGGACTCGGCACCTGTGGGTCTTGCTGCAGACACCGTTTCCATATGGCTACCTGATAGTTTGCTCTCTTTGCGTGCTTCACAAGACAATCTCTGCAAGGAGGAAGCTGGTGGCTTTCTATCTCCCCTCTTCTTGAACAAAACAGCTGGTACCTCAGATCATTAACTTCTGTGGTGACTGTGTTAGTAGAGTAGAGGAGACATGTGAATTCCTCTAACTTATCCATCAATTCAGGAGGCAGGTCCCACTCTTGCCCTAGCTCTGTTAACGCTTCTTGGCTTCTTGTGTTCTTCTTTAGTAACTTCAACGCTTGGGCCTTTCCCCTTCCTGCAAAAGCACTCACAGTGTCGCATCCAGTGAACGCATGCATCCCGAGAACACCTTTGCACACTTTGGAACCAAGCGAGGCAGCAACTTTTGTGATGTCAACTACCTTTGTCCGCGTGCGACTTCCAGATTTCAAGAACAGAGAAGCTCCTATCTCATTGCTAAATGCCAAGGACAAAATAAATACATCAGTGTCCTCTGAACAGACCAGAACAGAATTGTAGCCCTCATTAGCTGCGTGAGTAGCGTGAAGCAGTAGGCGTCCGTCGGCCTCTTCTTCTTGACACTGTAGTGCCGGAACCTCCTCACTACCTTCTGATGTGATTCTTAGCATGTGTCATCAACATTGGCATACAGCACTTTCTCCTCCAACTTCTCTCTGCATGCTTCCTCTCTCCACTCACTGACGATAAAGGTAATAAGACTCGTCTTATTGGTCACTCTTGTCAGGAAATTCCTCCACTGCCTAACTATCTGAGTGCTAGTGATGTTGCATAGCTGGTGCCCTGACTCTTCACCTCGTAGAAGCCGCTCACTGTTCTTGATAGATAGTTCTTTGTAGGTGTCAAACACGACATCTATTCTGTTACACCGCACTCCTTCTTTCATTGCCATGGATAGGACAATAATGGCGACATCTCTCAATGTCAATTGATCTCCCTTTACTCTTTGCACCAGGGACATGCCATCAATTACTGCGGAAGAGTTTGCAGGGACTTCCTCAGTGGCTTGTACGTTCTTCTGCAGCAACGATGCCAGTGAAGCCTTGTTTGTCTTTTTTAGAAGGCCATCTGCAGATGATAATGCCCAAGGTAGTGGTCCAAGCGGATGTGACAGGATGTAATCCATTCGTAAGCTTCGCTCCTGTGCAATCACTATGATTCTGCCAAACAGCGACCTGTCAGCCTTTAAAATGATCGAACGTTCATTGGTCTTCACTTGCTTCTTCTTATTCATGTCGCTGAACGTCTTCAGTTTGTTTGTCTTCAGAGGGTCGTGGAATTTCTTGACTTGAGGGATCTCCATCCTCTCTTCCTTGAAGGTTGTGTAGCACTTCTCACCAACCTCGTGTGCTATCTTCAGGTCTGTGGCAACCTCTCTGGGAGCTTTCTTTGCAGTGGAAATACTGATCAGGTCTTGACTCTCGGACTGAAGGATTGACCCAACCTTGGATGAGGTCAACTATGGACGAAACTGCCTGCTCATCTTTCTTTATTCTTGATCGTTGAAGCTCCGTATGCTGAGTTTCTGGGTCGGATCCTTGTACCATGTTTCGAAGCTGTCCAAGAAATGCACTCCGGTACTCCGCTGTAAGGTAGTAGCGCTGCACAGTTGCAGGTTTCAAGCTAAAGCGGGTTGTTCCATCAGGATTCTGGGTATCTTTATTCACTGTGACCTCAGTCGTCTGGTCTACTGGGATCCGACCAAAGGGATTGTTGCTGGACAACTGTACGGAAAAACTGCCTGTCTTGAACGCCCTCTGCACTTCAGGATTCGTCTGATCGAGATTTGTCATCTGCGCAAAATATGGTGTGAGATATCGTGCATAATTCACCTTATCATAGGCGAAACACCAGGGGATCATCATTCTTACGGAATGAAGATGTAAATCCCAGTCGCCTTCACGAGATGCCCGCAACAGACCAAGCACTATACCTTCGACCATATCCACGTACGACATCCAGAATGTCGACAGTTCCCCGTTATTATGACGAAGGTAATTCAGGAACTCTTTCCACATAGTCATCACTTGAGGTAGAACTTGGCCTTGCAACAGCTGATCAAAGCCCTCTTGCGTCAAGTTACTTGCAAATGTATCCACCTGCTCAAGAAAGGACACCACTGTGATGTGATGATCAGGATCACCGGTCTCAAGCCACCGCATGAACCCCGCCCATGCTAACCTCATCAGTGCTTCATACAGGTACTTGTGCGCCCTCACACCACGGTTGTAATGCTTGCCATAAATGACACCACTAATTGAGCCCTCAGCAACTATCTGCGATTCAGTGAAGATGTCCTTCAAACCACTATCTCCAAATCGCTTCCCAAGGATAGAAAAAGCAACGCAAATTGTATGAAATGTTCTCATTCTCAAAACAATGTTCGAAAACTGGTCTTCCTTCCATGCAATTTCGGCTGCTTTCGCGTAAAGTGCTTGATCCATGAAAACGACAATTGCTGGTAAACACAGTTTCTTTCTGATTTCCTCTGATTGGTTAAGGATCTCAAACACTGTAGATAATTCTGTCGCTGGGGCATTTATTGTCGGAAGATACTGCACAACATCTGGTGTTACTTGAACTTGATCCCTTGTTTGGATGTTGAATCCGGTCCAACTTGGTACCTTTTGGTCTTCCGAATTGGCATCCCATGACATCCCATGACCAAACTTGTTAAGTGCCTTGATTATCTCTGTGTTTCCGGTTAATGTTTTCACAGCATAAGGAAGGAGTACATGCTTGGGAGATTTATGCTGTCCACAGGAGTAGTTATATAATTGGCGGTACGAGCGCATTTTTAAATTTCTGGTGAATTTCTGGTAAAATCTAACTTGAGCGCATTTTTAAATTTCTGGTGAATTTCTGGTAAAATCTAACTTAAAATTTTAAGTCAAATTTCCAGTCAAATTTAAACAAGAATAATACCAGTCAAAAATTCCTATTTAAAGAAATTCTTCAGTCAAATTTAACCAAGAATAATCCCAGTTTATATAATTGGCGGTACGAGCGCATTTTAGTCAAAATCTTCAGTCAAATTTAAACAAGAATAATACCAGTCAAAAATTCCTATTTAAAGAAATTCTTCAGTCAAATTTTTTTTGTTAAATTTAACTGAAATATTTCAGTTAAATTTACATTGGAATTTTATTATGACCGTAAGCATAACTTGTCACACCATTTTTATGAATATATCTTTTATCATCGAAGCAGCTGAGTGATACTTTATTAAGCTCATAGCTTCCGAGTTGATGATTGTTGCTTCGTATGGTTTTCATGGTATGATGTATTTGTTTGTTATTAAATAGTACTTTTTTATAATCTTCATGTTTGATGTTGTTCTTTATTATGTTCTTTTTGATTCCTTTGGCTGTTTTTCCTCCTTTTTGGTTGTTTTTTATGTAACTGTACATTTTTGATCGCAAACCAACAAACTCTAAAATTGGGATTCCTGAAGCCTCATCCTTGAATTTACCAATTACCTTCTTGTTTGTCATATCGAAATACGGAGAGTTTTCTGGATAGTCGCTGTTGTCAAATTGATCTTTATCATTATAAAAGTCTCGGTACACATCTTCAGCTTCAATCTCATATGTCAGACTGTCTGTGTCAGTAAATAGTAGCTTGGCTTTGTCTCCATACTTTTCTTTTATGTAGTTATAATGGAAGTCATACATCAAAACCTTACTAAGATCTAGGATACACATACCCAAATAAGCTGGTCTGTTTAGAGTTAGCGTTTCTTTGATTTTATGCACTGCCACCAGATTTTCATTGAATATTTTGCTACTTACATAAGTTGGTTTGCAAGTCATTTTAAATAATTTCTTTTCATCAGTAATAAGTCTAACATCAACACGTTTTCGTAAATTCTCCATTGTCTTACCAAACACTGAGTTATTCATCAATTTGAAGAAGTCTTTTTCGAATGAATTTTTTGCTTGAGTACGTTTTTGTGTATTGAAGTTAATGTATTGTTTGAGCCAAGGTGACTGATTGAATTCTAATACTCTGTGTACTTTCTTTAATTTCAATCCAAGATTAAGATACAGCTGAAGGTTTCTGTAGTGTAAGACATATTTTTCTTTGTTGCTTAATGTAGGAATTAATTTTTGTACTAGTCCTATTGATATGTTGAACTTTTTCTGTATGTTTTTACAATATTCAGACAACATATTTTTATTTAAAGAAATCTTTTCTACACCTAAGGGGTAGTCATTATGAAGGTCATGCAACTCTTTAGGGTATTCTAAATCAACTTCTAGTATTAAACCTTTATTACTATCTTCATTATACTGAGCTAAATTGATTTTATTAATATTATTTTCTGTCAACCATTTAAATCCACCTGTTGGAAGATATTGACTCATTGCCCAACCGTATAAATTATTAGCATCAAGGTACATGATATACTTTGAGGGTATCTTCTCGTCGTATTCTATCATGTACTTATTGTTTGCTTTTCCATATCGATTGGCAATGTAACTAATCCCCCCACGCAAACCTTTTTCAATAAATTGAAACATATCAACATCACTCATCAACTCCAATTCAGTTTTTGTCATTTTCAACATCGCATCCCAACTCAGACCGGGTGCTGTGAAATAATGAGCAGGATCCAATCCATAATATTGTTGACATGTTTTGCGGAAATTTTCAAAAACATCAGCCAACAATAAAATATCTGATTTGAGATAGAGATCATGATACTCTCCCATTGTCTTTAAGTTGAAGATTTTCCAAACATTCTGTGCATGTTGATACTCTTTATCTGTAATTTTTTCATTATTCATAATACTGAAAAAATCTTCTTTCTTCGGCAATATGCTATCCTCAAACTTTTTAAAACTGTCCATGTAATCGTAAGGATAGACACCTTTCTTTATCATCAAATTCAATTCTTCACCTTGAAATACTTGTCCTGTGTGTTTGAACGCTTCAGCAGGAAGATTATTCACTAAATTACTCAATGAGGAGCTCATGAATTGAAAGCTATCGATGAACACAAGGTGTTGACCCAACATGAAGGCCATGTATTTCTCCATGTTACAGGGAATGACATTTATATTCATCTCATGTTTCTTTCCTTTTTCGTCAAAATACACATTCTTTTTTACAATATCACCAATCTCTTGCATTATAAAGTGACTGTCATACCCCTTGAGATTGTGAAACACCACAGGTATTTTATTAGTTAATGTGAAATTTAGATTACAATTTTTATGTGCTGATCCTCTGTATTCACCGGTGATATGGCAGTGATCTCTTACTCTAACATCATTTTTGATATAAGGTTTCTTGCAGATGTGACATTCTTCAGCTCTTTGGAAACTTTCCTCATCCTTTTCTGTCATATTAAGAGGTTTTGTGAAGTGGGTTCTTTCAACATTTTGACAGTATTTAACTTCATCTAACATGTTCTCCATGAAGTTGTGAATAGCCATTTCTCCTCTGTAGATTTTAATTGGTTTTGAAAATTTATCATCATAACAGCAAACAACTTTATAACCATATCCACAAGCAGTATGTTTTTGATATTGTTCGGTGTATGATTTATTACTGTTGGGTTGACATCCTTGTACCTTTTCAGTTATAGCCTCAAAATCAGCATAAATCACGAAAGGTGCCGGTAACTGTTTATGATAATTTGAAAATATAATTTTTGATCCAGGTTCTGGCATTTTAATTGATTGAGTACCGTTCACTTGAATGCAGATTTCTTTATGATTATTTAATACCCTTTCAGAGCTAAAACATTGCAGACAATACATACAAAAGTGTTTATTATGTTCATGTTTTGTTTGATTGAACATGAATGTGTTGAAATCTTTTATGAGGATATAATGCTTGTTTTCATCTTTTGTTATTAATAGTAATTCCATATGATCTTCAAACTTTTCTTTGGAAACATAAATGGGAAATGGTTGTCCTTTTTCATAACCGAAGACACAGATGTTAATTTTATTTTGCTTCTCAATTTTGTTGAAGTGTTTAACATTAACTGGAAATTCAATACCAGAATAATCTAACTTTTCAATGTATTGTTTATCAGTCTTTTTTATACGTTGAGGATCCTTGTCTTGTGGGTTTAAATGTCTGATGTGGCACCATCTGAAGCATTCATTATCCATGTTTTTTAAATTAATCAAGCCTTTTTTACTATTTCGTAATTCAGAAGGTAATTGGATATAGGATGATCCACTCATAGGCTTATATTTTACAATATTAAGATAATGACTATCAACTGATTTAATTACCCAACCAGATCCTTCTGATATCCATTGAGCTATCTTATTTAGTATCTGTTGTTTTGATGATTTTAATGAATCAGTGATTTCCATTTGGTTGATTATTATTTGAGCTTTACTATTGAAATATGCTGACTTTTCAACTATTTCATCAGCTAAATTTTTTTCGAAAGTGACTTTCAATGTTTCAAAATATTTCAAGCCTTTCATTTCATTCAACAAAGCTATTATATGATGTTCTATAGCTTTTCTCGTGTTTTGCATTTGGATTAAGGGGTCTTCATTGTTTTTGATGCTCATTTTATAAGACTTAGTTTGACCTTTTAAAGCTTTGTCTGTTTGTTCTATTTTAGTTCTAGGTGTTGGAACTGGTTTATCCAATAGTTTCTTAGTCCTTTGTGCTGGAACTGGTTTGTAATCATTCCTCACTTTATCAACATTTTCCAGCCAATTAATAACTTTTTCAGTTGTTTTTTCAATTAAATTTGGTAGCTTTTTAAGTGTTGTTGTGACAACTGTTGGTTTGAGGATTGGAACGTTAATCTTACTAGATAAGCTAGTTGGTTGTCTTAGTGTCGGTGTTGATGTTGACTTGTTTAAAATATTTGTTATCTTATTTTTCGCAGTACTGAACGCTTTTTCCAAGCGTGAAAAACCTCTCAACCCAAGGTTTTTCATAAAGGTTTTCGCTTTCAACTTAGGAAATTTTTGTAAATCCATTATTATTTTATTGTATACAATATTTTTTTTAAATAAATATTTTTTCATTTCCACATTTTGAGAAATGAAAAAAGTTCAAGCAAAAGACAATCTAACCTTATTTCCATCCTTATCCAAAAACTCATTTCCACAGTTTACGAAATAATGAACCGAACCATAACGTTTACCCAATACTTTTGAACACTGATAGATGCTTTTACATTTTGTGACGACCTGTGTGTCAACATTGGTAATCAACACCTCCCTTGCATTACTTGGTCTGTTAAACACTTCTTCATCAAGATTTAACATTTTTGCCAGCTCTGCTTTTGAGAACTTATTTGCGTATTTGATTTTTTTTCCAACAGCCATTTTTCGAAGCTCTTGAAAAGTCATAAATGTTGTCATTTTATTATAATATAATATTTTTTTAAAAAATCATTTTTAAATCAGATAGTTAATATCTACCCAGGAATTGAATTTTTCTGGGTAACCGCTCCACTTCACCAAAGCTTTACCTTTTCGAGCGTCTCGTCGAATCACTTTCTCAATACGGTAAACGTCTTGAACGGCCTTCTGCATCTCCTGTTCATAAAAAGAACCTGATATCTCCTCACCACTGAGATCTTTGAGTCTGTAAGTGATCGGATTGGTGTATTGTATCTTGTCGACTGTAAAAACTTCTTCTGTCCAATTGGCTGTGTATCCTTTGTCAAAGACAGGACGTTTGTACTTAGATATTCTGACCTTATCACCAACTCTGTATTTTGACTTTGTTGAGATTGGCTTCATATCACCGAAAAGGTTAAAGTAAACGGTTCCTTCATTCTCTTTCCTCGACGCTTCTGCCGGCGTCATTTTTATCAAACTATGTCTGGTATTGTTATACTGTTTCACTAATTTAGGTAGCATGTCAAGATACTGTGTATTACCTTGAACAGTAAACTGCTTCCACATCTTGGTTTTAATTGTTCTGTTCCATCTTTCACAAACTGACGACTTTTCTTCATTCTCAGTTGAGTACAAGGTTATTTTATTCTTATCAAGTAGTTCCTTAACATGTTTGTTATAATACTCTTTGCCTTTGTCTGTCCAAATATATTGTGGTTTTCTACCTTCTTTGAATATTGTTTTGAATGCTTGAGCAACAGTTTCTCCTTTCTTATCTTTTAATGGGATGATCCAACCGTATTTAGAGAATACATCTAGAACCATAAGAAGATATCTGTAGCCAGCGTTCCATCGACTGAATTTTTGCATCTCAACGATATCTGAACACCATATCTCGTCAATGTGGTTTGCAATAACTCTTCTAGTTTTAAATTTCCGTCTGATTGGTTTATGTAATTCATCGGCTAAATGTTGAGCCCAATCATCATAATTACTCAACACCGCTTTCCGTTTTTTGGCTTCTTTTGGTTTACACCGAGACCCAGTTTCTGCTTAGTGTTAATCAAGAACCGAGCGGTTTGTCCCCATTTTGGCATCTCTCCATAAGGTATTTCATCTAATGACTTAACCATTTTCTTGTCACATTCACCTTTGTTTTTTCCCATATCATAACAAATATCATGATGAGCTGCTATTTCATCCACTTTATTGTAAGGTTGTACATACCATTTGGTGACCTCTCCAGTGTTCCTATCATACTCTAACTGTTTATCGAGAGGATTGTATGGCCCCATGTATTTATACTTTCCAGGAGTCCATCCAGCTTTTGGTTTCGGTATTTTCCCAATTAGTTTATGTATATCAACACCAGCACCATCCAAATCCTTCCTGTCAGTTTTATACTTTCTATTTGGTCTTATTTTGGTTGATAATTGATCAAGAGCTTGACTTCCAACATTTTGAATCATTGGATTCAACTTATCCAAAGCATAATCGAGAGCCTTTTTCTGAAGTTTTGGGTTCCTCAAGGCTTCTGATCCGTAATAACGCCCCATCTCTACAGCTTTTTTCCCAAGCCAAGGAATACCGTGTTGAATTAACATATCAGTGCCGGTCGATGCCATCGTATCCAAAATGCCCGCCCCTTCAGACGGGCCAATCAGTTTCCCAGCACCTCCAATTGTTTCACAAATCTGGTTTTGGTTATGCCACATTCAGCGCATGTGCAAAAGAACATAAGTCGACCGTTCTTTGCATATTTGTAGCCCGAAGGCTCAACACACTCAGTTTGTTTCCTCTGTTTGACGCAATACGTTTTCATTTACAATAAGGTTACATATTTTTCAAAAACTTTTGAAATATCTTTCAATGAATCTCTCATTTTTCATGGTATCATGCACATCAAAGACTTGCAAAAGGTCAAAATATGAAGCACCTCTATTCATCTCATTCAAAAAGTATAAACAAAAGTATCCACAAGTCGTTGTATTCAAGGCTTGTATCTGGTTATTTTGATGAATTAGAGTTAGATTTTTTTTCTTTGCGTGATTTACAATCTCTTGAAATGGTGGCAACCCAAAACTGTCGAAATAATTGATTTTCCCATTCTTGACATGTGTTGCAACCCAATGACTTCCACTCATGTATGACGGCTCAAGATTGAAAATGAATAGCGCCATTTTGTGGTTGTGTGGAACAGTTTGGTCTCTTGACAACACACCACCTTTGTCTATTGGTATTTTAAGATGGCGACACCATCTTAACAGATCGTGGTTGCTCAAGGGTATGTCTTTGTGGAATTTCAAAGTATTGTCCCCAATAGTGGAATCCCATTGAATGGACTGTTTTTCCCTAGAAGCAACCCATTTCCCAACTTTTTTTTTTTCCCACCTTTTTTTCCAGCACCCGCTTGTTCCCATGTTCCAAAAAATGGAGGTAGTGGTTGATACGCTCCAAGTCTGGGAGCTGCTCCACCATCTTGTTTAGGAGGTCTTCCGATTCTGGGACCTCCTAAACCTGTTATCTTTTTAACAGCCTCAAGGGCGAGTGGAATACCGATTGATGCTAAGAGTGTGCCAAGAAAACCACCCGTTTGTTTTTTTGTTGGTTTGATATTCACTCCAGAGCCTGTTTGTAGGGCATTGAGAATATCCTTTTTCTGTTTATTACTCAATAGATGTTTATGAGCGATAAGTTGATCTATTTTGGAATTTGGAATGAGAAAACCACCTGTCTGTACACCTCTTCCAGATATCTTTTTGACAATCTGAGATGCTCCTTCAGAAGCGGCACCGGCAAGAGCTGATAATCCTAGAGTTTTTGCTAATGTCGGTCCAAAAGTTCGACCAAGTGTCAAGATTGAACTCAAAAGTGAACCACCAACCTGTTTTCTAATGTTTGTCTTTGACAGTTTTATGTCCATTCCCTTATTCATTGCACGGTTCTTTTCCAACCTCTTCACAGTTGTTGCAGGCACATGAAGAGTATCACTTCCGTTGAGGGCATCTTTTGTCAACCTCAAGATGATTGTTTCACGTTTGTGGAAAGCTTTACTTAGATTCGTTTTCTGATTGTCGGAAAGCGTAACGTTAATTTCATACAATTGAGTCATATTTATTTTATCTTTCAAAATAAAATAAATTCAAGAAAAACACAACTTTGGTTTTTGAATCAGACCATCATAAGTTCATTTCCAACCTTGTTGACAATAACCTCACTTTCATAAAATACGATGGCATGAGCTCTCACATTAGCTGTTGGTGCTGTATTCAATCTGTAGTTCAAAATCAGTTGTTTTGGATCTCGAGTAACAGCCTCTTTTTGGTAGGTCAGATCAAAATAGACAAGACCGTAAAGAGATGTGAAATTATCTATATTCAACTGCGTTCCTGTGTTTATATCATTCTTTCGTAAATCATAAGACATTAGATCGTTGAAGATTCTCGCTTTTGAATCGGCGTCGTACTCCAATTCAGGGTAAAAAGTATTGTTTCCATACTCCAAACGACATAATGCAAGAGAGCTATTAGCATCTGCAGAATTCAGCTTGAAAGTATCAAAAACGTAAGGAGTTCTCTCAGATTCCTCATTGTTTGGACCATCAGTTCTCTGTAAATAAATGAATACATGTTTAACATTGTCAATGGCTGGGCTAATTTGAAACATGTTTTGAACTGCTCTTGTATTCGCACTCTGAATATACATATCTTTCATGTACGTCCATTTGGTTGGTTTGAGAAAATCTTTCACAAATTCACCATATGCACTATCTTTTGGAACCATTTTTGGAAGCCAAAGATAAAGTTGAGTGACAACCACCCGCCCATTATCAGCAGCAGCTGCTTTGTGAATCAATTCATCATCATTATTCAAGTCCAGTTCGAATGTGAGCTGCATGGGAGGAAGCATCTTGTCTTCCAATTCCTCAAAGAAACTGTATCTGTTCAACGGAATGATCTCATTTATGCTTTTGGCTCCACCCCCACCATTGTTCTGTTTTGCTTGAGTTAAAAGTCGCCTTGCTTCAAAACCCAAATTTGTATTTGCTGTTGAATCATCTGTGTCAAGATACCAAAAACTATTTTTAGCAACCGACCTGCTGAAATCATCACTATACTCCAGCAAATTTTTAACATTTGCGATTCTATGAACGTTGTCACTATCGTACACTATTTTACCAGCAGATTTGATAACCATGTGTTTGATGAGAGAATGTGACCCATTAATCATTGAAATTCGGTCAGCAGCTGCAAAACCGGCTCCATCGGCTTTCTTTTGGAGCTCTTTGGATACCTCGAAATATCCGTTGAAATAATCAAAAAAAGTGGATCTGTCTGTTATTGTGAATTTATATCCTGTTTTTTTCTGAGAATTGTTGTTTCCAGGTTGTTCAATGATATTGTCAAGGGAGAATCTGACCATTTCATATCTCTGCAGTTTATCACTTGTTCTGAAAGTCATCTTTTTATTTATCTGTTTGAAACTTTTTTTTTATTTTGTTTTTCTTCACACGTTTTTTCTCTTCTTTTTTATACCGCTTCCAGAAATCAATCTATTCAATATCACGTTGTAATCTTCTTCTTCTTCTTTTTGTTTGTTTGTTGCTTTTGGAACTTGTTTTCCAGAAATCAATCTATTCAATATCACGTTGTAATCTTCTTCTTCTTCTTTTTGTTTGTTTGTTGCTTTCGGAAATTGTTTTCCCATAGACTGAAGGTCTTTTATCAAAAGATGACCTGATTTTTCAGCAACTTTTTTACCAGCTTTTTCAGCAACTTTTTCAACAACTTTTTTACCAAGTTTATCACCAGCACTTTCTATTCCAGATTTCAAAGCTTTTTCAGCGAGAGGTTTTAAAACTGTGCCCATAATCCTTTTCGTCGGTTTGAAAATATTGTCCACAATCAAACCAGATCCTTTGTGTTTGTAAACAAATCTTCCAAGACTCGGATGATAAATTCGTTTGTAATTGCGCGCTATCATTTTATAATTATCTTTTATAATTTTTTTTCTCTCAAAATCAGAGAAAATGATGTATCAGCGTCATTCAAATCTATTATTCGTCGTTTACCATCGGTGATGTATATCCGCAGGGTGTTTATGATATACTTATTGACTGGATAATATTGAACTCTCAAAGGCTCTTTAGTGAAAGCATAGGATGGTTGCAAATCATTTGTGCCAAAGGTGTAGATGATATCTGTCTCATCCTCATCAACAAGACTCTCTGAAATAAGATCGCAATGTATATTCAAAATCTCTGTATCTTGACTGAGATTTGGTGTGTAGTCACCAACATTTTCAGAACTGGTTAAAATTCGTTTTTTAAAACCGATCAGATCATTGAAATTTGATGTTGTGAGGTCTAGTTGATAGTTTGTCGTGAGATTTATTGTTGTTTTGAAAGTTGTGTTGTTAAATTTTAAGGTTATTGGATATGAAGTTTTGTCTGAAGTCTTTGTTTTTGTCTTTTCCTTGATAAAATCATTGAAACCAACATAATTCCATGTACCTGGTGGAAAGGTTATATCTTTCCAAGTTTTCCCACCATCGGAAGAGTATTTTATTGTTTGGTTGTTCAACTCTGATGTGATATTGAACCATGTGAAAGACATCGATATGATTCGACCTAAACCGAGTTCATATTGTTTGTTTGGATCAAGTATTATCGGTTGGGTATATCTGATTGTAAAATCGCTAGGCTTATTTTTTGTTTGTTTCTTGACGTTATGAGAAGATAATACCAATGGTAGTTGCATTTTTAATATATTCACATGAAAAAGTTTTTATAAATTTCGTTGTAATGATGTTTGTTAATTATGTAATTTCTCAATAAAATATCGAGAATAGCAACACCAGTGTTTCTAAGCTCTATGCTATTATTACCAGCACCAATTGATCCAACAATTAACTCTAACTTTTTGAGGGCTTCTTTAGGATTAAGAAAAACAACACTTGCATTTCCACCTCGCTTTGTTTGCTTTCTTTTGAGACCAGAGCCTTTGATACTCTTCAACTTATTTTTGTTATAGTCGATATAATCGTTGAGAACTTTTCGAGCGTCGTCGATAACCTTTCTTCTGAACTGTGCTTCAGATTGGCTTATCAAACCTTTGTTCAACTGCTTTGTAATGTGTGTTTTGTAACCTGGAAGTTGTTGTCTTTTCTTGACTGCATTTTCAATTTTCTTTGACAAGAAAGAATGCCTTGTTTTTTCTGTCATGTCATCCCTTTTGAGTTGTGCTTCAATGTCCTCATAGTTGGTTATTCCAAGTTCATCCAAAGTCTCATTTATTCTGTCTTCTTCAAAAATCTCATAATCTGGAACTTCATATTCTGGGGGGTCTTCAAGTTGTTGCATATACTCCGGATTGATATATATTTTCTTTTCTCCTGTTTCCAAATCTTTGAGAACCTCATCATAAGAGGGGGGTTTTGGAACAAGCTGTTTCGTATTTTGTGGTCCAACCCCTTCATCAAACAAATCTTCAAGATTGTAATCTGGTATTCCTTCATCTTCTATATTGATACCATAATCTGGAACCTCTGCTTTTTTCCTTTGTAATCGTCTTTTAATAGGTTGAGGTTGCGTCAACTCCTTCAAACCGGATGTTATCGGTTTGAAAAGCTTCTCTGCTTCAACATCACTCATTGTATCGGTTATTTTCTTTTGTTTCAGCGTTTCCCTTATAGTATTGATATCTTGACCGATTTTCGATCTTTTTTCAGCCATCTCTTTCCACTTGAGGAGACTCATTTTATTTAATTGAAACAAAATATTATTTTGGATAAAAATGGGTTATTGAATATATAAAAAACTCGCATAGCGTGTCGCATAGCGAGTTGCATGGTGAGTTGCATGGCGAGTTGCATAAAATTATTGAGAAAAAATTCTGTTGTGAATTAATAAAATGGAAATCCCAAACTATGACGTTGAAGGTGATAAAGACAGTAATTTCACACAGTTGTATGATTTCATGCCTGATAGATGCTTTAGAATGTTGATTTGCGCTCCGAGTGGGGGTGGTAAAACTAATCTTTTAGTTCACATGATAAACGAACCACTCTTATTTTTTGATAAGCTCTATCTATATGCTAAAAACTTACAACAGAATAAGTATCAATATTTATTACAAAAATTTGAACCTCTTTCAAAAAAATACGGTTATAATATCATTGAAGCCAGCAACGGTGAGATAATTCCTTTACCTAACATGAATGATGGAAATCAAAAGTTAATCATTTTCGATGATTACCTCAACACTGGAACCAAAAATGATCAAGAGATACGAAACTATTTCACAAACTCTCGAAATAAAAATTGCAGCTGTATCTATCTGTCTCAGTCTTTTTACAATACAGACAAAACCATAAGATTGAACTGTTCCCATTACTGCATTTTCGATTTTCCAAGCAAGAATGAACAGAGTAGGATATGTCAAGAATTGAAAATCAACAAAGACGACTACCTATCAGCAACAAAAGAACCGTACACTTTTCTGTATGTTGATAAGCCACGAAAATTCAACGCAAAAAATTTCACTAAAATAATCTGAAGAGTTAATAAAATGAGTTTCTACAACGGAGTATTAAATTACAAGCATTCTCCAGCTGTGAGAGGTGTTAGAGGTTTACCTGGTATTGGATTTAAATTAGATGCTAATAATGATTATGATATGCAGAATAAAAAAATAGTGAATGTAAAACAAGGAACTAATAATAATGATGTGGTTACAAAAAGCCAGTTAGATAGTGAAATAGCTAAGATTCCAAGTGCGGATACAACTCAGTTTGTGAAAAAGACAGGAGCAACTATGAACGGAGACCTAATTTTACAACCACAGCCGTACCCAATTCATGGAAACACGGATAAAGCCATATCATATAATACAGCTCGGAATATATTCTTGAGTAAAAAAGAAGGCGGGTCTATGCTACAATCTTTAGATATGAACAACCATTTCATAACAAATATTAAAGACCCAGTTAATTCAGACCATGGAGTAAATAAAAAATATGTTGATAATCAGCTTGTGAAAAAATTAGATAAGGACACTACTATTGATATGAAAGATAATGCAATCACCAATGTCAAATTTCCAGTAAACCAAAAAGACGTTGCTACTGTAGAATATATCACTCAGAGAATCACTAACTCGCAAAAAAATTATCTCAAACTTGATGGCACAACAAGTATGTCGGGAGACTTGAATTTAAATAACAATAAAATTATTAACTTACAAACCGATTCAAAAAATTCGAAATCCGCAGTTAATGTTGAGTTAATGGAAAATGAAATAACAGATTTGAGAAATCTTGTCACTCAAAAAATTCATGAATCTCAGATTATTAATTCAGGACAAAAAAAAGACGCCTTCAGATATTTAATGGAAAACGACGACGAATCTTCAAGTGAATTAAATATTCAGGTTTTGGGTATTGTTGATTTTTCCAATTCTCCACATCAAATTAATAAAAAAGCTTACCAACTTAAACTCCTGTTTCAAAAAAGCTCACCAAACCAGTACCAATCACGCCTCGGTTTTAACCTTTATAAACTTCCTGTTGGATACTATACTTTGGTAGTTGAATGGTTTCCGCCGGAAATGAGTGAGTTGAGTGTGGCAGTGCAAGGCACTACGATTTCAATTTCTAATTATGCAACAAAAACATTCGAAAACTATACCAAAACAGTTATCAATTTTCATCGATGGGGTAGCTCACCTCCACAATTTATTTATCTCGATCTACACGGTACCGTTACTTTTCCATCACTTTTAACAATTGGACATCTTATTGTTTATGGTGTAAAAGAAACAATTTCAAACGTTGACCCAAGTGTCTATGACACCGCTTTTGTAATTGAGAATGGAAAATTGGTGATGGAAACAGATTTATCTTTAAACGGACATCGTTTGGGTGGTTCCGTTCATTACATAAATGGGATTTTGAATACAAAAAATGGGAACACATTTTTATTAAACGGTTGTGACAAAATAATTATTCCAAATCATAGCCATATATTAACTATAACAGTGCTCTATTTCAAAGTCAAAAGACGATATACACCTATTTCTTTAAAAATAAAACACAGTGACCATTTAACTCAATCAATCACTTACACTTCAACCCAATCAACTAAATCACAGACAATAAATATCAATTTAGTACTAGCGTTTGGTCATTTAGCTGTAGAACTGGGTTCGGTTATAAAAAATGTGGAATTGTTACTGTTAATTGAATATAGAGTGCCATAAACATTTTCACATTTATTATATATCCATCTGATTGGAGCATGGAATGCTTTTTAGAATATATTATCCCAAAAGAAATAAGCGTTGAGGTTTCCGAAGATAATGAGAACAGCTATTTTAATCAATGAAATTATTGAGAATATAGAAAAATAGTTCGAAACATTTAACTTAAATATTAAAGAGTTTTTCAAAAAATGTAACCATATAATAAATATGGATAAACATAACATATTCAATTGGAACCATTTTTCAGAAAAATTAACGAAAAATCAAATATCTGAGTTGAAAGCATTTTACAAATTCTATCATAAGAGATACTGGATTGCTAAAATGACTTACAAATATTTAAAAAAAGAACTTGCATGTAATATTAAATCCGATTCATTGACAGCTACAGGATTAATAGTTGGTGGTATAACACTAAACCCTATTCCTCTTAGAGTGATACCTGGTACTAGGATCTTACTTAAAGCATATTCAGAGATTGAAATTAGTAAATTCGCCTATAAATCTTATTCAAAGGTTTTAAGAGATTTACGATCCTTAATGAGAGGATCGAAGTATGATAAAAAAAAAAGTCTTGATCATATCAAAGTTTTAGATGAAATAATCATTTATATGTCTCCATTAACT
>OZ034970.1:43094434-43180434 GCA_964030785.1 Siderastrea siderea
AACAAATTTGAAAAGAAATATAATAAGGTATTCATCCAATAATATTTTTTAGCTGAAAATTTGACTAGGTGCGCGCTCATCATCTATACTTAGATTTTTTGACGATAAAAGATATATATCAAACGATGGAATCAATAGTTTCGCTTACGGACATTATGCAATCTGAAGATGTGACGTCACACCACAGCTGTGTTGGCCTCCATACAAGTTCCACAAGAACAGTCTACTTTTCTAAGAAATAATAAACTTCACCAATAAACTTTACCAATAAACTTTACTTCAAATACAAGTTCATCTGATATTACATGACAATCTGATGACTCATTTCCTCGGGGAAAGTCCCTGTTGTATGAAGTCACGCAATGGAAAATGCATTCGTTTCCACATGAAATAAAAACATATAGATTTCCATAAAAATGGTGTGACAAGTTATGCTTACGGTCATAATAAAATTCCAATGTAAATTTAACTGAAATATTTCAGTTAAATTTAACAAAAAAAATTTGACTGAAGAATTTCTTTAAATAGGAATTTTTGACTGGTATTATTCTTGTTTAAATTTGACTGAAGATTTTGACTAAAATGCGCTCGTACCGCCAATTATATAAACTGGGATTATTCTTGGTTAAATTTGACTGAAGAATTTCTTTAAATAGGAATTTTTGACTGGTATTATTCTTGTTTAAATTTGACTGGAAATTTGACTTAAAATTTTAAGTTAGATTTTACCAGAAATTCACCAGAAATTTAAAAATGCGCTCAAGTTAGATTTTACCAGAAATTCACCAGAAATTTAAAAATGCGCTCGTACCGCCAATTATATAACTACTCACAGGTAACCGCATATATCAGGTCTTGACCAAATGACTGGACAAGATTTGACACTCTCTCTGACGGGTTTTCATTCTCAGGATTTCCGGTTAGAAGTCCAACTAGAAAACGATGCAGTTGAGTTGGCATATTCACGGCATTCGAGAGATCAGATGGGTGGTATGGCCAGGGAGTAGGTGTCATATCCCTTCTTATGGCTTCTCTGATCTGTGATGAAGCTTGGTCTGTTATCTTGTTGGCGTCAGTTAGCTTCACCTTCCAGATTGCTAGTTCTTTACGGAGATTCTCATTATCAAGGACAACATCCTTAAAGGATAAGCTATCAGGAACTAACAGCAGTTTTCCTGAGTCGTTTGCAAAAATGTGAACAGAATCTCCAAGTTCTGATTCAAGCCTTCTACGGATGTTCTTCTTCGTGGTAGTCTTTAGAACTTCACCCTTGCAGGACATGAACGTTTCCAGTTTCTCGGTAAGCTGGGCAACTGGTACGACCATCTTATTTGGGATTACTTCGTTTCTGATGTAATGGAAAAGTTGTGCGTATGCTTCTACTTCAGCTACTTCATATAAAAGCATGCCGGTTATCTCTGTCGTATTCTCCACTTCTTTACCATCCAAATGATCATGTTCCTTTGTTTTAATGTTAGTGTAACTTTTATAACATGAGGCGTGGTAATGGGCTTCTGCGGCCACTATGTCTCTGCTAGTTATAGCAATAATTCTTGCATCTTCATTTAATATTGCACACTGACGAAGTGTATGATCTGCCCTCAGCTGTACAGCTTGAATGAGCTTCTCTCTTGACTTCGGATTTTTCATGAATTTAACCTTATTACAGAAAATGCGTACAGGCTCATACACTCTCGCCTCTGTGGATGTTCTTCTACACAGCCTTTTTGCGGTAGTGTTTTCATTGGATTCTTCGTCAACTTTCTCCTCTCTTTTACGCTTAATAGTTTCTAAGTCTCTTTTCATAGTAAACAAGCTTCTACATTTTCGGTGGTATACGATGTTTGGTATGCGATTTTCGTCAACAGTTTTGGCGACATCCAAAACTGGCTGATGATTTCGAACTTTCGCTGCTTCCAGCAGTGCCGACCAAGAGCTGATGTCCTTTGGAGACACAAGATGTTCGTCCTCCTTATCATGACATGCAGCATAGTGTATTATACACTGGCGCTTGTCCTTTTCCATTCAGTCTGAATACAAGAAACAAGTTCAGTCAATTGAGAATTTACAGGAATAAATGTAATGTTTAATTTCAACAGCACAGTAAATAATATCAACGATAAAAGCAGTGAGATTCTTATGGATGCTGATTTCAGCATCCTTTTTTTTTTCACTTTTTCCCAAATCTGTTGTGATAAGTCTATAATTATTTAATTTCAATACTACATCAGATAACAGACGATACCAATTTTTAAATTCCTCCAAATTGTGCTATTAAAATGATTTCACACAAGAAAGAGCGGTAATTTTCTGTAGTCGACTTTTATTCTTAAACAAAATAGTGCTTTTCGCATAAACGTGAAAATAGTAGTTTGAACTTAGCTTGGATGCTGAAGTCTTATTAATGCAATCCAACTGATTTGCACCTTGCAATAAACTAATCAGTGTGTAAGAATCGGCTTATATTTAACTGTGTATCTATTGAGTTACAGATGCATTAGGAACTTAGAGAATATTCATATAGCGCTCCGTAATAGCTCACAATTGATCAATTAATAATCGATTGTATTTTCAAACTTGAGATGAAGCTAAAAGGCTAATTCCAAAACATAAAGTGAAAATAAATTAAGTGCGAGCTGGGAAGCTAAATTAATTGGATTGTTTTTTCTTGTTAGCTCCCCGCACAATTTAATTTCTGAATAGACAACCGGCGAATAATCAAAAAGAAAACAATGAAGCAAATTTAGCCTAAGACTAATTTAGCATAAAGGAAAATTACTTCATTTCTTCTTCTGAGTTGACAGCGGATAACGTATTATTTGTTCAGAAAATGCAAACATAATAAGAGTTTTTTGATCAAAGATGGGAAATATTTCTAAATATCGATTACCATGAAAGAAATTGATTGTATTACTACATTAGTTTGTACTCTAGATTCATAAAGATTCTGTTTTACTGTATCTCTTGTGTTGTACCTCAGCTATATCGTCTGCTTCATGCTCGTTTCGCAAACAAAGAGAAAGTTTGTAAAACTGATCCATGGACAAATAAAGGGCGTACAAATAACTATAACGCAGTTATACTTTATGAAGTAGCTTATATTTATGCACTTGATAGATATCTATTACTTTAAACACGTACCTGAACAAAATCTGCCTTTTTCAAAGTGGCGGATGCATCAAGCAACACAAAGTTCCCAGACATGGCATATATTACGACGCTGCTGGTCAAAGTTTGCGGGCTCACATCGGCAGTCAATGTACTCAAACACGTGATGTCAACTCTTATAAGTATAATTATGTCTTTAAAATGCATTTTATTGCTTCTAAAAAGCATTTATTGTTGGTTACATTTGTACTTCAAATATAGGTCAGTTATGTTTCAGCAGGGGGGGGGGTGCAAATAAACAACGTTACTACGCAGGAGCTACCACTGATCCATTGCTATCATGGATTTTACAACTCCACAATAGCATACCTTTTCAAAAAACACCATTAAACATATTCACCCCGGATGATACCGAAAGCCCAAATTTTGCAGTCTGGCTCACGGACTAAAACATGATCTCTACGTTAGCGCGCGCGTTTGTGCATGGCATAGCGTGACATTGCGACATATAAACAATCAACGCGAACGTCCTCAAAAACAGGTCTGCTCACTTTCTGTTACAGCTACAGCTTCAAAATTGATCAGTAAAATCTTTTAAGTTTCGTAAATTTCTCAGAAGTGAAATGTTACGGAAATTACTTAACATCAGATTTTATTTTCCTTTTTCTCCATACAAAAACTCTATTTTACACTAGGTTCGAATTCCTCGCCTTCAGTATGGCGAAAACAACATCTGGAAAGGGTATCTTGGCCATCAAGCAGAGCTGAAATTATCCGATGTTTGTGCAGAAGGTTAGGGATGGTTTGTATATAGAATTATTCGGTTTGATTTCCTGCCAGTTCTACTCAGTTGCAGCAATTGGATATATGAGAATCTTTTATAGGGGAATTCACCTAAAAGTTACCTTTTTCATAATTCAGCCTTTTCCGCGGTGCAAAATCTTCGCTAATATGGCGAAGAAATATCTGTAAAGGGTCTATTACCCATCAAGCAGATCTGAAATTATCCGATGTTTGTCCAGAAGGGCAGGGATGATTCGCATATAAACTCATACGGCTTGATTTCCTGCCAGTTCTATTCAATTACAGCCCCCCACCCCCCCCCCTCCCCCCCCCACACACACACACACTTGATTCATCCTTGAATCAAGCTGGACTGACGCGAAACAAATTGAAATGAACAGAACAGAAGAAGCCTTAGACCTGTGTCCTGGCTGTCATAGAAGCAGGCATCGGAAAACTACTGAACATCAGAGCGCCAGACAAGAATCTAAGTTCCTGATAGTTGTCAGCAGCCTTAAATATCAGTAACAAGCATAAGACAACAGACACTGGACTCTCAAAATAAGAACTGAAATCTTGATCAACTGAGACATATACTGAAAAAAAAAATGAAAAAATTCTGCGAAGGAGACTGAATAGTTTTTTATTCGTTGTTTTTATTTTTTTACATTGGCGAAGCTAATAAACTAAAAATAAAATAAAATAAAATTTCGCGCCCGTAAAACTTGTGGCTGACAGTTACTTCATTTGGAATCCACACTCAACGTAAATCAACGTCGAGAGCCTAAGCTTTTACAAACGGCCTTACTGTGGCGTTTTTTTGTTTTTTTGTTTGTTTGTTTGTTTTGTTGTTTTTTTACATTTGTCTGAATTATGTTTTTTGCAAAATTGTGGTGGGAACTACGTCCGCTTCATACGATTGAACGCTGTGACGCCAGGGAGGTGTTATCCCTTTCATGATGGAACTTCTTGCTTACGAGAAAGAGTGGTTGAGTCAAGTGCAGTTACAAACAGGCAGCTGTTTTTACACGAACAGCGCGTTCAAGGTGGGTTTTCACTGCCTAGAATTTTCTAGGTGCCCTTTTACGGGCATATTACTACATATAGACTGAAAGACGACATTTGAACGGCTGGTGCTGAGATAAAAATCTGACCTCCTTTTAACTTTTGCGTTCAAGCAAGCCCTTTGTACATTGTAAAGCGCACTTAAAAATTATGCGGCAGTAAAAGCTCACCTTTATCTAGCGATAATTCCAGCCTTGTTCCCAGTCGTTCTCGGCGGGAAATTAAATGTGACGTCATCCGTCGAACTTGATACCAAAACGGAAACTCCAGAGAAAAAGTCTTCCAAAAAGCAAATCAACATTCTTTCAACTATACTTGACGATCTTTTTCAAATCCTGGAATTTGTCTAATGTGGCCGACCTAACCAGGATGTAAATGCACAGGAACCGCGTTCACGCTCACATAAAGATGTCTTCGTGCTAACATTCTCCATAAAACTGAATTTGATCATTTCACCTTGTGTTGCAGTGGACAGCAAAGAACTGTAACATATATAACACACGCTGAGAGTGATCGTCTTGGTAATTAAACCTTTTGTTTGGCGCCGTTCTCGTTGCAGTCGTGTTTGCTGAAGGTCCCTAGCAACTAGTTAGATACTGTAGCTTAGGGAAATAAGCATGCATAATATGGCTTTAAATAGCCCGAGTAGAAACCTGTAAGAAGAAGGCTTTTATTTTCCTCAGGGGGGTTAATGCAAGATTGAAACAATACGGAACTTATAAGTGACAATACGCATCCCAATGTTAGTCATATTTCCTTTACTTATTACTGTTTTCTTTGTTTCTAATTCAATATTGTTCCCCGTGGCACTAGTGTCAATGTACCTATTTACATCAAGTGGACGTTCCAAAGCGGCAACAGAGCACGAAACAATATGAAACACTACAAGGAAAGTAATACGTCATCAAAATCTCAGGTTTTAACACTTTTTACCGCAAAGTACTACTATCACTGCAGGTGCACTTATTTACGCTAAAATTTGATATTTCGTTCTTTATTTAATTTTTTTTTCATTTGTACGTACAATCATCTTCCCTCTGTGCGTCTTCAACACCCAGGACCTATGTCATGTCTACTTTCATTTGAAGATTACCGCCAGGGCCACCAGGATAACTGCCTTAATCTGCGTACAACCTTCTAGGTGGATATATGAGGTTTTTTTAAAGGGGGAATTCACCTAAAAGCTACCTTTTTGTTTAGTTTCAGCCCTTTTCCGCAGGGCCAAATCTCCACCAATACGGCAGAAAAATATCTGTTAAGGTCTATTATCCATCAAGCAGATCTGAAATTATCCGATGTTTGTCCAGAAGGGCAGGGATGATTCGTATATAAAACCATATGGCTTGATTTCCTGCCAGTTCTGTTCAATTACAGCCCCACACCAACTTGTTCAATCAAATTCGTACTTTTTCCACATTTCGTCAAAAAGTGGCTTGCAACTGATAGAGGCTCCTAGTTTTGCACACAGCAAAAACGACCCTGACATTTTCCGGTGCAGTGAGTACGTTTCTTCGGGGGGAGGGGACAGGCGATGACGTAGCATGATTGGCAGGAGCTCCTGAATGCGTCTGGTGGTGTCCTGGGTCTGAAAATTGAACGGCTCATCATTGGCGAAAGGCTCTCCGAGTATCATTACTGCGTCTGCGTGTGCGTTGATCATCACCTACCACAAGGAGAAAAGAACACACTTGAATAAACTAAAGCACTTCCGGGTTAACGGTATTCAAAATTACTGAAAGTACGAAAACACGAAATTGGACTTCCTCAAGTCTGTTTTTAGCAGTTTATCGTTCGTGTACTTTACCACATATTCTTGCTGGTGCTTCGCCACCCGAATAGAGGGAGAAAGTCGTGCGGGTCAGATTCTGGTCTTACCGACCATGAACCTAAATCGAGAATCACGAGTGATGTCACAAACAGTTTACTGTTTTACCTTCATATATCAGATTTCTACGATATTTTTTTTAGGGCCACTAGTGTGAAGTCCAGGAACCGAAATACCGAAATTATAGATTAAGTAATTTCCTATTTGCTTATTCATCCCGAAGATATCTACATCAACGGCCCACCAAAAGTAAGAAACTCAAACATGACTTGTTGATAAACAACCGAAGATAAAACGTGTAAGTGAAACGGTCTGGACAAACCCTGTTAGCATTTTTAGTGTCAAAAAAGAAAACTTTTAATACCTTCTTAGTGAAACACTCAGTGGACAGGGTAGATGTTTAAACTACCCAACTGAGTGTAGCGACTCCCCTCCTCACTGCACCACCTCATCCCCCGAAAGTGACGACTACCACTAAATACACAAGGTAACAACCCTGGGCCCGATTGCACAAAAGTAACATAAGATTAAGTGGGATTTTTTTGCAACCGTTCCCTGTGTTCCGAAGGATTTCCTTGTGCCCCCTTTGTATTTCCTATACTCACTAATCCGTCTTCGGCCGAATTATCCGTGATACCGTGCAAGAAAATCCTCCAGAACGAAAGCAATGGTTGCAGAAAATTCGCACTTAATCTTAAGTTGCTTTATGCAATAATGCAACCGTGCTCTGACGCCTTAGATAAAACCACTAGCATGCAGTAAATGCTAGTTAGGAGAATCTTTTCGAATTAACATGACAAGAAGCCGGGGGTGGCAAGATAATTTTACGGCATTCACAGTGAGTTATTCCCACTTACTAACCTTTGATTCATACCCAGTGAGAAATCCCAGCCCGATAGAGTTGTCAATCACCATGGATCGGTCTCCAACGGCTGCACCGCGGATTATCTACATAACAAGTACAATAAGTTGTGAATTAGAAGTGAAATTAGTCTGAGAAACCAGCCGACGTTTCACGAGGTCGCCACTTGAGCCCTCGCAAAACGACGTCTGAGTAACGAGCGCAAAAATTCCATACTGATGACGCGTCACTACCCAGATCTTGGTAGTGCTTCTGATTGGTTGAAAGAAAATTCCAACCAATCAGAAGCACTACCAAGATCTGAGTAGTGACACGTCATCAGTATGGAATTTCTGCGCTCGTTACTCAGACGTCGTTTTGCGAGGGCTCAAGTGGCGACCTCGTGAAACGGCTGTTTTCACAGGCTAAAGTGAAATTTGAGCTACAACAGTTGTAAAGAAAGAAATACAAGTTCTTCATCGACTGGTGGTGTTAAATCTTTGGAAATGAGCTGATGTGGTCAGTTAATCGTCACATTTGTAGTTGCATGAACTTACGATTTAAAATTTAAAATATTTTACGTCTAATATCTAGGAGAAAGGAATAAGAAAACAAGGACAGGCTCTGTGCAAAAATGAGACAAGTCAGAATCTCTGAGTTTACCTTTATATATTGGTCCACAAATTTCTTGTCGTAAGCACGAGAAGCTCCAAAGTCAAGAAGATAAATCTGTACAAAAAGGATTTCATGTTTACTTCAAACATGAATAAAACGAGAATGCAACAGGTAGAAAATAAAAGAGAGTAAAAGGAACAACAACAACAACAACAACAACAACAACAGAACTAACAACAAACAAACAAAAAAGGTTGCATAGGTCACATGTATGGCACTTTGTATGCCGTTTTTAAAGAGCATAGCGAAAACAAAGCTAAACGTTAGATCAGTTAATTCAAATGACTATTGTGATACTAAATCCAGGCTTCTTATGTTTGTTTCAATCAATATCGTCAGATGAACAAACACAAAACTACCTCTGGTAAACATTTGGCAACTACATATAAAGCATATACAAGTTTTCCTATGAGTTTTCCTTAGCATCTTTGTACAAAATGTTTTAAATAATTATGATCAAACCAGTGAAAGTGATGTTTGACAAACCTTTTCAGTTTCTGGATTGTAGAAGAAATTTGACCAGTTGGGGTCCGTTTGCATGAACCTGAACTCAAACAACTCCTTCAAGCAAAGTTTGAGGATGTTCAGACAAATCTGTAATGAAATAAAAACAATACTAAGCAAGTTTTAGTTTAATAATATTCACAGATCAGCTGGTGGTGGGCCATAACATTGGCTCCATCCAACAACACCCTAACTCACTCAATCCTCTTTCTGCCCTTAGGCACGTAGGCCATAACAACACCCTTAGTGATGTTGAAAACAGGCTGAGGGTGCAGGTTAGAGAGACCCCAACCCCCCCCCCCCCACCCCGACCCAAAGCTAACCTGCATGGCAGGCGTAAACAGGGAAGGGGAAGGAGAGCGAGAATGGGGGAGAAAAGTGGGGGTCTGGGAGCTAGGTTCCCTCATCCCTAGCTTCCAGACCCCCATTTTTCTCCCGCATTCTCGCTCCTCTTCACCTTCAAAGTTACGCCTCTTACTACACCCTAGTAATGTTGAAAACAGGCTGTGGGTGGAGGTTAGAGAGAACCCACCCCTCCCCCCAAGAACCTGGTGGTCCTTTAGCAGGGTGGAAAATGCAGGCATTGAATCCAGACATTGGGCTAATCAACATGCTAGAGGAAGTTGGACGAGTATCAACTCTCAGCAAGTTCTTGTTGTGACTTCTCCAGCAACACTGAAAGAAACACTCAGGCCAGGGTGGCCCTGGCACGTGCTATGTCCTGTTAAGTTCACCAGAACCAGGACCAGGATATTTAATAGTTGTAAACATGTCAGGAAATGTTACTGCAACTTTCAATAACACTTGAACTCTTAAGATTAAGAGTCAGCCAGAGGTCACATTTGGACACTGCAAATGGTGGATTTCGATCCACTTTGTCGCTTCCTGCTTCTCACAGTCTGCTTGTTGTTTTCACAATTGAAGGGGTGCCTGGAATAAAGCCCCAAGTGACTTCTGATAAACTGCTAGATTCTCCTTCCAATTTGCCTTGTAAGCGAGTGAATGAAAGGAAGAATTTGACATTAGATCACTAGTCACTTAGGGCCTAATTCCAGGCACCCCTTAAATCATCACTGACCACAGCAAAAAATGCAATGTGTTAGTTGGATTCTGAAGTTCAGAGTTTGCATTTTATTAAAGGGGGAATATAAAACAGGCTCTAATCCAAAGGACTGAATGAGACAAGCCACATGGCTCATCAAATCGACTAGAAGCACAACTAGTCCACCACAGGGTTAATCCCAGTCCCCGCCCGCTCATCTGAGTTTTTTTTTTTGTTTTCTATGATGGTTCGTACACCAGAGGGGATCCAAGAAATCAGTAAAGTTTCTTGTGTAGCGAAACAACGTTCAGACTGCACAATTTGGTGACCTGTTCTAAAGTTATTTCACCTTGGTTTTTTAAGCCACCAT
Organism: Siderastrea siderea; assembly: GCA_964030785.1. Taxonomy (NCBI): domain Eukaryota; kingdom Metazoa; phylum Cnidaria; class Anthozoa; order Scleractinia; family Rhizangiidae; genus Siderastrea; species Siderastrea siderea. The sequence goes on from OZ034970.1 coordinate 43,104,648, forward strand.
TATTTAACGTATGAATATTTGTAGTCACAGTACCATGTTGATTGTCTCCTGGTCAGGATTTTCAATCTTGTCAAGTGATGTCCCCTCTATCAGCTCTGTTGTTAGCACTTGTTTGGAGGTGAGATTTTCAATAACCTCGGGTACGTAATATTCTGGCATATCTTTAAGTAATTCCCTAAAAATAAAAGCAGAAAGTTAACCTCAATAATCTCATTGACAGGCAAAAAGCTATTATCAGTTGACAGAGGCTCAGATCCACTGACTTAGATGTATTATTTTTTTTTACATTTTGTGATTGAAGGGCTCGGTGCAAAAAGGGCGTAAGTGATGGTTTGAGGTTGAAATCTAATTTGTTCCAATTTACCTCAACTTTGGCACATAAAAGAAATCATTCACACTTCACTTGGGTGAGTTCAGTTTCTTGAGGAAAAGGAATAGGCTAATTCTTTGAATTAAAGCTCTCAGGTCAATGAATAAATGCACACCTCTATCCTACATGAAAACTAGCCTGTGTGCCAAAGTTGAGCTTAACCGAAACAATTTTGGATTTAACCTCAAATCATTACTTACGCCCTTTTCAAGGGGGGGGGGGGAGGTATGGGGTATTTTCCTGAGCTGAGAAAAGTGACATTTATTTGGCGTAAAACATGAAATGGCTGTTTTCTTTCTTATGAAATGTGATTTGCTAAGTACACATGAGATGTAACATTGCCAGGACTATTACTGGTGAAGTGAGAATGGTGTTTATAATTGTCATGAATTGTGATGTTGTAGCCATTATGCAAAATGTCATGTGCAGAAGATGATGAACTCCAATGTACATGAAATGACTGTTTTATTCGCACTGAAACGTGATCTGGACCCTCCCTATACCCCGTCTTTTCCACCGAGACCTTCAATTTTACTGATTAGCAAAATTCTACAAGACCGTCCATAGGGCACACACATGAATTGTCCAAAAACTATATGAGAATACTAAAAGGTTGTATCAATTCAAGGAAGAGGAATATCTACTTTACTTCAAGCTCAAAAAAATGCAATCAATACGGTCAAACTACAGGGTATTTAAAACTCTTGAGGCCCATCAAACTTACAATGTTTGATGAAAAAACATGTAATGTTTGATACCCAAGAGATCATGTTTTTAGTCATAAGGATACTCTTAGATGAAAACGACAATCCTACTTATACTGTACTGCATGAACGGTCATAATTGGTTCTCTTTTAACACTTTAAGCCCCAGTAGTAGTAGTGACATTAGCATCTAATTTCTCCTCACACTATCACCATGTGATTAAACATACAGTCACGAGAATAAAGGAAATGATCACTAACGATAAAATGTCTTGATTCTTAAGCAAATTCTCCCAACTAGGACCATAAGAAATACATGAAGAACAGTGAGGAGAATTTGCATGCTGATATTGGGGCTTAAAGGGTTAAGAATTAAGATGCACCTGAAGTGCTGTGCGTTCTTGGCCTCTCTCAGATAGTCCACTTCCCAAGCCATCTCTCGTCGAGCTACATCCATGGCACTCTCTGCGTATAAACCTAGTGATCAATGCAAATGGCAGTATTAATATTACTAGTCAGAGAGACTCTTCAGACAATATAATGCTTGTTGTTGGTGAAATGCGCTCCTGACTATTAACACTTTTACGTCTAAGAAATTGAAAGCAGCCAAGGTTAAAAGTAGACACTGCAGTTTAACCAAATTTAATTTTGAAAAATATTGCAAAACAATCAGCACTATCATAACATACTCTGGTAATTAAAAGTGCTTTTACTTGAATGATCACATTTTGGATTTCATCAACAATTTCAAAAGGAAAAACCACCTTACATAGTACAATAAACAGCACCACAGTAAAGTAATGCTCAGTGGTTTTCATTTGAATGGTCATGCTTTAGGATATCATCCACAGACTCAAAAGTTAGATCCACCTTCTACAGCGTAATAAACAGCACCATGGAAAAATATTACTCAATAGTTTTTACTTGAATGGTCACACTTTAGGATTTCATCCACAGACTCAAAAGTACGAACCACTTTGTACAGCATAATAAACAACACCACAGTAAAGTACTGCTCAATAACTTTCATTTGATGGTCATACTTTAGGATTTTATCCACAGAGTTTAAAGCTGGAACCACCTTGCACATCATAATAAATGGCATCACCATAAAGTACTGCTCAATGATATGGTCACGGTTAGGATGTCACCCACAGACTCAACATTAAAAAAGCACATGAACATTACAGATTCAAGGCTGGACCCTGGAAACGAAAGGGCTCAAAGAGAATAATAATAATATGCATTTATGAACCAGGGGTAAGGTGAGGTAACATCACTCACAAGCCAGGGTGGCCCACATGAGCCGGAGTTTAACCCGGTTTCTGCAGCATAAAGCAACTGAGGGAATTGCTACTCCCCCCAAGAAAGGAAGGGATGCTGGTCCATCACAGGGTTACCCCCAGCAGTATGTCGCCGGTACCCATTTTATACACCTGGGTGGAGAAACACAATGTGGGGAACGTTTCTTGTCTTAGGAAACAACAGGATGTCAGGGAATGGGTGTTGAACCACGGAATTTCAAATCTGAAGTCCAACACACTAACAACTACTAACACCACTGCGCCCCCATCGATGACCACCAGAGGCTGGTTGCATAATAGTTGGTCCTAAGACCTGGTCAGGGGGTAGGGGGAGGGGACACATTACCATCCCAGAACAACAAAACTGTCCCTCTTCTCTCTTTCTTAAATTAGTGGCTCACAATGCAATACTCACCTTCAGGTAAAAGATTGCTGACTTTCAGCACTGCCATGAGGTTGTTGATGTCACTGTCGATACTCTCAGCAACTCCAGGGTACTTACATGAGAGAAATAAAGATCAATACTTGGTCATTTACAGGCAAATTTCAATATTAACATTAATTAAACATGACATATCAAATGGCCCCACTTTAAGACTTCATCCAAACGTTCAGTAGTTAGAGCCTTCAGGTACAGCACCATATTGATATGAAAGTTCCACTCAATAGCTTCCATTTGTGAGGTTGCACTAAGGCTTTCATCAACAGACTCAAAAATTAGGATAACTTTATACATCACAATTAAAAAAGTACATTAGAATAGAGATCTTCAGTAGCTTTAAAGAATGGTTGCAATTTAGGATTTCATCCCCAGGCTCAAATGTTACAACCACCTTGTACAGCATAATAAACAGCACCACAGGAAAGTACTGCTCAATAGCTTTCATTTGAATGGTCACACTTTAGGATTTCATCCACACACTCAAAAGTTACAACTATCTTGTACAGTATATAACAAACAGCACCACAGGAACGTACTGCTCAGTAGCTTTCATTTGAATGGTCATACTTTAGGATTTTATCCACACACTCAAAAGATACAACCACCTTTAACAGTATAATCAACCGTACCACAGGAAAGCACAGAACAAGGTGACACATCAGTAACTCGTCCTCTCAAAAGTAAGAAACAAATGAATGATTGAGGTAGGACTCTAAGAGACACAAGAGTACACCAGTACTTATAAGCACCAAGAAAAGATACCCAGGCTTTGAATGTCAGCTAGAGTGCAGCATTGTAGGGTTAAAGCTACTTTTAATTAAAAAAAAAAATAATATTCTCACTGGCACATAACATTTACAACAGTGCATCAAACATGGTACTCGAAATTTCATGAAGGAAGCTTATTTTCCTACTACAAAATTTTAAACAGGGTCATTTGAAATCCTTTTGCAGTTGTTCCACTCCAAACTTTAAGTACTAGCACTCAAATTTAATTTGTCATTGGAGTGACTCAAGAGAAGTTAATATCTCAAGATATTCATGTCACACTGGTCACCAACACACCTAAAATCTGTAGAAGAGGGCCCTCAGTGGTAAACAATGGATATTGAGTAAACAGATTACATGTACACAGATTCAGATCAGCCTGCTGTTAATAATGTCGTAAAGCTTGATTGTGATTCGGGGGGGGGGGGGCAGGGGGGAACTTGTAAGTTTAGGGGGGGGGAGTGGGTAGTAAGAATCCCAAAGTGGCAAGAAGTTCCAGAAACAGAAAAAAAAAGGTAGCAAACAAAAACTACAAAGAAGGGGAGCCAACAAAAGTGAGGCAGGAACTGGGATTAGAGGGTATGGAAAGCAGGAAGTTTGGACACCCTCAACCCCCATTTAATTCTCATACCTGAATCTTAACAGCCACAGGTCTCCCATCTTTGAGTACACCCCTGTGGACCTGACCAATGGATGCTGCAGCAAAAGGCTTCATATCAAACTCTAACAGCTGGTCACGCCAATTAGCTCCCAGCTCCTTGATGAGAACTTTCTAAAAAGAAAGGAAAGATTCCACAAATTCACAACCAATTTGCAAGCACAAAACAGATCCAGGCAATGGATCACTGCTGGGGATTTACCGATCGGTAGAGACAATTGTTTTCCAAAATGTGGATCAGGTGGCAACAGTCTGGAGAGATGAGAGCAAATTTGTAACCACATGATTACTGTATTTTAGAACTTCTGTCTCTCTGAGTTAATTAATGGAAAACAAGAAACATTGGCTTCACTGTATTCTTTATGTGGTCTATTTCAATCTTTGATTTAGCTTTAGACTGGAGCAATAAATTGTTGCCAGTGAACTTGAAGGATATGCTCACACTAAAGAACCACTGCATAAATATTCTGTTGTTAAGCCACAAGTAAAATGTTTTGCCCCAAAATGTGCTGAAAAAATTCAGCAATGATTACCAAAATTGAGAATGTAATAAAATAAGCATCCCACTTATGCCTGCTGGATATCACCAACTTGGTGCTATGAACATTGTTGGTTATTTATCACTTCATTCCCAATGTGTGCTTGTGGAATAAGTGTTCTATGACCATGTAATTTGATAATTATATGTGTAAAGAGGAACCTAGCACCCTGTAAAAAAAGGCTGTTTATTGGGGACGCAGGTTGTCAATTAAAAACGCTTCCTCACCTCCAATTGCCAGCGCGGCATGAAGTCTGCACTGTCACGAACTCTCTCAAATATCGTTTGCAACTCAGGTGAAATAAATGCATTGTCTAAATGAAAGAAAAGAAACAACATTACTATTAATTAAAATAAATAATTGATTTTAACAACAGGGCTATATTAACTGACACTGACAGTTAACTACTCATGTGTCACTTGCACTTCTACCTTCCATATGCTACCAGTATGAACTGGACACTTTCAGGAAGTAAAGGTTAATAATCCTGCCTGCGAACCATCTCACCTACTGTCTCCAATAATTAATACCCCTTCCTCAAAATTAGATATCAAAGAGTCCCCAACGACCAAAGGAACAATTAATATTATGTACAGTGTATGTTCCCTCTTGCCAGACAATGTTATGCAAATGTATTGCCTTGCTTGTCAAGTAAGTTGCCCTACTTGACAAAATCAAGATCAAAGCTGCACTTCACACAATTGCATAGTTATTGCATCTCTGGTCATGCAGGCATAAGCTATAATCGGGCAGCCAATCACTAGTTGCAGGTTAGACTAGTGCTGAGCTGATTGAAGAATCAAGTTCCACCTACAAGAAATCATTAACATCTTAAGGAGAGTTGCAAACAGGAACTACAATCCAACAAGACTCAAAGGATGAGGCATCAAGTTTGGTGACAGCACGCTCTCCAGTCTACATGAAGTACGAGCACTAAGCTAGCAACACAGAAGATGATGGGACTGGTCACACATACTCGTACATTGTATCTTGTTCAACCGTCCTATCATAATCGGTACTACCATAATTCATTCACTTATAAGATGTCACATTTATGGAATCAGCGCCCTTCATGTATTAAGCAATGGTCTAACTTGAAGGACTTTTGCAAGAAGTTGAGAACATTTCAGTTTTATAAACTTAAAGGCCAGCTGCAAATGTAATTACTGTTTATCTTAGGGCTTTATTTATTTTTATTAATATTATTGTTATAATAAGTAGTATTTTAATTTTTAAATTTGACATTCCTAGAAGTACTGTTTAAATTTGTATTTTATGTTATTCTCTGTCATGCATTTTACACATGAGCCTCTGGCTCAGATATATGGGGCAACCTTATCCCATGCATTGACTTAATATGGATTGATTGTTGGATTAATTGATTGATTGATTGATTGATTGATTGATTGATTGATTGATTGATTGATTGATTAAATACAGTAAGTGAGATTCTCCAGTTTACATGTCCAGAGTAGGAGCACTAAGCTTGCAACACAGAAGATAGTCGAACTGTTAACATATTTCACATTGTATGTAACCCTCTTTAAGCCCCAATATTCACATGCGTATTCTCCCTACTGTTCTCCATATATTTCTTATGTTACTCGCTGAGAGAATTTGATTAAACATCAGCACATTTATGTCTGGTGATCATTTCCTTTATTCTCGTGACCTGTGTATTTGATCAACTAGTGATATTGTATGAAGAAATTAGATGCTTGTCATTCTTGGGGCTTAAAGGGTTAACTGGGATTCTCAGGAGGGGATGGCGAGGGATAATTATCCAGTGACCTGCTACACTGAAAAAACAACAACAACAACAACTTTTAAAAACAACACAAAACTACCAGTACCTTGAATGCTCAGCATCTGTCCTAACTTCAGTGCTGCCCCTCTCATTTTACACAGTGTGCTCACAATTCTCTCTGCATTTGCTTTCGACAGAAATGGACTCCCAGTAAGCTCTGCAACACTGGTACCTGCAAAAAAGCAGCAAAACCTTAGAAGACAAACCAAGAAATACATCAGGGTGCCCAAAACTCCTATACCTCCTTTAGTATAGAGGGCCTTTTAGGGGGGTTATGTATGTCCCTAATTTGAATTTCAAAACCCTTAGTTTTATGTATTGAGGAGGAAGCCATGTCCCTGTTGGTATTTCACTATTGTATTTGCACTTGTATCCTTCGCTGTCACAGTTTCAATCCATCTTTGTGTGAAAAAGAAAAAACCTTTTGCCTACCTTCCTTACTGAGACCAAGTTGTCTCTTTGTGACCTCAGCAAGAGCACCGAGACCTAACCCAGCAACCAGGCCTATAATAAAAAATGTCAAAATTGTGATTAAGATATTAATTTGGGGTAAGGTTTGGAACCACCTCCTTTAAAAGTCTTTTCACCTTTTCTTGGATATTAACTAATTTACAGTTATGTAATTTAAGTAACTGTAACTTTATAGATGACAAAACTTCAACAGTATTAGTGGTGATGATAGCAAAAAGCGGTAAGCAGCCAGAACTGTTTCCATCTGATCTTAAAGAGTGAATGACCATAAATGCCAGCAGAATTTGCAGACCTAAGCTGTAAACGAGTGTGCCAAAAACTCACTTATCCAGTAGTGTACATAAAAAACTCTATGAAGCCCCCTCCCCCTTTGGAAGTCAGATTTTGTCATAGGTCCCCTCCCCTCTTCTTTTGAGCCTCACCCCAATTAATAGGGGTTGGAATTAACAAGCATACTGGTTGAAATGTTAGGAAATGAGAAAAGATAAATGATGACTTATTAGTAATAAATAACTCCCCTCACACCTCTCTATAACCTCCCATTTGGAGACCTGAATTGAATAATTATGACGTCCCTAGAGTTTTAATAGGTCTCCTATGATGGTAAAGGAAATCACAAGTATTCATCACTTAATTAATTAACATTTGAATACCCACAAGAAAAAGCGACAAAAATGTTTGTCACAACTTTCTTAGATGATTTTTTGCTTGGTTCCTCAAATGACGTGAGTTTAAATCTGGTCAACAAACATACCACTATAGTTTAAAAGTCTTCCCACTCTGGATGAAGGAACTGCTGTTTCTTTTGAACTTCCGCTCAGCTAAGGAAAAAGATACACACATGCAGCATCAAAAGTGAGTATTCTTTGAAACAATCAGTAATGGCAGCTTTTGTTTTTTGTTTAACAAGCACTGTCAAAAATTGATATTTTTTTCAATTATCACCAACCACATTGATTTCTTTAAATCAACCGACTGACTGGCCGACTGACCGACCCATCTGTCCGTCCGTCCGTCCATCCATCTATCCATCCATTAATCAATCAATCAATCAATCAATCAATCAATCATCTATACATGCAAGAAAGCCAACAGAAATAACATTTGAATGTAAATTTTAGGTGAATTGGAAAATAAGTGGTTTTTGTTGGGTCACTAGACCAGATTCAGCTGTCCAGAGAGGATTAAATCCTCAGACTAAAACCTAATATTTGACTGTGATTGATTAGTAATCCCACAAAGTATTTTTACATGTCAATTTTTGAAAATGCATAAAAGTACCACTGTCAACTGATCCTTGACAAGCATACACATGTTCTGTGAAGACTGCTTATGTGATAGCAGTGGAGGTTTTTGGTGCCCTGAAGGTTGGCATGCACAAGGGAACAGTCTTAGGGAAAAGTCCCTTGGTGTTAACTTACCCATTTTCTCTACCAGGGACCATACACATGTCCCACAAAATCAAACTGGTTTGAATTTGTCAGAACAAGTTGCAGGTGCTCTTTCTTTCAAAATAATAATAATAGTTTGATGGTGATTGTTTGAAGTGTACTGTTCTTGCTATAAGTCTCCTCAAGCAGACTAAAAAATCATCCAATTGTAACCTCAATCAAACTGTCCCTATAACCAGATCCCTTGTGTAGACACAGACACAGACTACAGGCTACTTATTCCTATCATTACTCTTTGTACTGGGACTAATTCCTTCACGTGTGCTGGCCATATGCATGTGTGCACCCAGTTGCAAGGACTAATCCTGGCAACAAGTCCCTGTAACTAGTCCCCCAGGCTGTGCTGACCTTGACGGCCTCATGCAAGAGATTGTTAGTGGTTGATTATCACTTACGTGAGCAAACTGGTTGGTCCAAAGTTTGTGTAAATAAGATACTAAAAACCCAACTGGAAATTCTGGAGACTTATCTTGTTCCATTTACCGCAATTGCTCCAAAAGGATGGAACTAAACTGAGTGGCCAACCAAAATTTCCCGGATTTTGGAGTAAACGGTAAACAACCAGTCATTCATCCAACCAGGCAGCAGATTACATAATCATGTTTCTTGTTTGATAAGCTTCATAACTACTTTATGACATTTTACATAGTCAAAAATAACGTACCCTCTGACTTGTACGCCGTCTTTCAGTAGCTGCAGGTTTCCTCGATTTTTTGGCCTTTAAATCCAGAGTTGTTTTGTTTTTAGTTGACGACTTTTGCCCAGGAGTGGTTGTATAGACCGCATCACTGGAGGCGGTTGTAAACAACAAACGGGCACCGTGTGGACACGTTACTCTTGATCGCAATAATTCCGAGCGAAATTTCATCCTTTCTGTGCAAGTTTGCGGGCCGTGAGACTGCAGGGGTTCAAAGCACGCTTTTGTCGATGGACCATTTGTTCCTGAAAGCGCTCTGGAACGAAAAACACAGGGATTCGAAGTGTTCGCACGTTGCGTCCCTGCGGCCAGATTGGAGGCGCATGTCAGCTTCTTCCAAACCCGAAAATGCCTTTCTTTCAACATATTTTGTCTTTTGAAGTTAATAGTTGTTTCAGAGGTAACGGCAAAGCTTTTCCAGCATTAGCAAGCAGTTACTGTATTATGTTGGTACTCGAAGAGTATAAAGAATTGAATCGAATCAGACATGTTTCTCTTGCTCCCGCGCTTGTATAAGGTCAGCTGTCATATGTCAGACGTCATGTAAGGTTTTCTATAGCGTCCTGGGGTGTCCTAGCCTGCGTAGCAGGTGTGAGCGGGGAGCGGGGAAGGGGGAAGGGGAGCGAGCGCAGGAGAAAAACGGGGGTCTGGGGGCCATCCCCCCAGACCCCGTTTTTCTCCTGCGCTCACTCTCCTTCCCCTTTCCCCGCTTACGCCTGCTACGCAGGCCAGGGGTGTCCCATCCTCGGAGGCCCAGCGGTAGACAGTGGGGCGAGGGAAAGTCGGAACGAGAAAAGAAAAAACAAGTTGGGCGAAGAAATTTGCCCATGACTTGTCTTCGCCTTTTTTGGCCCGTTCTGACTTTCCCTCTTCCCACTATCTGCCCCTGGGTCTCCGAGGATGGGATTGGAAAGAAATCCCCCTCTTTTTATAATTTGCTGTTCGAATTTAAAAATTCCATAGGTATCCTCAATAATATTTTGAGACAATTTTATTTGTGTGATCGCAGATCAATATTTTTTGATGTGCGAGGACGGACTAGGACGGGATGCGCAAAATACAATTACAAAACGAAACTTCTATTTCCCACCTGATCTTGTAACTATTGGTTTTTCTCTGTCTACGTTTTGCGAAAAAACATCCAAACATATTTCGTGGGATATTGTTGTTCTACAAAACGCAATGGCGCGAATAATTGGTCTGCGGTCAGCTTGCGGTCAAACAGCGACTCCACACCGCATTCTGATTGGCTAACAACAAATGACTTCACTCATCACTAGTTCTGTCTTGTCGTCGAATTTGTGACCGAATGAAAATGGTGGAGAAAGCTTTCCTGAAGTGTTATTAGTTCTTTAGCTTTCTTGATTACTTCCTTTGGCATTTCAAAGGGTAAATACAGCGGAATATTCAAAGGTTAAACTATGAGTGCATTTGACAGGCAAGGAAAGGAAAACGTTGTGTCGAGGGCCGAGTACGAAAAGATGGTGGACAAAGTGAAACAATGCGAGGCAGACAAACTCAAGATTATGAAGGACCAGGGAAACTTAATGAAGGAGTTTAACAAGAGAATGCAAGTACATTTGGAGGAGATACGCTTACTGAAAGATGTAAATCAAAAACTGCAAGTGGATCTTCAAGAGCTTCGCGATTTGACATGTTATTTGGACGATGATCGACAGAAATGCCGAAAACTCGCACGAGAATGGCAAAGATTCGGACGCTACACAGCCTCGGTTATGCGCAACGAGGTCGCGAACTATCAAGAAAAGTTAAAGGTTTTAGAAGAAAAACAAAACGAGTTGTCGAAGGACAATGCAGAGTTGAAGGAACTTTGTTTGTACCTAGATCGACAGCGCGAAGCAGTAGCGCTGGAAAATAGAACGTTTTGCAGTAAATGTTCCCAGCGGGTTACGAGCAACCAAGATCTGTCTTCAACCAAACAAAACACTACAGGTATCAAGCATCTTGTTTTTCTGTTTGTTTTGGTCATATCGAGAATTCAGAGCATTTGTTTTATTGGCCTCATTCGTTGCTAAACTAAAGAAATTGTTAACGATTCCTTGTAGTCATTGCATGCGCCTATGTACATGTGTAACAATTTTGGAATTGGAAATGTTTCCGTTGTCGTTTAACCCAAGTGTTATCCGTTTAGGAACCTCAAAAACCAAGCTGGAACTCACGTTCACTTTTCTAATTATAGGAGATTTAGGGCAAGACCATGGGAATTCTCTTTCCGAAAGGCTTGAAGCGAAATTAACCAATATACAAGTGGGAACAAGCAACGAACACACAACAGCTGTGGCAAAGGTATTATACAGACCTTAACATTCCTTGTCCAACGTAAGACAGCGTATACTAAACTAGCAATAATACAAGCATGTAAATAGGGCTTGGTGTTTTTGTTAGCAATTTTCTTAGTGTAGCTCCAAGCGATTTGTCGTTCAAAATTCATCGTTAAAGCTCGGACATAATTTAGCTTAAAAATATGGCATGGTGCGGGTCACGGAGTGATGGTTTTTTATAAAACAACAATTTGAAAACAATGTGTGAATTAAATAGATCAGTTTCTAATCAACCGAAACATGAATTTCCGAGTGTACAAAGTAGCGAAAACACTCGAAGCTATTTAGCATACAAACATCCATATCCACAAACAAGAGTACTGAGGTTATATCACGTCAAATACGTCGGTGACATCTGTATCGAGTATCAAGCTGAGACGATCACGACGGTCGAAGACTAAAAGGTCCGCGTCCGTGATGAAAGGTCGTTTCATTGTTGTGTAAATTGAGACGGATCTCAAGATTTTTCAGTGAATGAAACATTGCACGGCTATCAAAAGTTAATTATCGTGACAAAAGACTGTCACAGCTATATGGAAATCTATATTGTTGCAATTTAGCGGTTTTAACGCGCCGGTGGACTAGCGGAAATTATTTTCGAAATATATTATCTCTTTCTTTTATATCTTCTCTATAACCGTGGTGAGGATCTGACCACTGAAAAACAATAGCACGACAGGAGAATGCTTCTTAGTAACTTTTGTTTGAGATTATTTGAATGGTTGCACCTCAGGATTTTGTTTACACGCTTAAAATTTCAGTTCATTTTGCAATACGGCTTACTGTTCATTCATTTCCAAGGAAAGTTCTGGATCCAGTCACAAGGCAGATGTTGCAAAGAAGAGGGTTTCATTCACCTTTCCTGGTGATATTGACACTGTAAGTAGACCTGTAAAGCGGAACTTATCGTATAGTTAAAAACCTTATTAATTCACATGCCAAAATGACTACCGGTAACCGTGGTGAGTGTGAATTGTCAGTACCCATGTATTTTTAGGTGCATTGGCCAGTCGCCCCATACGTGTGCCCACCCTACCCACTTTAAGCCCTGATTTAAAAATGCATATTCTCCACACTGTTCTTCATACAGTTCTTATGGAACTAGTAAGGAGAATTTGTCTAAAAATGGAGAGATCTTATCCTTGGTGATCACTTCCTTTATTCTCATCACTTGAATGTTCGAACAAGTAGTGATAATATTGTAAAGAGAAATTTCATTTTCATCACATCATCATTTTCATCACATGCCTCTGATCACATCATCAGAGGCCTTTTTCATCCTAGGGGTTAGGTTTTAGTCTACCCCAGGCATTTGACAGCCATTTGACTTCACACAACTGTGGATTTGTTTTGGCAAAAAGTTCATCATAAAAGACTGAAAACTAACCCTAAGGCAGACATCAGGTATCCAAAGAACGAAAGGTCACTGAAACAATACTGAGACGTGACACTTCTTTGTGCTTTACTTTAATTTGTAGTTTTCAGAATTTGTGGATAATCCCAGAAATGAAGAATTCAACTTCTTTTTTATCATATTGGGGGCATTTGCACAGCTTGTTTTGCACAATAAAGCATTTGCTAACTCGTTAAATGAAAAAAAATGCTTATACCTGGGGCTGGTAAGGGGGGTGATATGGGAGTGCAGCGGGATAGGGGAGGCTGAGCTTCTGCTTCCCCCTTCCCCTAATTCATGCCTCTCCTTGGGTTCCCACCCCCATGCCCCCCCCCCCCCCCCTCCACTGAGAAATACATTGTCAAAAGAGTTGTCCAGTTTTGCCTATTGAGGTAGGAGAAATAAAGGACTAGGTTTACACTTTACCATTTATTTTTAGGATACAGATAATACAGATAGCATCAGAAGTGAAACCCCACCAAGAATTCCAAGAAGTAATGGATTAAAAAGTACTGCTAAGTTCTTTGATTTATGTTTTATAATTATAGCATTTACTAGTATGGCATGATATTTTCATTTCAATTAATTTTTATGATATTCACAGAGTAGATTCTATACATTAGGCTCATAAAAGTGTTTTTTTATATTATTTTGTTTTTTTAATTATTACAAGTTTAGCAAGCTCAAAACATCTAGGTGTGATAGTAAACAATATTATTTTGCACTATGTTATGCCTTGTTGTTCCTCTCTTGGCATGTTACTGACTTGTTTTGACTTTGCTAAATACTTCTAGATGGAAGCCAGACTGGAATTCTAAGAAATGGAATGAAAACGTTTCCCAAACAGGTATACAGTATAAAAAGTCTTAAATAAAGTAGAAAAAAGTAGTTAACAAAATAGTGGATTAAAAGTTCTCTAAAATCCTGATTTTATAAGCCCATTCACTGGTAGGACCTGCAGCAGTTTTATTGGTAACAGGACATCATTGTGGTTGTACTCCCCTCTAGATGTAAGCATACCGCATTTTGCTTTCTGAGGGTTTTGTGGTTGGCCAGTTACAGTCCCAGTTTCGCAATGTAACGAATTGATTGTAATCATGCATGATAAATTCAACGGTGGTTTCAAAATATGTTGTAAAACACTGATGGCGACAGATGAACCGCCAAAGCATGTCTGGAAAATTAAAAACAGTTGTGGTGTTTATGAGAATATCAGAGAACTCTTTTGAATTTATTTTGAATGATTATTTTGTTGTAATTGATACTTTTAGGGTGATCTTCCTTTCCCGTCACCAAAGCACATGACTCCAGAGGCTGTTGCACAAGCGATGAGAGTGCTAGAAATACATGAGAGGCTGGACCACCCAGATAGTGCCACAGACTCTGATGAGCTGTCAGATCGACTAGGTGATAATGAAGTTGAAGTCCTCAAGGAAATGTGCAATGTAAGTTTGTCAGTGGGGATTACATACGTGTATCTATAACAATTATCAAGGTACCATTTTGCTGCCCCTAAGGGATTTTTGCCTTGACCCTCCCTAACAAGTAAGGGGACCCAGCCCTGGCCATTGCCTACTACATCATTCTGTTTTGCTACCTATTAAATACAATGCAAACCATTTGATGAGGGCTGCTCTTCTCTCGACAAAAAAGATACCGTAAACACCGGCGTAATATTAAGCTGCACCTTTTCAGCCTACAACTTTGCTAAAAATCAGGGGTGTGGCTTATCTGCGAGAACATCTGGAAAAAAATCTGTAATTTTCCATGAATCATCCCCAAAACACCAAAATTTTGGTGTTACACTCTAATAAAAGTGTGTGAACAAAATATGTTGTGCCTTTTTGTTTTTTTAACATGTTTCAGGTTGTGTGGAGAAAGTTGTCTGATGAGCCAACACAGAGGTGGAATGGCACCCATGGTGGTGGTGACGACAATGATGAGATTCTCGAAGATCTACTGTAGTCATCTTTGGCTAAAGCATGTCAGTGATTTGTTGCTGACTTCACCAAACTTCTGCTTTGAAGATAATTTAAAATTAATATTTAAATATGTCTGGTAAATGATTCATTATTGGGACGAGAAGTTACTGCAGTAGTATTTATTATTCGTACGTGCACAACACTAAATAATAGTTATAATCACATAAATCTGATGCAATTGTCATCAAGTGATAAAATTTTCTTAGCCACAGAGGGAACTAATGATGCATGAAACAAGCTGATTTTCAAGCCATTTTAAAAAGGATTCTGTGGGGATCAATAGTATGAACAAGAAATTCAATTGAGAATATAATAATATATAATTATGATTTCCAACTGTACCAGTTTGTTACAATGTTGTGAAGAGATCTGTGCATTGTTGTAGGCGGTCCTGTATGGACTTTATATTTTATTGAAGTATTTAATTCACTTTTTACGCCAATACAAGGACATATCTTCATGTTTGTACAATTTCAGTGACAGGGATCACTTTGTATATAGAGGTGTCTGTAAAAAGCAACATTTGACATAAGTTAAAGAAAAAAATTAAAATGATCTGATTACAATATAACATAATTTATGGGTGTTGATTTCTATCTTGCAGTGCATTTTTCAAAGTAAATTAAAGTAAATGGGTAGGTGATGCATGAATGTGGTAATTACCAGTACCTCCATGAGAAAATGAGGCAAAGGGTTTTCGGTTTATTCTTGAGGCAGGGTTTGTGATGTCATCCAACTGAGGACTGCTATTGTCTGCACAGAACACCCAACTATAATCATAATCTCATTGATACCAACACTGGTCACTGATTTGTGTCGTTTTGTTTAAAACCCCTTGGGAATGTCATTAAGGACCTGACGTTTTTTACATGTGATAAGTGACAAAGTACCAGCCAAACTTTATGCATTGGGGAATTGATGGAGTTAATAACAAAATGCAAACATTTCTACAACCACAAAATGCTGCAGAGGTTAAAGGCAATGTTACACAGGCAATTTTCCCTGCAATTTGCAATGCAACAGACAAGAGCATTGTGAGACAAGTTGCAGAATTCATGTTACACGCTGCAACTTATCTTGCAATGTTGGGTAAAGTAGAAACCTAGTGTACTTTTCCTACAAATTACAATGCAATTTTTCATTGCGAGACATGTTGCAAAGAGAGGAATGTTGCACTCAATTTTGTTGAAACTTGCCTTGCAATGCCATTGCATTGTTAGTTGCAGGAAAAATTGCCTTGTGTAACAACGCCTTAGTTCTGCTTGATATAAGGTGGGAAACAAGCACTGCAGAGGAGTCTAGTTAGCTTCCTACACCAGACAAATTCCCACAGAACAGTTCTTTTCCACAATTTATTCCTATATGTATCTCACTTCCCGTTTTCTCCTAAAAATGTTGCTTTTCTCACACCCCTGGCCCCCTCTCTACCAGGAAAGCACTGGCATGGAAGTGTATTGTAGCTGAAGATGTGATGTAAGGGCTCAAACCAAAATTCAAAATTACCACTGACTACTTTAAGAGAATATGGAACCTTGTGTATTACAAAACCCACAGGTGAGCCAAGCTGACGATCTGATAGCACAAGCATTTGAATTTCCCACACAGTCTCTATCATTTACAAGTAAGAGTTTATTGTGCTATCGGATCGTGAGATGGAGCTGCCTGTCCCTTTCAATCCCAGAATGAAGGCTCAAATAGTACAATTCTAATTTTTTTAGTCTAAAAATGAAATGCCGAGGTAAAGCAGCTTTCACATGTCAAACTAATGTTGGTAAACTCAAATTGGTGTGTGTTTATGACACAACAACATGTTGGCGAATGGCAAAAATAGAGACAAGTTCTATTTGTTGCCAACAGATTGCCAATATGTTGCGTCATTCACACACACCAATTTGGGTTTGCCAACATGAGTTGGCAAAGGTGCTTAAGAGTGCTTGGGAAAAGTACTGATGTTGCTAGTGAAAACCAGGCTTCTAATGAAAATCTCTGTCATGTCTCTCTACCAGGAAGTCTTTTAGTTATGAGCTCAGAACCTTATTGTGAACTTAATAATAAATTGCCATATGTTTGATGAAGTAAGAAAACAGTATAACTTTTCAAAATATCTCTTTAGTTACCACTTTCGAAAACTGCTTAACAGAAGTGGGTTACCCCTAGATAAACGTTAATGAAAAGCTAACTAAATTGCTCTTTAATGGTATGCACAGCAGCCTTTGTTAGGCTGATGATAAGTAATGAAAGGGCTGAATGGAAGATCTAGAGGATGTTCATCACTGATCTAGCTGTTTATGGTGTACAAGTTACTAGCCATGACAAGGTAGCTTAATTTACTTGTGGCTTTTCTTAAAACCAATCCTTCTTGCTTGGCTTAGAACATACAATGAAACTGCATTAATCTACCCCCCCCCCCCCCCCAAACATGACACTATTTTCCTGTGATGGCTAGTCTAAAGTATAGTGCCTGCCCTTAAGGTTAAGAACACACAGGTAAACGGAAGGATGGCTTAATACATAATTATCGTTAACAGGAAAAATTGCCACTGAGAACTGCTTAAGGTTAGGAATGCACAGGTATAACAAAGTATGGCTTAAGTATCATTAAGAGGAAAACTGCAAGTGAGAACTGCTTACCAATGTTAAGCCTGAGAGGAAGTAGTTGTGTTGGATGCAACGCATTAAAGGAAATCTTATCAAATGCCCAGCCCAGGTGCACAAGGGTGGGGATGGAAAGATACTGGTACAAATGTACCTTGCATTTGCCCAGCCGCCCTTCTCTGGCTTAACAGTGATGATTACATCAGAGCTGCAGCAGCACCATTGTTTTCTTGCACAACTCCTATTCATACATGAAACAGCTACACAATAGACACTAGCTCTTACTAATCTGTTATTGGCAAGTCACATTTCATCATCTCATCCAGCCTCCCTTCTGTTGGTTTTGTGACGGAGGAACTCCAAACTGTCTTGGCCACTGAGTAGAAGCTACTTGGGGTAAGGGGGGCAGCTGTCCGCTGTGTAAAGGAGGGAGGGGTGGGGGAGGGAGTGACATTGGTGGAGGGGGAGGTCTACCTTGGGGTGGCATTCCATACCCTGTAGGGTTCTGTAGAGCACTGATACCAGTTGGTGGGGGAGGGTACAAAGAACTGGGAGGGACAGGAGGGAGAGGGGGAGGAGGGGCATTAGGGTAGCCCCCAGGGGCAGGAAAGTGGGTATATCCCTGAGTTGGTGGCAAATATGACTGATTCTGGAACTGTGCTGGTAAGTGAAATGAAGGTACAGAGCCAAGGCTTGTGCTACTTAAGGAAGCTTGAAATGATGCATTTGTTGTAAGCGTTGCAACTCCGGCTGGTTGGACTGTCTGCTGATAAAGGTTCATTGTGTAGGTTTGATCCGTGGTGTAAGTGGATGCAACTGTTGAGTATGCAACTAAAGTAGGTTGGGAAACATTTCCTGCCACAGTGTTGTCACTGGTTTGTTTGCTTTTTTGAGTTGCCACAACAAATGTAGTGTCCACAGTTTGAGTAACCTTTGGAGGTTCAGTTGACACAGTAACATGCGGTTGTTGCTGTGGAGGGATCGGTGCAGGACTGACATTTTCCACTTGTATGTGAGATGAGGTCAGGGCTGGGGGGAGTGGCTTCAATGGTTCTGCAGACAACTGAGTGGCAACGGGTGGAGTATCTAAAGGTAAAAGTTTGAATGATGATTATTTTTTCATTACCCTTTTATAGGGCTTCAATGATGCATTGTCCCATGATACAATACATATTCAGATACAAGGGCCACAATACGTTACACAATATGATACATTACTGTACGCTTGCTTTTGTTGCCAATTTTGAATAAGACGTGTTAAAGCACACAAAGCAAGGACGATTTGCTTCTTCATAGTTTAATAAATCACCTTGCAAGGGCTAAAATGCAGAGCTTGGGTAAGGAATATTAAAGACAGTGATTTCACAAATTTGTCGATGTAGTATATTTTATTGTATCATAATATTGTTGCAGCGCTATAGCTACCCTCTTACCCAGAAGTAATTTGTTAAAATGTGGCCATCCTGGAATCACTCCATCCCCATAACATAAGTTTATATTAATTAATAGCTAATGCAAATTCTACGTATCAATTGACTCTCTCCAAACCATTTTGTTCAGATTCCCTACTATCTTAGCAAATTATATGACCCAAATTTAACATTTCACTGGATCAGGGCCTCTGAGAACAAGTACTTCCCCCATGCAGTTTCTAGAGGAATACTTCAACAGAAGTTTAATAAGCAAGTTTGAAGTTTTGTTCTTGTTAGCTTGCATGAGGTTTCATCTCTTATAAGCACCTCATTCAATGTTACATCGCAACAAAAGGAAATATT
The DNA here is from genome assembly GCA_964030785.1 of Siderastrea siderea. Classification (NCBI taxonomy): domain Eukaryota; kingdom Metazoa; phylum Cnidaria; class Anthozoa; order Scleractinia; family Rhizangiidae; genus Siderastrea; species Siderastrea siderea. The sequence goes on from OZ034970.1 coordinate 43,123,946, forward strand.
ACTTCACAAGAAATCTGTGACAACCATAAAATTATTGTGAAACAAATGAGAGAGAGAGAGTAATTAAAATTGAATTAACCTGGGAGTACGTTGTCAGCACAGGCAGCCCAAACTAAGGATGAGAGCTGCGCATAAATTAGACTGTTTTTCCACGCTATGCATAAATGACATCGGCACGCTATGCATAATAATGACATCGGCAACATTTAAGAGTTTGTATGGAAATGATACAAAGCGTCTCAAATTGCCACAAATCAGAAAGAAGTCGAAATAAAAATTTAATGATTTGCCTTATTTCATTGTTGTATTGGTCATTGTTTGAGGGCTTCCTGGGCTGGTTTGAAGCTTTTTGGGCGAGAAATTGAGGTTTATATTTTTCATGTTTACTGAACGTTAAGAATTAATTAAAGGCAGGAAACAGTTTCACACTGCACCTCACTTGAGGTTCGATAAATTCCATCACAATAAACAAATCGCCCTAAAACTTCAAAGGTTTATTCTTGGGTCTTGTGCATACCTCTGTTCTTTCTCGTGGGTTCCAGATCCTATTTTAAGCCGTCGAAAACCCCTCCTAAATAAGAAACTCGTCTTTCCTGGTATGCGTTTTCATTTGAAGTGCACACATGAATCATTGCGAGCTGCGTTTCGACGACAAAATTGCCCTCAGCCGGGGAGAGGCTGAGTGAGATTGTCCACAAGCAGAAGCGACACTGCGGAGTCCAGAGAGGTCGGTTTGACGGAAATAGAAAACTATCAGCACGCCCGTGAAATTTAGTCGCCTCACTTGACGCCACAAGCACGCTTTAATGTCTTCGTGCGACAATATAATTATTAGCATAGCGATTTGTTCCGTCACATTTACCTGTTTACCGCAAAAAAAAAATTGTTGTCGAAATTTAGAAGCAGAGAAGAGGAACAGTTTCCACCTAGAAAAAAAATTGCACCGGTTTTCAAAGGAATGGAAATTGTGGTGGGTATTTTCCACGGTCACAGCAATATTTTTTAGGGCAAGACAACCCTATATATCGAAATTAAATAATGAGGTTGATTTGCGGGCAGTGAGCAGTGCAAATACTCGGCATAAAATCATCGAATGGATCGATTAGAGCGCAGCAAAAGATAGTTCTTTGTTCATCCCTAAAACAAATTTATGGTTTTCTGAGTGAGGCGAGTGAATTTCACGGCTGTTCTAATATTTCTCTATTTCCGTCAAACCGACCTCTCTTGACTCCGCAGTGTTGTGTTTGCTTGTCGACAATCTCACTCAACCTCTCCCCGGCTGAGGGCAATTTTGTCGTTGAAACGCGGCTCGCAATGATTCATGTGTGCACTTCAAATGAACATGCATACCAGGAAAGGCGAGTTTCGTATTTAGGAGGGGTTTTCGACACCTTAAAATAGGATCTGGAACCCACGAGAAAGAACAGAGGTATGCGCAAGACCCAAGAATATTTATTGTGATGGAATTTATCGAACCTCAAGTGAGGTGCAGTGTGAAACTGTTTCCTGCCTTTAATTAATTCTAAAGATTCAGCAGACATGAAAAATAAAAACCTTAATTTCTCACCCAAAAAGCTTCAAACCAGCCCAGGAAGCCCTCAAATAATGACCAATACAACAATGAAATAAGGCAAATCATTTTTATTTCAATCGACTTCTTTCTGATTTGTGGCAAATTGAGATGTTTTGTATCATTGCCATACAAACTCTTAAAGGCAGAGTTTCACGGTTCAGCACATGTGCGAGCGGTGACTTGAGCACTGTCAAGATAATTGTTTTTAGACCAATTAGAACTGCATTCACAACCCTGGCGGGATACGGCGGTAAATTGTGATAACTTGTTGTCGGTAATATATGAAATGACAGGCCAAGCACGACTGCCGCTAGTTGTTGAAGCTATTCCAGCCTTCAAAATAGAGCTTGCCCACGTACAAGCGTAACAGCTTTGTCCCTTAGCTTTGATCAAGATTTCTCCCTTTGATCAAGGTGATTTGAAGGTGACACAGCGAAATTCTGCCGGTAAATTGTGTGGTTGACCTATTCATCCGGGAGAAACCTCAAGCTGTGATACTGTTTGGAGTGTTTGATGTTCTTAGAGCCGTTTGAAATCTTTGTGCCTCTGTGTGTGCTAGTTCTTTGGCAACTAGTTAGGTTTTTGTGCTCAGTTTAATTGCAAGATTTCTAAAAGCCGCTTAAAAGAGTGACGTTTAATTTATGAAAGGATCCACGAGTTTCTTAATACGTAATTGGATGTTTGCTTGCGGTTATCTGCAAGACGTGTAACTTTCTTTATCACGGATGTCAGATCCAAATTAATTATTCTGAAACTGTTGCCATCTCTTTTGATCATAAAGAAGCTACAGCTTCTGGCGCTGTCGTTTTAACTCCACTTTCGTGGTTGTGGTTAAAATAGAAATAGAATTCTTGGAGTTAAAACATTGCACCTCTGTTGTCTTATGGTGAACTACTAGCATCCAACTGATAGATCTCCAGCAGCAATTCGGACAGAGGTTATTGTTTGTCCTGCTTGTGAGGGTCTGTTTGTAGTTCTTAACGATTTTCCATTTGTTAAATCCGCAACAGTTAAAATGCTGGCTCGTAAGACTCGAGGATTCTTCAATCTCGTGAATGTATTGTGTTCTGCCGTCCCGTCGCCAGTCTACCACGACGTCTCTCCTGACCATCCATTGACTCAAATGCCGATTTCGGCTGCTAAATCACTTTCAACATTATAAAAATCGAACTAATATATCAAAAGTGGAAAGCAAAGAGCGGATGTGCAGAATTAGGGCGCGATTTCAACGGATTTTTCCACCATGAGCTCAGTTCGAATTTAGTGTCGACCCGTACAATTTATTTTTGAGACATTCCGCTCGCGCATGCGCTTCTCCGTGAACAGCGGACTTTAAATGTTGCCGATGTAATTATTATGCATAGCGTGGAAAACAGTCTAATTTATGCGCAGCTCTCAACCTTAGCTTGGGCTGCCTGTGGTTGTCAGTCACTGCATACAACACTGAAATTATTTTTTAACTCAGATAAATTACTATCCATTGAATCATTTCGTGGATTTCCTTACCTGATGCAGTTGTCTGGGATTTGATCTCTGACACGCTGTTGGCATGTTTCTAAAAATAAACCAGGAAAGCATTTATTGCTTCCCTCACTAACAATCACAACAAACACAAATTACCTAATGCATTAACCAGAACTCCACAGAAATACAATCATGTGTAAACAGGCACCAAGTCCAGGAATCGCTTGCGACAAATTTAAAAAAGAGACAGTTGGTTTTGGTTTACATGTACTTTTAATTGGTTAAATAGTGGCATGAGATTTTTGAACCAATCACGGATCACAGTAAAGCAAAAACCAAAGCGATGTCTGATAACTGATCACATTAGATTGCATAGATGAATGGGTGGATGGACAGAATAATGATACAGAAATGAACAAATTTTGGTTCCATGTCACTAATAATAATTAAAAAATAATAGTGTGAAACTAATACCAGTGAAAATTGTATGGAAGAATTTCAGACATAATTGAGAATTCTTACAAAAAATGAACAGCATTAGCTACATGTAGAAGTATGTTAACTGAAAAGATGACTCACTCTTTTCTTGGTTGGTGGACTTGAGCTTGTCAAGGGACTGGACTGATTAGATGAGTTACTCTCATCACTGGCTTCATTTTTTTCTTTCTTTTTTCCACCACCATAGAGTTCCAGCATTTCATCACAGATATCTGCAAATATATTTACGCCTCATGAACTATATCTACATAATTGCTATTAATATATTCTGGAACTGGGGTTGTTCTCGGCAGTCCCGAGTTCAACTCCTCGGCCACGCTTCTAAATAGCCAACTGGTCAACCACCACACCAGTTGGGGTTCTTAAAGCTGTTAAGTTCATTTAGATTATTTCTTTCATTGTCCCTAAAAAGCCCCTCACTGGGCGTGGTCAATTAAGTTATTATTATTATTATTATAATTATTATTATTATTATTATTATTATTGTTATTATATTTTAAGCTTCACCTCATTAGACTGCTAGCAGCCCCTTTCTAGATAGTTGAGAGGATGTTCTGAAAAAGCTGAGAGCTCTCTCTGCTATATAGAGAAGGAATGCTGGTAGTCTATCATCATGTATATCAACCATTTTCAAGTGTACTCAAGTTGCAAAGCAACACAAAAGAGGAAGCATGAGCTCAATGCCACGGCAAATTTTGATTAACAGCAAAAATTGCCAAGTGCGCCCGTTCCCAAGATGGCAGTTTTTCCGGCATTTTTGATTGCCATGACAAGCAATCAAATATTGCCAGTATCTAACATGTCAGATATCAGCGAATAAAAATTTGTTGCATTCTGCAAAATCACTGACATTCACGTGGTGTGTCAGCTCTTGCAAAAATCTTCAACTTACAATCAAATTATTTTGCCATGACAAGCTTATAAAATCACCTAGTGTGTTGCTGGCTTACTCTTTAAGCCCCAGTAGTGATCAGCACTTAATTTCTCCTCATCATGTTAGTGTATTATAACACATAAAGGTAATGAGAATTTGGCAAATGATCACTAAACATGAATTGTCTTGATGTTTAAACAGGTTCTCCCAATTAGTAATCAATAAGATCTATGGAAACCAGTAAGGAGAATTTGGATAATGATGTTGGGGATTAAAGCGTTAAGACAACAAACACTCTTGATTATAAAATGATATGGCAATAAAGTTATTGACAGTACCTTCAACCACAGACTCTGTAACACCCTTGGTGAATGAGTGGAACCAAGTTTTTCCTGGCACAGCAGAGGCTGCCTGTAAATCATGGTTGTTAAACTTGGCAGCAAGAGCTATCATGGCCACTGCAAGCACTTCAGGTTTGTGTCTCAAACACAATGTTGTGGATAAACTAAAGGATTCAATAAAAATTGAATTATACAATACTATTTGCTTTCTATAACTGCAATTACTATGGGCACCAAAGGAATGGAATGAACTTTTTGTATTACAGTAACTGGTAAGAGATTTTCACATTACAGACTGAGGTAAAACAGTTCCTCTGTTTAACTTATAATAAGCACTGTTTTATGCTTATCTAGAATCTGTGATCCTTTATTCCTGTACACGATGCCACTAATATAAGGCTTAGCAGTATAAGCAAGTATTTGGGTACCTTGTAAGTGTTGTAAAATTAATGTAATTAACACACACACTCCTCCTGCACGTAAGGCAAGTAGTCCGGAGGGCTTTTTATAGGCATATTTGTGTAAGCTAATACAGTTTGACCTGTTTGGCATTTTTAGCTGAAAATTTAGGCCGCAGAAAATTTTAGGGATCAGAATTGAATTTGCGAGCTGCTGATGGCTCTCTGAAAAAGCAAGGTGACCTTATTTTATACTCTAAACAGCATACTTATCCAAGGCATCTGAAAACAACAGAAATAAATCATTTATTATTGTGATAGTGTTTGGTCCTGCTGTTACAAGTGCAACGCAGACGGCCTAGAATGCCTCCAACGTTGCGCAGCCAAAATTGTATCTATGTCTAGTTCGAGTGACTCTGCTATGCAGATTTTGAAATGGGTGCCACTAGAGACCCACAGAGACAAACACGTATGTAAGTTAGTTAAGAAATGCCTAACTAATAACGTCCCCCAGTTCCTTCATAATTATTTCACCTTTAACCGGGATGTAGTTCCCAGGATTACGCGACAGAGTAATTGTCTTCGTATCCCGCGAGTTAGGACTGAAGCCGCCAAGAGAGCTTTCTTTTACAATAGTTTATAATAACTATTTAAACTAGATCATTCTTATGTTGTCGATGTAATTGTCATTTTCTTATTTGTATATTTTTATTCCTTTTAATTTTAAGAGGTTATAGAATTTTGTGCTTTTTATCTTATGTCTTTTTATCAATTAGGTTAGTTTGTTTTGTAATAATTTTAGGACGTTTTTATACCCCTTTTTGTATTGTAAACAATTTATTTTTTCCAGGGCTCCTATTGATAACAGAGTCTGCCTTGACTCTGATGGGATTTCCCTGAATAAATAAAGGTGTTTATTTACTTTTTTCTTTATAAGTCCTCTTGTTAGGAAAGTCCGAGGTGATGTTTCACCAAAGAAATCTCTAGCTTTCACTGCAATTAAGTCCGAATATTTCAGGATATGTTTTTCTTCCGTACAGTATTTCCCTAAAACGAACCACCGGGTCCCCCTGAGGGCCTGCAACAAGTCACGCATATATGGCACACAAAGGACAAGACCCTTCTAGTGTTTGTGTGAGGGGACTGTGGTAAGCAAGGTCAGATTCAGATAGCTTTTTGATTGGTTGAACTTAAATCTGGTTGAAGGGACTAGTTGCATGTTGAACAACTTATACACGAGGGGACATGCCAGTTGTCTTGTTGGGAGCATGAATTCAAACCAGTTTGAACTTGTGGGACAGGTCACAGGGACCAAAGTTTGGAGAGCAGAATATTTTTCAAAAAAATACTATTAGGTAGTTTACACAAAGGGACTTTTTAAAAGCCGTGGCTACACAAGCAATTTTTGCAAAAATTTTCAAAAAAGTTGCAAAAAAATCGCTTGTGTAGGCTGCCATGGCTTTAGTCCCCAAGACATGTCGCAGGGACTATGTTCCCACCCCCTACCCCCAATGACAAAAAAACCCAGCTCTATACGTGCCTCATAATCATTTTCAATACTCAGCATGCTACTGTTCAATATTAAAATAAAAATTAATGAGACAAACCTGTCATTTGAGAAGGTCCATGCCATTTGAACCAACTTATTGATCTTTGCACGATCTCCTAGAATGAGAAAATAAATTATAATCATTTACCACTTCAGGATTTTAGTCAAATGTTGCTGCAATTTATTTGCCAATGGGCGAGGTGACTTTAGAATTTATACACTGTAAAACATAGATTGTAATTACTAATCTAACAATCACATTTGGCTGTTAACTCATTGACACACGGCAAGCTTCAAAAAAAATTAATGGTACCTTCAAGCACCAAATGGCCTTTTTATAGCCCTGTTTGACCCAATTTGGTCCCAATCCTCAGGAAAAGTGCTTTCTAGCATGAACCGTTGGTGTTTCTTTCAGTTTCAGGACATTTTCTAGCATTTTGAGTTCGGGCATGCGCACAATTCAAAATTTTGAGATGGTTTTTGTACGCGAAAACTCCCCCGTGTACGGCTCTCCAAGATTTAGCACACAATCCTGTTGCTTTCATTCTCATTTCGATTTTCGCTTTTTGCTGTCGAGTTAGCCATACGACTATGGTTTCTGGTGATGAGAAAATTTGGCCTCAAAGCTCATTTGAAAAGGAAAGAGTTGGTGAAAAGTAGCAGTCGGTGGGAAGGCCATGATTTTCCTGTGTTTTTGAGGTAAAGGTTTCTTGGTTTCCTGGCTGTTACTTAGGCTTACTTGATCTGATCATTGTCATTCAGGCGTCATTTACAAGATCTTTTTGCATTGCATCGACTGACTATCAAAGCTTTTCAGGGTCACTTAAACTGATGACATCACAAGTGGAACAAGACACCTGCTCATTTGAGGGCACATATGGGTGCAATGGGCCTCAGTGGGTTAAACAAAACATTCATCAAAAGCCAATGTTACATGCACACTTCGTAGAAATTAAGGCCTTCAGGGACAGAACTGAAGAAAGAAAATGTTGAATTTTTAATTTGTTTACCCGTATTGTGGCTGAAGACTTGTAATGCATCCAAAAATATTACGGCCGGACAAACATCCTGGCTGGTTGTCCTGAGACAGGCATGCCAGCATGGAATGAATTGACCTAGGTTGACCTGGTTTTGAAACTAATTAACCTAAGGTTTAATCAAACTTGAAACAAAGATGCATATCTCATTTGCAAATGGAAAGCATGTTGTGGTTTAATTTTATTTTTGGTTTAATTTTTTTCAAACCAGTTTATTTTTTTCAAACCGGTTTGTTTTTTTCAAAACCAGTTCACTTTTTTCAAACCAGTTCATTTTTTGACAAACCACAGCAGTGAGAGGAACTGGCTATCTTCAGGATTATTAATTATGAGGTTAGGCTGTGAAATGGGATGGCTTTTAGGCCTAAACTCTAACTTTAAATGATTAGGGTTAAGGTTAGGTTGGTGTTAGTAATAATAACAAGAAATAAAGCCAACTCCGCATCAATCTGGTGCGTGGTCAAGTAGCGTAGAAGATGAACTTCGGAGCTGAAGGTACGGGTGGTTCGAGGCTCAGTGAGTACGAAAAAAAAAAGTTTATGAAATGTAACTTGGGTGATACAAATTTGGGGGAATGTGTTGGGAACTCTTGGGGGGAGGGGGCACTCAGGAAATGTAGAGATAGAGATAGAAGAGAGAAGTGAGAATAGTGTCAGGAAAAAAAGGATTATAAGTATTTGTTTTACATTTGATTCTTTTGAACTGGTTTAAAAAAAATGAACTGGTTTAAGAAAAAATTTGAACCAAGATCAAAATTAAACCACAACAAGCATCCTACGGGTAAGTGTAAGGATTACCTTTCAATGCTTTACCAAACTTCAAAAGGCTTGGATATGGATGCTCCACCTGTAAATCAAACTTGATAGTTTGCAGAAGGACTCTTTCGTACATCATCACTTCTTCCTGGATGATGAAAAGATGTGCCAAGCCAGTAAGTCAAATTTGCAAACTTGCTAGCAAGAAGACGGTTGGATCTAAGGATATGGAGGAGGACAGAAGAGCAGGAATCTGGGAATGCAGGGGTCAGGGGCCTGTTTCTTGAAACTCCTGATAACTTTCCATGCCTGGTAAGTATTTTTTTCGAGCTCATTTATTTGCCAGCAAATGGTAATTGTTGGCACAAACTTAGTGATATGCTTCACCAAATTATTAATAAAGATTAAAATTTAGCTTCAAAATCAATAAAAATTGTATAGCCATTTGAGAATATTGTGCACCTAAAATAGTTTTCAGGCCCGGAAAGTTATCGGAAATTTCGAGAAATGGGCCCCAGAAACCATAAGAGAAGGAGGGCTGGAAAATGGGATAAAATACCACTTTTATAAAATGGAGATTGATAGTTGTGGGATAAGAAAAACAATTTCATCATTGTGTTATATTTTTGCAACAGACAGAAGAACAGAGTTGGGAAATGCCACGGGGAATGGGAAGTTTAGACCTCCCCTCTCCCCTTCGCTTCTTCACTGCACTGCAAACAAAATAATGATGATGACAGAGGTGATGGTTTCATGTGACAGTCCAAACCACATCTCAGCAATCTGATTGCTATTATTATTAATAACAGGAATCCTATGATGAGACATCAAAAGGATGACCACTTAACCCTTTGAACCCCTGTATCAACATGTATGTTCTCCTCACTGTTCTCCATATATTTCCTATGGTACTAGTTGGGAGAATTTGCTTATACATCAAGACACCTCATCTTTAGCTATCATCTCCTTAATTCTCATCACCTGTATGTTTGATCAAGTGATGATACTGTAAGGAGGAATAAGATGCTTGTCACTATTGGGGCTTAAAAGGATAAGAGGTTGGTATAGCAGCAGACTGCAGAGGGAACAATTTCTTACCCAAATAACAAGGATGAAAATGCACCAATGACAGCAGATATTTACCGGTACAGTATTGTGATGTGGTCATATGGTGGTGCATAACCAGTTAAACTAATTGCATGAAGAAGACTAGCAGTAAGCAGTTGAAATGTCACAATTTATGTCTTAAGTGACCGCATTAATGTTGAATTTTGATTTTAGGCACTCTTGGGAGTGAAAGGGTTAAGTTTGTGAGGTAATTAGCTTTTAAGGCTAACAGTGATGAAAATAAAATTTCTCTTTACATTATCACTACTGGTTCAAACATTCAAGTGATAAGAATAAAGGAAGTGATCACCAAGGACAAGATGTCTTGATATTTAGACAAATTCTCCTTACTAGTTCCATTAAAAATGTATGGAGAACAGTAAAGAGAATATGCATTTTCATATCAGGGCTTAAAGGGTTAAAAATGCTCACACTGTTGTGTGTTACATTGCAAAAGAAATGTAGGTTGTTAGTAAGTCTAAATTATGTGTAACTTTAAGAAAAACTACAGTGTATGTGGAAAAGTGGAAACTATAATCATAATCAATTAAGATGTATTTCACTAGCACACTCCAAAAAAAGTGGAAAAGGTAAATTAAAACCTTCAGCTTACCCGGGAATAACTGTGGCAGTAAAGTAATAATAATTAATTATTAACATAAATGTGTGGTTTTTTGACCAAAATCTAACTGATTTACTTACTTTTGGATCCTCTCCAAAAGCTTCAAATTGAGCATCTGTTAAAAGGCTCCTGGCTGTCTTGATTATATCTCGGCATTTTTTTGGTGTTTCTTCTACTTTGCCCGCAAGAAACAAGCAAGCAGCACTGGTAACCTACAACAAGTGCAAAAAAACAAAATATATTTAGATAATGGTTACCGATACTTGAACAGAAATCGATCGTATTTCTGAACCAAAAAAGGGATACTGTATCTTTTTGGTTATAAGGCGCACCATATTTTAGGAAAAGTCAAAAATAATCTGCACTAACTTGGGGTGTGTCTAAAAGACAAAGTTAATATTTTCTATCCGACAAATTCTAAAGAACATGATAAATTTTTTATTGTTAACTTGGGCTATCACAAAAGAAACATTAACATTTCAATTTGCCACGTCAGTTATATCAGCCCATGAAAGGAGTCCCACATAAGCCCGTTGTTTTGGCGTACATTGCAGTTTCTGGTGAATCCACTTTTTTGATTCCCTAAGGAAATAAAAGGAATTTGAATCTACAAACGTCCAATGCAAGAATATTTTAAAAGAAAAATTAGCAACAGAACGGTTTGAGAAACGACATCATAGAGTACTTTCAAAACAAAACCGTGTATTCTGCAATACTGATTGGGAGGAGGCACGGTGGTGTAATGGTTTTTATTATTCAACAAATTGTCACTTTGCCCATATATGGTCAGGAAGCCCTCAATATCTGTCATCCATACATGACAGATATCCAGCGATATACGTAGATGACCACATTTGGAAGTGCACTGCAGCTCTGTTCAGGTGGCCATTTTGAAAAGCGAGGAAGTTTTAGCAGTGTTCTCGGGAAATTTTAACACCCTGAAAGAAACTTTCCAGGGTTAAATGCTCTCAAAAAGTCGACAAGTATTTGCTTCAGCTTACAAGGATATCCAGAGGTTGATTTGGAATTTTCATAGTGAGAACTCAACCCAGAAAATGCTATTGCGAGCGAAGCAGAAACTCACTATTTGCTCACGGAAAGCTGTAAAGTTAAAAAAGATTTTGATTCAAAGAAAGAGGACCTATTCTCGGTAAGGTAGCAATATATATTTTTTTTGACTTTGCCTTGTCATTTCCAAACATGAGTTTGTAAATGAGCCTTTTTAAGTGAATGATAGTAAACTTCGATTTCTTGAAGTTTTGCTTTGGTGTTTATTATGTGTTGCTAGTTTTTAGCGTTTTTATCATAGAACTATGGTTTTTCTTCTTCTGAAAATGGAAATCGATGAGAATTTGTTGAATAATAAAACAATTATCCTGCTCAATCTTGCGGAATATCCCCTGATTTAGCCAACTCGGCCTACGGCCTCGTCGGCTAAGTATCAGGCGATATTCCGCGCGATTTCGCAAGATAATATTATTGTTAAATAATGGCCTGGACTTCTGATCAGAAAATTAGAGGTTTAATAATTATTATTGAAGGCCTGGTCTCTTCACTGTGTTACATACTGTGTTACATACTGTGTTACAGACAAGAAACTTTAGTCCACATTGTCTCTTTCCACCCAAGCACATAACAGAAAACCAGAGGTAGCCCTGTGATGGACTATTTTTCCAGTACCGTATTTACCCGCTTATAGGCCGCACCCGCATATAGGCCGCACCCCAAACTTGTGACCTAATCATGGGGAAAAAAAAAATTTCTTAACTATACAAGAAGAAGAATCGAGTTTCCGGTCGAGAAACTAATGAGCTTGTCGCTTGAGTGATCTAACAAGAAATGAATCGGACAAACGGACCGAACTTGATCGCGAGCGTTATTGTTTACAGATCCAACAAGTGTGTCGAAAAATGAGGTGCAAGCAACGCCGTTTTGTGCGATCAAATAATGACAAATGATACACATGCGTTTAGAATTCGCTGCTCCTTTCCTCATAGGGTAAATTAACCACTTTGAGTTTTTAATGTTACGGAGATTGTTGCGATAATTCTCAAAACGGCTATTTGACAAAACGCTCTAACGTAAAGTCGCTCAAAAAAAACTGAAGCTTTTCCCTGTTGTTGCGTAAAACAGGCATTTCATGGGCTCAGCGTAGTGACAAGCTTTGTATCAGCGATGCTAGATTTCCAATTGTTTAAGAATTTACACATTTACAGGTGAAACAGGAAGGCAAAACGTCTGTCAAGAGTGAGAGTTGTATCAAAAGCATCGTTGTGTTACGCATTGTGTATTTTTAACAAGGTTTCAAATTTCGCTTTTGACGTATGCAAATTAACATGCGTAGGGGGGTAAAAATAAATCACCTCTTATTTATCGCTGAAGACATGACAATGTGTAGTAAACTTCGAAACTGTGATATTTTATATCAGTTTCATTTATGACTTTTTCTTTTTATGACGGGCTCAGTGTATTTTTCGTGTAGTTCGGCAAATAAACAAACGCAGTTTCACGTGAACGGCATCGAAAGGGCTTCGCGGCTTGACATGCAAACTTCGTTGGACTTCATTCAATAACAAACATATTCGGAAACTAGATACACCTGTACACTCATTGCAGCGGAGAGAAGCAAATTCTTCGAAGACATGGATTAACTTGATCTCATACGATACATTCAATCAAACTGTCAAGCTTTCAGTAACTTTGTTGACTCTGTGTGTGTGTCAGGAAATTATGCATATTAATGAGCTCAAAACTCTTGTACCCGCGTATAAGCCGCACCCCAAATTTTGAACGTTTTTTTCCTTGAAAAAAGTGCGGCCTATACGCGGGTAAATACGGTATCTAGGCAACTACATTCCATTTTCATGTTTTACACTATGCTTGTGCTTTGCTTTTTATAGTGATCACTATAAAAAAAAATTTCCAATACAGTATGTAATGGTATATTGTTTGCACTTGTGAAGACAATAGTGAAAGTCTAGGTTGTTCCCCAAGGGCATTTGCTGAACTTACCAGGGGATACTGAATACCATTTTAGGACCCCTGAGTGCCATTTTTGTTTCACTTTTAAGATGTATGTCAAAAGTCTTAGGGCAATATAATTATATAATTACCTGGGGGTATCAGAGCCTGTTACAATTTTGGTTTTTGCAACTTAATTTCTGGTATAATCATAACTATAACAAAATTCTCAAATCTGATTGGCTATCACCAGCCATGATTTGAGCATTGGTAGGACAGTTGGACAGTGTAATTGGACAGTGTACGCGTCATGCCTAAGTAATTGGACAGTATGCATCAGAGCCTGCATGCTTATGGACCAGTTACACTTGAATATACTTTTTTTCAAACATATTTCGCAAATAAAACTGTACTGTTGTCTATTCCTTCTCCGGTACGTTTTCTCCTTTTTCTTTCTCGAATTTTGTTACAGATATGATTAATTGGTAACAGGACTTCGTGTCATCCAATTCGGTCTGTAATCATACTCGTGATTAAACAAATCGGACTCCCGCTACGCGGTCGTCCGATTTTATTAATCCCTCGTATGATTACAGACCGAATTGGACTCCACTCAGTCCTATTACCATGATGTATATTGTTTATAAATAACATTATTATTGTATAATTGTAACTATTGTACAAACAGCACATACCAAGCGAGGGAAGTTCTTGAAAGACTGCACCATGTAGAACCTGTGAAAGTACACGGCGCCTGTGGCCATGGTATCATAACGCCTGATAATCACTTTATTAAGAAAATAATCATTGAGTGATTTAAGAGATGCAAATGCAGAGGTAATAGAAAATTTAACACAAACTCGTTGCAGCAAGACCAATTACCTGTAAAATGTAATTCAAATTCTGAAAGATTACATGTGTGCTAGCTACCCATTCAATTTTTCTTGAGGAAAGTGGGCTAACAGGCTAACATTTTAGCTTGCTTGGGAATACATGATTTTGGTTTACGCCAGTGTAATAACCTGACAAGATTTCCTTTCTTTGTAAGTTACTGTTTTGTTGTATGCTATTGTTTTTGTTTCCTTTGTTTTATGTCGTCTATGAGTTTTACAGGTTCTTACACCAAGATAAAGCCCATGGTTCACCTAGGTGACTTAAAAATTCTTCCTGCATAGTTAATGTGTGAACACAAAACTGTGAACACTGTGATTTGATTTTGACATTTGCAGTTGTCAAGCATAACTACCAGTCAGGTGTGAGGTGAAACCCGGCCACATGAGAATACAAACAAACAGTTGGTCAAGAAACCACAATTTGCTTTTCCCGTGGAAACAGTTCACTGTATCCCTGTAATCTTTTCAGTATTAGTTTAACTTGCTTCTTTCGTTGTGAGAGAAGTGGAAATTTGAACCATTTAAAAAAAGAGAGAGAGAGGAGGTTCAAGCCTGCAAAGCCTCAAGCTGTTTTTTGATTCGCACATTAACACAAACAGTGCATGTTTTCAACTCCATTTCCTTAGTTTACCCTTAAGCCCAGCACTGTTGCCAGATTTATATAGCTCACGTGCTTTTACAACGACAAGGATACAGTCTCATTTTGTTGCCACAGTTCATGATGAAGCGAGTTCCCTCTCTCCTGTAACGTGTCTCCGTCATAAAATCAATGCCATCTAATCTTGATGGTGTCCTCACCAAGCCCTCTTTGCTGAAACACCAATTAGGCATAATTGTTTGTGGTCTTCGTGAAAACTATACGCCTACATTTTTCGATTTTAATACTCTTGCGCTCGCTTACAAAGCCGCCGAGCCGCCATGTTGGAACACGATTACAGCCAGCTAGGTTACCAAGCCTAAGGGCCATGAATCGGCCCCATTACCTCTCGGCCTTTCTCTTATTTCTCCTAGAAAGCAATGGCTGCTGGTGTAAGTTTCGATCTTTCAGAATCCTTTCACTACAAAGCAATCCTTTTGTTAAAATACTTCTCTGCATTACTGTTGAGTGTCTAAGTCCTTCAGGAACTTTCTGTGGAGTGACGTTTGTTTCTTTTTGCAGAGTTTGTACACTTATCCCGACAACTTTCGGGCGTATAAAATCCTTATCGCCGCCGAGTACAGCGGGGCGAAAATTTCTCTGCCACCTTTCAAGTTTGGAGAGACCAACCAGACTGCCGAATTTTTGAAGAAATTTCCACTGGGAAAGGTATTTCTAATGCTCTATGAAATTTATTTATAAATGGGGAGAGCAGTATTTTTTTTCAATGTAGTAGTTTGTACTGTACTTACATCCTCAGTCGATCCACATTCCATTTAATGTCCGCACCCCCACTGTTGAGGTATAATTATAAATTTTACCCCTTAGGAAAAAAGTACCGACACATTTCCCCCTTCAGAAAAAGGGAGATGTTTTCCAGAGATCATAGGAACTGACATAGCTGCCTCTTCAGAATTGGGGGGGGGGGGGGGGGGTGGGGTTGGTGCAGACATTAAATGGAATGGCCCGTTTCATTTCTGAGAGTGGCTTTCAAAGACGTTTCTGAGGGAGGATATTGTGTTAAAATGTAAATTCAACTGCTTTCTTTGCTTTATTTTGTTTGTATTTTGATCTTTTTGGTGTCAGTTTCAGTTGCCTGTAACTCATGGCATAGTGCAGTGGAAAGTTTGATACAATTTGTGGCGTAATCATTGGCATTTTGATGCTCTTGAATTGAAATTATAGGTGGAATTTGTTTTGTCACAATGTATTAATTATTATGCATTATTCTCTAGGTACCAGCATTTGAGACGCAAGATGGCAAGTGCATTTACGAAAGCAATGCCATTGCTTACTATGGTAAGTTTCTGCTATAACCCTTCTTATATCTTTAGGGTGAACTAGAGTGCTTTTCAAGTGAGTGTCGTAAACACCAAAATCAGAGTAATTATTCTAACCAATTACAACAGGAAAAAAAACATAAATTGAACCAATCAGAAATCAAAGCAAAAACAAGTAAATTGGGAAAATGCAAGCGACCAAGTCTCGATTGGTTTTTGTTTTACGTCTGATTGGTTGAGAAAGTGGTGCAAGGTTTTTCAACCAATCAGAGAGTGCAGCAAAGAAATACCAAAGCAAACACAACATTACTTTGACACTCAATTAAAAACTGCTCTAAGATCTCCTTATGATAATACAGTGCTCAACAACTCGCAGTAAAAGTGTTTAGTTCGTGAATATTATGAGAATAAAATTTGCAAGACAAGCAGTGGAGTTGACAAGCTTTGGCTGTGCGCTGGGATTAGTTTCTTACAGCCGTCAAATCCAACAAATCACCCTTAAAAAAGTTGAAAAGAAATTGGTTTCTTTAGGGGTTTTGGGTAAAGGGAAATTTTTACGATGGCTGAACTAAAATCAGGAACAGCAACATGGTGGAGAAGCTGATCTGACCTGGGTAAATCTTCATCTTGTTTACGTGTATCTCTGCTGGTGGGTGCTCTTTCATCAGTCGTCGACTGCTTCATGTCATAATCATTACAATCTCATCAATCGTTCACAACTTTGAGAAACCTGTTGTGTTATCAGAGTTAAGAACCTGCATTTTTTTCACACTAAGTGAATTCGTTAGGCATGAGCACAGGCCTCCTAGTCAGAGAATAAAACGTGGTTGTTGACCTGTAGCTGGAGTTTCTTAATTGGTCGACAACAAAACCGTCAAAAGAAACTTTGTCACCTGAGTGGTTGAACAGCTGAAATTGAAATCCATGTCTGTGTTGATAACCACTGGTTTTCTGCATGCTAAACAAGTAAAGCAACAAAGAAGAGAATGCATGGGGTGTTAGAGAGAGATTTTTTGGTTAATCTGTTCTTTGTAGCCATGGTAAAGAAAACCAACCCAAAAAACACAGGCTGAGAGGGAATACATTTTCTACAAGGTGTTATTTCGACCGGTCTTGACCGCTCTATGTGACAATTTAGTGGGGTCACACATGTGCTCGGTTTTTAGCTACTATGGGAGCCAATGAATTGCATGTTCAGGGTACAAAATAATATTTGTGTGTGTGTGTGTGTGTGTGCACAAAAATTGCTGTTTGTATGTGTTTGTAGTAACCATAATCCATGTATTTGGTTGCCTACCAGCTGTGATCTGATGAAAATCTCAGTAGTGAGAGCTGGCTTGACTTTCCAATCATTTGTTTTTATGATAACATTAGTGTCCAACGATCAGCTGAGAGGGAAGGCTCCATTGGAAATGGCACAGATCCAGCAATATGTAAACTTCGCTGACCAAGAACTGTTGCCAGCAGTGGCTACCTGGGTTTTTCCTACCCTGGGTTTGATGCAGTATAACAAACAGGTGTGTAGGTAACTTGCTTTTGTCATGATTGTGGAATGCTGTGCTTTCCTGCTAAGAATCAAATGTTTGTCTGCATGCCTGCAGCTATGAGATGAGTGTCAACTTGTATGACCTGAAATGAGGTCTGATATTATACATACAAACTAGTGTGGTCGCAAAAACCAGAAGGCTATTAAAAGGTTAGAAATACAATAATTACAGTTATTTCGTTGTTTTCACTGTCAGTTACTATCAAATTGCTTGGTCCAGTTACAAGCATGATGAAACACGTTTGTAATCACAGTCGTGATGTATGCGCTTACACCAAAAGTGCCTAAAAATAAAGTAAAACTAGGTAATCCTGTTAGACTACAAAAATTTTGTGATTCGTTTATTGTTAAGGCTATTTCACATGGAGTTGACAAAATCATTTGAATTTAAGTGAGCAGTGGGATGTACATGTACTTTTCTCATGATTGTGGAAAAAGTTGCATTTTTGTACCCTGGATAAAAAATGGGAAGACAAAAAATTTACTTGTGATTTAATTTGTGTAAGACACTTGGAAAGAACTTGAAAAACACTAGCCCAATTTTTTCATTTCACATTACAATCCAACTCCATCCTGGTCATCCATAGCAAGAAAGACCTAATGGCAGTTTTGTAAATGAGAGCTAACTTACTCCACGGTTTATGACAAAGACTGGACCTCCAAATCTGTTATAAGTGGGCCATCATTTTAGTATATTAATTTGCATAAGGCGGAGTAGAATTAAGGATAAATTTTCACGTGTAGTTTCAAAGTTTTCACAAAATTGCACGACCAGGGCAATTTGTGAAAATTTACCCTTAATTCTACGAGAACTCAATGCGATTGTTTATAACACAGAAGGCAAAATCTTGTGAAAGCTTTCCATGCACGTCCAAACACAATCAGCTGGCCCTCAGAATATATTCGCTGTAGACACAAGCAGTTTATTAAACTGCTGCTTAGCATACAGAACAAAAAAAACTGTCTATTGTGCATATGCTCATCTTATGAGATAATTACAATTCTAGTTCATTGACAAAACACATTTGCAACTGAAACTAAGTAAAATAATCTACCTGAGTTGCGAAGCTTTCTCTCGCTTGCTGAACTAACCAAGGTTTTCGGTAGTTTTTAAAACAAATAACCATTTGCTGTTTCCCGTAAGACATTCAGGTTCACCTTCTGGAATTTCTCTTCGAGCTATCACCCAATTTCCATTTCATTTTTGCCATACAACTCGGTTAAATTTAGACTATGAAGCGATAACCTTGTGTTGGACAACTCAAAATCCAAAATCTGCATTTCGTTTCAAGACGCTTACAAAATGCAAATGGCGCATGCTTTCGCTCAGCCAGTCAAATGCTAGTATTTTTTTGCGCTTGGCCAATCAGGAGTCAGTAATTTTGCCCTCATTAGCAAGGAAGTTGAGAAAAAATGCCCGCTGTCTCAACCAATCAGCAATTAGTAGTTTTGCCCTCTATGTTGTGAAGTAGATTAAAGTCTTTATTGCCTGTGTTATATGCCTTCTTGACATTGTTTACAGTGAACAGAGTTTAAATATTGTGGTTGGCCACATTGAAATTGGTTTAAACGTGGTCTAAATTTTGTAACCGGCCCTTAATGTATGACACTCTGACCCATTTTGAAACTATTTTACAGGCCACTGAGAAAGCGATGGAGGATGTAAAGAAATGTCTGACAGTTCTGAACAATGTTCTGTTGACAAAGACTTTCCTGGTGGGTGAACGAGTGACGCTTGCAGACATCTCAGTAGGCTGCAACCTTCTCATGCTCTACAAACAGGTTTGTGACAAGTAAAGTGGTCTATCAACTACAATTTACCAGAAAATCTCTAGGATTATTTAGTTTTGGCCCTCAACAGGGGGATTGTTAGAGGGGGGCTTAATGGGGGGGAGGGGATTAACAAACTTGACAGACATGTCAACAAGCTTTGCCAGTTTCTGTTTGTGCCCACTGTAAAATACCTCAAGTTTTGTTTTCTTGTGGATTTTTTTCTGATCATAAGCTTCCGGCTGGATAAGTTGGCTGGTTGCGAGGTCTTAACTATATCCCAGTATGCCAACTGATTCATCATTGTAATCCCTTGTGGATACATCTCATTTGCCTGAACCCAAAGGGGATAGAGGAGGATGCAGGAGCAACTTGCACTTCAGGCAAATAAAAATGTAAATGCATTTCGTAGCAAAAGACTAGCAGTTACTTATTCTGCTGGTTTGCAAGCACTTGGATCGTGAAAAATGGGACATAAAGTTGATAAAAATCCCAAATCAGAAGGCTGACTAGCTGGAAGTACATGGGTTCAACTTACAGCAGCAGTTTTTTCTTTGCAGTCCACAGCCATGACAAACTGAATTTTCAATTCTACTTAGTTTATTGTGTGGTAGAGCCCTGCGTGTACGAACTCTCTTTTTATAATCTTTGTTAATGAAAATTGGTTTAATTTGATAATTAGGTAATGGACCCTGGCTTCAGAGCTCCATTTGCTAATGTGAACAGGTGGTTTCTTACCATTGTGAATCAGCTACAGTTTAAGAAGATCTTGGGAGAGGTGAAGCTGTGTGAAACCATGGCCAAGTTTGATGGTTAGTGTTGTTTGTTAATGTTGTTCTCTTTACCCTTACATGAATAATAGGTTGGTTAAATCTCAAAAGATTATATTTTTGGTAATATAAAATCGTGCATACTGGATATCCAGAAAATAACTACCCCTGTATAATATTCACTGAGTGGGAAGCTTAGCTTCCAATCAGGTTAGTTTCACTCAAAAGGGTTTGGTAATTTTAGAAGTGCCCTTTCCAGTGGTACAGACATTGATTTCTGTTTGAGCTAAGTTGGAAACTGATAGGTGGTGTATGACAGTCATAATGTTGTAGCTACAGACAATATAATCATACATTTTGCATTTTACTAAGTGAAATATCAACCTCGTCCCCAGGGCCTTCTCCTCGTTCAAAATGGCGGTCGGAGAAACCCCTGGCCAAGGCTGCCACAGTGGCTCCAAAAATTCGTTACAATTTCGTCACGTAAACACGACAAAATGTCTTCGTTCCGTTTGAACAACAGTTTCCAAATTGCAGAAAACAAACAGGGCTGCCATACGCAGGAAACAACCTCCGAAAAAGCCATTTGATCGTGTGTCACGTGACAAAATACTCCACGATTCTTGGAGTATTTCAGCGGCCTTGGCCAGGGGTTTCTCCGACTGCCATTTTGAATGAGGAGAAGGCCCTGGGGACGAGGTTGGTGAAATATATGCATGTGCACTGTTTCCTCAGCAAAGAAATACGGTGAACTGCATCCTAAGAAGGAGGAGAAGAAGGAAAAGAAAGGAAAAGAGAAGGCAGCCAAAGAGGAGAAACCAAAACAAGAAAAACCCAAGCAAGAAAAAGCCAAAAAACAAGCAGCTGAGGAAGAAGATGATCTGCCAAAGGAACCAAAATTCAAAGACCCTTATGCTGGTCTACCAAAGAGGTATTGTCACAGATTTATGCAAGAGATTTCTCACATTGTCTCGCAGATGAAATCAAACCACAACAGAGGATTTGTGTCTGTTTAGGTCAGATTACTATTTTTCGAAATTTTATGAATGAAGATACACAGAAGAAGAGACAGTAAGCTATTTTAAGTAATACATATATTAATACACGCCTTTATTCGTTTCTGAAAACCAAATGCATTCAATTCTTTCTTCGAGGGAATCTAAGCACAAGTGATTTCACTCGATGTGCAAGTTATTTTGAAAAGCATTTAGTGATGCAAACTGTGCACATTTTTCAAAACTTTTATGAAAATTGTAAGGAATATGAAGAATCCCTCAATTAAAAGCCATTACAATACAAATTTACAATCAAATGTCTAATTTACTCTACCTTAGACTCGTAGAAGTGCTGGAGCATTTCCCAGAAAGTCCGAAGCTCAAAAAATCTTTGGAGATGGGAGATTGTCCTTCACGTTGACAGAACGGCAGTTCGTCCTCGAAAGATGTTTTCTTAGTTCTAAAAGCTCTAAATTCCATCGCTTAACTTGTTGAGTGTTCCTTAGGGCTTCTTCTTTTGATTTTTAAGTTTCAAAAGGTAATCCTTCCTTCTGAGAGTGAGATATTGCCATCTTGAAAATTCGCACGTGAAGAGCACGGCAGCCATTTTGAATGAAATGTGATCTTCACATAGAGTGACAAGAAGTCTTCCCTTCTAGGACCCCCCTCAAGCCTTCAAATATATGCGTAGTAGGTGGATTCTGTTTGGTTAATTGTTCTCAAAGACAACTAGGACAAAAGGGGACCAAAAAATCCTTTCTATGGTAGGCTAGGGCCAAAAGTGAACTTGTGCAAAATCAAGGCTGGCTCAGGCTGGCACAGATGTCAATGGGTTCAATTTTTAATCTGGCATAAAAATCGACTGAAAAGGAAGTTTGGGAAAAAAATTTCAAATGCTGATCTGCATTGTCAAGCAAAGTCTGAGCGCTACAGATTAAGGTTTTTGATAACCATGCTTTGAAAAAGGGAATAGAACAGAATCATAAGAAAACTAAAAACAGGTTAACATGTTTGTTTGCAAAAAGGGACAGTAGTTTTTTCTGTCGTATTAGTTAGCATAAATGCACCCAAGCATTTTTCGAAATCCAAAGAACTTTTTCTTGGAGGAATGCTGCCCTTTTATAGCAGTATTAGCTTTTGCATTGTTAATTTTTGCAATAACTTTTCTGCATAGGTCTTAAATTTCATTACTTTGTCGCAGTTGCAAAAAGTGCTAAAATAAGCAACTAACTAGGAGGTAGTTCAGTTTGCATTTGATTGACAGATGCTCCATGTTGCCAAGCTCGTATTGAAAATTTTGAACAAACTTTGGAAATGGTTTTCATGAGTTTTATGATATGTACTGTAACCTTTTTGTTGATTAAAGTTTGAAATTTTTTGGACAAAAATACCATTAAAATGCAACTGTCCTATAGCTAACAGAATTTGCATAATGATGCTTACTCTCCAGTTATTCAGGCATGATGACAGTGTCCTTTACAGTACTGGTCAAAGGGATGGCAGCATTACACGCGCGTTTCGTGCATGTAAAGACGCCATATTGCACGCAATTTCCATGCAAAATACACGCAAATTACACGCACAAAACACGCGTGTAGAAAAATACACACAAAGTGCGAGTAAAATTTACACGCAAAGTGCGAGTAAAATTAGCTAAAATTTACACGCAAATGTTGGAGGCAAGCTCATAAAGTGCGTGTATAGATAAACAATACAAGTTCAGTGTACATTGTTGGCAAGAATGTCTGAGGCTATTCCCGCTCTTGTCTAGTGAACGTAAATTTTATTTCTGTAACTTGAATTGAGCATCCTAAATAATAACTTCAGACGCCACAACAGTTTTTATCAACATGAACAAGAAAGCAGAGAAAACATGACTATTTGGTGTTGAGGGTTAAGTCCCGAATGGAACGTAGACAATGAGTGAATTTTCAGAATTGAGATGGAAAGCGAACAACGAAGCTAAAATTTTCAGAATTGAGATGGAAAGCGAACAATGAAGCTAAAATTTTCAGAATTTGCCAGACTCAAACCTGTTGTCAAAAGGGAAACTATTGAATGGAACTTATACTAAAAATCGAAGGTCATAATGTTAGAGAGAGAGTTACAGTAAAATAACAAGCGTTTTTCCAGGGATTATTTTAATAGTTCTCAGTGGACTAAATTTGCATACTGTTGGTCTCAAAATAAATTGCGCGAGCAATGTGGGTACAAATCGATCTTTTCTTTCACGCACTTTATCCTTCGTTTTGAATTGAAATAGTAAATGAAGCTCATATTGAAGCTCAAATTAAAAGACAACTGTAAAAGAATTTGTAAGAACTAGCGAATATCGTCCAACAACATAGCAAACACAGTCCGAAGTTCAAAAGCGCATCACATTTGCATAAAGCGTGGAATCTGACCTTTTCAATGAGCGTCACATGGTACGTAACGCAACAAATCTACGTGTATCTCGATGAAAAAGGGACTTAAACCCCTTTTCTGGTATCTAGAGAATAGCATTTGCGCAAAACGATCAGAGAAATTTGTATTCGACACATGACCATGAATTACGAGGTGCTTCAGGTGGCTCAAAACAGTTTTTAAATGTTATAAACCCTTGGTAACAAGGAAAGATTACAAAGAAGTATTTTTGAGCATGTGGGCAATCTATGAATATCTTGACAACTCTTTTATCAGGCAATACTTTAAGGCTGGTTGTGACGTCATAGCTGCAACCATGACAACCCTAAGGGTTCACAAAAAGAACTCCCAAATTTCAGTTTTCACCAATTATGCGAAAAACTAAGTCGGTGACCTACCCTTTTTATTGCATTTTTATAAAGCTCCCTAAATTCTTCAACTTCTCTGACAGTATGGCAAAAAGTTATTCAGTAGAACATAAGTTATATCGAAAAAGCCATTTTATGAATTACAAAAAATTGCACTGAATTACTTTCTTCCAAAAGCTTCTATTTGAATTGGCACACTTAGTGTTACTTGCATGCAAAAAATCAGGATGGGTCACCAAGTAAAATTTTGAGATAAAAACAAATGTTTCATGCAAGTTTTATTTCCGGTTTGCGCGATTTTTCACGGCATTTACCTTCCGGTATTTTGCATGCGCGACTTTTAAATCGAAATTTGGATTCACTCAGCTGACTCGTGCATTCTTGCTATGTCGTGTGTAGGCTTAGCATGCGTGCGCGGCTAGAAACCCTTTCGAGCCTCCTTAAATCAGAGCTAGACGTAGTTGATCACATTAGAAATGATTTTATTGCAATTTAATTGTGGTTTTGTTTTTGTGTTAGTTCATTCGACATGGATGAATTCAAGCGTACTTACTCAAACAAGGACACAGAAACTGAGGCTATTCCATACTTCTGGGAGCATTTCAACAAGGAGGACTATTCCGTGTGGCTGGCTGAGTATATGTATAATGACGAACTCACAATGATCTTTATGGCCTGCAACTTGGTCGGGGGAATGTTCCAGCGCATAGAGAAACTCCGCAAGACTGCCTTTGCCAGTGTTGGTATATTTGGAAAAGATAAAGATGCCCAAATCGCTGGTATCTGGATATTCCGTGGACAGGAGGTCGCATTTAATGTGAGTGTTAAGCACAGTGATCAGCTCTCTTTCGTCTAGTATTTGTGACCCTCCACGAGACTTCAGGGAATAAGGTGAACGCACGCACATGGCACGTTATAACACGCACGCACGCTTCTGACACAACACGCTTAACGTGCGGATATGCGCATAAAAACAATTGATTTTGGATAGCGTTTTTGCAGCCATTGTTCATTTTTGGATTGCACGGTAGAGCTTTGTTTTAATAACACGCTAGACTAAGTTCCTTTGTTGCCTTGACACGCTAGAACTCTTAACACGTTAGCTTAACTTACTTCGTCTGAGCCGCTGGTGAATGCTTTTCGTAAAATAAAATCTTTATAGCACATAAACGAGAAGGAAAGAATATTAATTTTCCAATTCGAAATATTAAATAAATTAGGGAACAATACGGCTCTTGGATATTTTTTTTCAAATACAATATCGCAGAGAAACGAGGGTTGTGTGAATCTACCGGTAATTATTTTGCGTGCTGGATGCGACGTAAACAATGAAGCTAAAATTTTCAGAACTGAAATTGCCTTCGCCAGACTCAAACCTGCCGTCAAAAGCGAAACTGTTGAATGTAACTTATGTTAAAAATCGAAGCTTATGGTGTTAGAAAGAGAAATAGAGTAAAATTGCGAGCTTTTTTCCTGGGATTAATTTAGTTCACAGTGCACTAAAAATAAACATAGGCACGCAAAGCGTGCGTGAGCTATTTTGTAGCTGTCAATGAGAGGTACGGAAATGGTTATTGAATGAACGTGCGTGTACCAAGGTACACTACTGTGATGTTGGTTATTTGAGTAGCGTTGAGCATTCGAAAAGTATTGGTCTTTAGACAGAGTTTACCTTATAAGTGGAGCTGTGTCCGATATTGTGCAACCTCGTTCCCAGGGCTTCTTACAGATTTGAGGGTGATCAAAGATCAATGTTTGAGTTTATATTAGTGGTTTCGAATTCGTATGCGTCGTTGATCAATAGATGGTACGCTAATGCGTACAAGTGTGGCTTCAAATGACGACAAAACAAGAAGAAAGTGAGATAAAATCTGTAAAATATCTGACAACAGTGTGAATATGGGACAAACAAAATAATACAAAACAGCCCTTTCTGAAGCTCATTCTCAGATGTTTCTCGGCAGCTCAATGGATTGAAATTTAATTTTGTGGCTTTCTAGTGGAAAGAATATTTTTCCATGGACAAATATTTTGGATCTAGTAGGAAGCGTAACTTGTCACAAAAATTAATTCTGTAATGTTTGAACCAGAAGAGAATAGCCGATCTTGAGAGTCACGTACGTCTTCTTCTTGCGTGACATCATGCTTGACGAACGTGGCAACTCCCGTATCCAGACAAATTTATAGGTAAGCTCTGTTTTATTTTCCACATTATTTCACACGGACTTACATTTTGGAACACACGGCTAAAATCGAGTAATAAGCGTGCCTTGTTAGAAAAGATCATGCCATTGTGTGTCTTGTGCAAGTCTTGCGTGACTAGTCACGTAGCAAACTGACAAAAAAGCCAGAAACATCGCACGTGCTGACATACCGTGTGGTTGACTGTGGCACTAATTTTTTCGGGATTCAAATTTTTATGATTTTCGCGGATTTTTCACGATCCGCAAAAAAAAGTTCCCGCGGAAAAAAAAATAATTTCCGCAAAAATTTACTCCATTGCGGAAATTTATATACAAACATCGCCTTTTACATGTGATGTAATATTATGTTGGTGCCCATTTACTTAAACCGTCTCTTTCGTTCAAAAATAAAACGAAATTAGAAGCAAAACATTCAGAAATAAAGCAATGAAATTGCAGTCGGTACATTAGAAGTATTAAGCTGTTAAAAGCTTTAAAGAAAAGGATCGTCTGAAGGTACTTCATTGATTAACTGATTTAACATGTTATACATCTGCATGTTGTTCACCTGCATTCGATTGTTTATACTCAAAAAACGAGAATGTTATAATTCCAAATAGAAGGCGGCTTCCGGAAAATCGCAAAAATTAATTCCAAGAAGAATAAACAGTTTCCCCAATCGCAAAGATTAGTCCTGCAAAACACACAAAAAAAAATCACCATTCACAAAATTAAACTCCCGCAAAAATATTGGTGCCACACGGTAGTGGTCTCAGCTTCGCTGAAGCTACACAAAAATCAGTGGTTGTGTTTAGCGAATAAATTTTGTTTTGATGAGCGTTTTGATGTGAAAGTAAGATACAAAATTGGGTGAAAATAATATTAAGGGATGTTTTGTTACGTAGAGAGGTGGTAATGGGCAAAGGAATCGTTGGAATTTTAAATGAGCGAATTCGAGAATAATGGAGTGGTTGGCCTGTGTGGTAAACAACATGAATTTTATCAGGTGGAGTACACGTGATCAACTCAAGGCCAAATTGTGCTTTAATAGGTCCGGGGGGGAATTTTATCGTAGGGCCAGGCAGTCATGTGTTGATGTTTAGTGTGGGTCGTTTCACGTGTAAAGAACGTGTTATGTTGATTGAGCGTGAGATCAGATTACTGTTTTGTGTAAACAAGTGGTGTTTTGTCACGTACAAACATGTGATGAGACAAAGTTCAATGGCGAGTCACGAGACTTTCATGAGACTGTCATAAGTTCGTTTTCGGCGCTTTTTATTGGCTTTCGTGGCAGCTAGAGTTGAGTAAAACTTAAAAGGAAGCGGGGAATGAGTAAATTTGTGCGTTTTTCGTAATCTGAAAAATGATAACCAATGTTTGTGTCTATAAGACTGTGAAACGAATCTTGCGTAGAGCTGTTGCGTTTTTGTCTTCGTATTGGAGGTGATAATTGTTTTGATTTGATTTGATTTGATTGTCTGCTGATCTTTCCGCTCAAACTTTGTACAAACAATCCCGCTACCGCCACGCAGCCTAACCAGAAACCCATTTCTCTGATAAGTCACCTCTAACTTTGCGCTTAGCAAGTCGCACGTACGAGCAACGTTTATGCCACCCATACAATGTTTTTCCTTGTCGACCTTGTGCCTTTGACGGACCTAGTGATCGAGTGGCATGGGCATTAATTTTAAAACCTACCAAAAGGTGCGAACAATAATTCGTTTTAGTTCGAAATTCACGATTCTGCCCATTTTATACCTTCAAACTATTTGCCATCTATTTACCATCATTTACTATGGGACATCCCTGCAGAGAAGTCATGTTATTTCTCACACTCTAAAGTTGAACTATATAACTCAAAACGTAAGTTGTGCGCATGCGTACAGAGGATTATTTACTAGAACTCGCTTCCGCTCACGTGTAAACCGGGTTTGTGCTGACGATTCGTTTTCTAAGGAAGTCTACCACAAGGAAGCCAGCCATTTCTATTTGATATATAAATATCCAACATCAAGCGAATGAAATCAGGACACTTTCGTAGTGTCGCTTTAGTAGCAGAATTTTCCGAGCGTTCTCATCTGCATTTTTGTTCCGGCCCCGACAACTAGCCTTTCGGTAAAATTCGACAGTCGTCGGGAATGCCGAACATTGGCCACCCAAAAACCAACCAAAGAACCAACCTTCCCAGAAACTTGAGGCTGCACGCCGACTATGAGGCTATTTTGTAGACAAAATAGCTCAAAAATAAATTGCGCGAGCCATGTGAAAACAAATCGAACCTTTCTTTCGCGCACTTTACCCTTCAATTAAAATTGAAATAGTAAATGAAGCTGATATTGAAACTCAAAGTCAATGACTACTTTAAAAGAATTTTTAAGAAATAGCGAATGCACTGTAGTCCGAAGTTTATAGTTTCAGTTCAAAAGCGCATCAAATTTGCATAACACGTGAAAGCTGAGCTTTTCACTGAGCGTCAGATGGTATGTAACGCAACAATTCTATCTCGATGATATCCAGGGAAAGGGGGCTGAAAACCCTTTACTTTTATCTACAGTATTGTATTCGAGCAAAACAATCGAAGAAATTATGAAGATAACCCTAGCCGTTCGCATCAATGAATACTTTTTTGAACAGCTAGCAGCAGCCGTTCGAATGGCCTCCTGTCTACTGTTCGTGAACGGCTGATGATGTTCCAAGCAAAGAAGTTGAAACAAATGCAGTAAAGGATGGAAAACAAACACAAACGCAGTAATAAAGGGAAGAAAACAAGTCGACATAATTTCTCGTATTCTGTTCGGCGATTCCGTCGATCAATGTCGACAACCATGTTCGGTAAGCTAAAAAAACCAACTTTCAGGCCAACACGTACAGCTTACGATATAAGCTTACTTATAGTACAAAATGGAAAACAGCTTCAGACGTCAATGCCTTTCGTACGAGCGTGCTATAATTTGACACGGTCACCGTGTTAGATCGTGCAAAGTTATAGGCAAAGATCTTAACACGTTCCTTTGTCTCTTCCGTGCGAAGCAAGACTATGACTACGAAGTTAATGAGGCATGCAACTAACACGCAGCTAACGTGCTAAAAGTGAGTTCTTTTGTTTTAGCGTGCAATCGTACCGTGTGTGTGCGTTCACCTTATTCCCTGAAATCCCGTGGAGGGTCACATTTTATTTAATGAACAAGGTTTGTACACGTTATGGAAGACCTGAAAAGTCGTGGAGTTTAAGAATTTCATTTTCGAGGCCTGGAAATGATGTGCTTGTCATGGAAAGGCATGGAAATGAAGTGCTTGTCATGGAAAGGCATGGAAATGAAGTTCATTATACAAAATATATTTATCATTTGTTTGTTTGTTTGTTTGTTTGTTTGTTTGTTGCCCTTGTAAGTTTTTTGTTAAGTAAATGAAAAGGCAAGAACAGAATATTTGTGGGTGACAAAGTTGATCCAGTTCACAGTCACAAAATCTTAAAACGATATGAACCCTGATGGAGTAGCTAAGGCCATGGTCACTCTCAGGCAGCTTTTGTGCTGGTACAGGAACCTCACTACTAAATTGTAGGCCTTCTATTCACATGATTTTGGCACGAGTATTGTGCTGGAGTGCTGTCACAGTGCTCAGTTTTGAAATTTGAACACATAGGGCTGATTGACCTCATTGGCTTAAAGCTGAATGGATGATAATACCTCACACAGACACAAACCTTGTTTTAGTGAGGCAAAATGGTATTAATTAGAACTTGGACAAGCAGCAGACTGCAAAGGCCACAAAATTGTCTAACATATTGTGCTAATAATTGTGCGGACTCTGCTTTAAAATTGGTCTAGATCACAACTTCCCTAAACTCTGTTTAAGCTTCATTTAAACAATGGTCACTTACTATCTGGTAGGATTTTCTGCTTCTTCCGTTATATTTTTTATGATGCAAGCAGGTAACCAGATCAACTTGCCATCAACAATCTTTAAGTGATTTCCTCTAGCACTGAACCTATCTAGTGTTGTAAGGCACTATGTTTACATTTGATGCCAGGTAATCTCTGTGCCGGCTCAAAATTGATCAGGTATATCAAGAATGGTTGAGCATAAGAAAATGTTGAATAATGTTTTATCTTCTTCAATCAATCACTTACATGCAACAGTTTGTATGATGAACAAAGGAAGATAAGTTGTGGAGTCCATTATTATTCAACAATAATGCTTCAGTATTATAATCACCTCACGTGGGGTGATTATAGCAAGATATGATGTAATCCTCTACCAATCAGAGCATGTGCTTCTCTGTAATCACCTGAGCAATTATAGTAAAATGGATTATTATATAGACAGGAGTGTTTTCGTGGAAAATAGAGCACTCGAAAAGTTCATACTAAATTACACCCAGGACTTGAGTGGCATATTTTCCATATCTTCAGTAGCAAGGATATCAGTGACATCATTTCCCACTTTTACACTGTTGTTTGTGCAAAAATACTCTTGTCTAAGATAATAAAAAGAAAATTACATGGTGGCTTGAAGATATGAATTTTATTTTGTCGTGGTAAAAAGCAATATTATACCACTCGAAAATCAAATTCACATTTTGAGCCACTGTATAATATCCTCTATATATGTGTTTTCTTTTAGGGCAGGCATTCTTAACTATCACATATGTTACTGAGTAAGGTTTCTAACCATCATGACCAAGAGATACAAACTTCTACAAAAAAGTTGTTGCCCCTTTTGTTCATTTGAAGAATCATATTAGAGTTTTAAGTCACAACCACATTAAGCAAGGCACATAGATCACTAGAGCAGACATACTCCTAAAATTCAAACGGTGTGCAGATTTAGATTGTTAAGATCAGTCTCAGACACAAAATGTGCTACTGAAATGTGACGCATTGATTTCCTGTTATTCACACCGTTGTAAACGTTTTGTTGTCATAACGTATATTAGCCTGCGTGCAGACGTCTCCTATTTCCTCCCACGCACGATCTACAAATATATGGCGATGTTTCGTGTACGATGAACTGAAGAGAAAGGATTTCTTCCTGAACTATAAATTCACTGCGACTTTTCACAAGGTTTCTGTCATAGTTGTTCAGAATAGTCGAGAAG
Source organism: Siderastrea siderea (assembly GCA_964030785.1). Classification (NCBI taxonomy): domain Eukaryota; kingdom Metazoa; phylum Cnidaria; class Anthozoa; order Scleractinia; family Rhizangiidae; genus Siderastrea; species Siderastrea siderea. Next base: position 43,155,074 of record OZ034970.1, read on the forward strand.
CACAACACACAATCGGACATGTTTTTATCCATGGAAAAAACCCCGCTAAATGTAGATCGCATACATTATCTCGAGCATTTCCCGACGATAGCAAATCAGAGTTGTTTCTAACAGTGGCTATTGTCAAGCAACCAATAAAAGCACTTTCCACGAATTCCTGAAAAACAGCAGGACATTGGAACACGATTAGCGACGCCGTTTCGCAGACGTCCCTTTTCCGCGGGTGGCAGGAAATAGGAGACGTCTGCACGCAGGCTAAACGTATATGTATGTGCATTTTCTTCATTATCATTTCTATATTTTGCAAAAATGTAACTGCTTACATCAGATGATCAAGAACTGGCTAGATTATGTCTAATTCTTGAAAAAAAAATCGGAATTCTTTCTCCTTGCCTTCCAAGTTTTAGGGATTCTTCGTCTTAGGACTGGCCCTAGCACATGCTAATCCAATTTTTCAAGCCAAGACTTCATCCTTACACAGTTCACAATTAATGCACAAATCGCTCCAAAACAGTCTCGCACCAAATGCTCTGCTCCACGTTCCCTTAGCAACAAGTACGATTGATCCCCATAACCCAGAACTGTGTTAGCATAAGTCAAGTTATTCTGTAAACACAGCTGCTTCGTAGCTGGGAGTGATGGCTGTATTTGCTTGTAGTGTTTAGCCTGTGAACAGGCTCCAGGGAAAAAGCACGGAAATAAACCAGCGAGCGAAGCAAGCCAAGCGTAGACTAAACCCTAACCCTAACTCTCCCCCTTCCCTCTCCCCCTCCTTCCTTCCACACCCCCTCCCCCTCTCTTCGCTCGTTCTTTCCGTTTGTTTTCTTCGCTCTTTCTCCGACCAGAGAGCCTGTTCACAGGCTAGTTAGTGTTGAATCATTACAACCACAAGTTATATACTGCATGTAAAAACAGAGCCTCAATGATTATTGCATTGTAGAGTAGTGGACTGAATTAATGTGTGGAAATCCATTGCTTGTATGAGGGGCTCCGTGTTAGGAAGTTTTATTGTTTGGTCATTGAGAAATACCATAATTATGCACCACTGTTATCCTGCACTTTTTGCAAGTTACCCCTTTAAGCCCTGATGTAAAAATGCATATTCTCATTACTGATCTCCATACATTTCTTATGGAACTGGGAAGGAGAATTTGTTTAAATATCAAGACATCTGATCCTCAGTGATCACTTCCTTTATTCTTGTCACTTGAATGTTTATTCATGTAAAGAGAAGTTTCATTTGCATCAGGGCTTAAAGGGTTAACTGGAGACAATGCAGTTTATACAAAGACATGAGTTAAGACTTTGTTTGACAACATCTCGGTCCAAATCGATTTCAATCTGTCATCTTTGGTCCCTTGCAGCTAAATGAAGATTGGAACATCGATGCACCCTCCTACAAGTTCACCAAGCTTGACGTAGACAACCCTGAACACAAGAAGATAATTAACGAGTACATGTTGTGGGAAGGAGATTTTGGTGGAAAGAAGTTTAACCAGGGAAAGATCTTCAAATAGACTGCTGACTGCTGCTAAAGCTAAAAAATATATATTAAACTGTCTCAGAGGAAGAAAAACTTGCGTTAATTGTCTTTTGCTTCCCTCTTTTCCACCTCATTCCCAAGGGCTCTCATCTCTCCACCCCCCCCCCCCCTCTCAGAAGAGAGGGAATGTCGGAACAAGATGCTTGTTGCCCTGTTCCTTAATTTCACTTCCCCAGAAGGTCTTCCCTTCTTTTTCAAAGCAAGTGGGGTCTTCAAGCAACGACGACGGCACTTCGTGATTAGGGTCGCAAAGGGTATGCAGGGCTCCAGGGCTCCAAGACTAAATTGGGGCTTGGGAGCTCCGTTGGTGCACTCTAGGGCTCCATTTACCTCGTCCAGGCTTTGAATAAAAAAAAGGCTTCAACGCAAAAATTTCGGGGCTCCAAGGACCCCATTTGAGACCCGGAGGATTGTCCCACTAGACGTGTGCAGTGCTAATGCTAATCTCGCTCCCTTACAACTACACTACCACGCCAATCCGTCACAATTCCGAAAAATTAAAGTATATATTGTACCTGATATGCTCCTGATTATAATTAACTGTCTTTCATAACTGATACATCTATAATAGGTGACCCTAGCCTTTTCCCGAACTTTAAACGTAAATCCAACTTGGGCTTAAACTTTGTTCTTTCTAAGACTATTCAAAAATGTATTTGTTGCCTTATTGTACGTAAATCCAGAGCATATATTACTTCTAGTAGTTCTAACATGACTAAAGGCTTGGTTACCAATGATGGCATCGACCGTCAAAAATGGCAACGACCGTTTACGAAAGGGAAATAGGCTTCGCCGTCAGTGTTGGAGAAAAGTACATTGTTAGAAGGAAAAGAGGAGATCGAGGACCAGCTGTGAAGGTACTCGACAAAAACTACCGAGGACAGCTAGGGCATCAGTTTACAACGCGAACTGGTGTCTGTGCTCTGGCCCGATTGATTGATTGATTGATTGATCGTCAACCTCGTCCCCAGGGCCTTCTCCTCGTTCAAAATGGCGGTCGGAGAAACCGCTGGCCAAGGCTACTGAGATACCCCACGAATCGTTAGCCTGCGTAGCAGGCGTAAACGGGGAGGGGGAAGGGGAGCAAGAACGGGGGGAAGGAGGACTGGGGGCTAGGGACGAGGGAACGCCTGCTACAAAGACCCCATTTTTTCATTTCTGCGGCCGCCAGCGGCCGCAAAATTCTGATTGGCTAATTTTTGACAGTAAGCCCCACGGGAATGACGTAATTTGACGAGGACGTGCAGTTAGAAGATTTGGAGCGCTTACCATGAGCGCTTACCATTTGTACGGAAAACCCGGTAATTCCGGGGAGAATTCAAATGGAACGGTTCATTCCGGTGGAATGTTTTCGGGAAAAAGGTAATACCTTCCGAGGTATTCCTTTTTCTCGCTTTTTCCGGAATTCCCGGAAATTTCTGTACCATTTGTCCACAATTACCAGTGCCAGGCTATTTTCGAGAGGACAGCAATGCCCATGACGGCGGATTTAAGTGATGAATCTTTACTGTTCCAAACCGTTCGTGACGTGACAGTTGTTTTATTCTCGTGTCTACTGTCAACAGACGTCTTGCAACACAATTGTAGCACTCAAGGTGAGAAAGATTTCAGTTTTGGCCGTCGGTTCTTGTGTTTTACTTTTGCTTTCATGATTCGAGCTTTTGAGCTTAATGGCGCGGGAAAACACTTGCATCCGAAACTTCGAATCAAATGATAGGGCTCAATCCGTTCCGTTTTCTTGGTGAGAAAAGGTGTAGTTCCATTTGTCCAAAAAAATCCACCGAAAATTCCATTCAAATGGTAAGCGCTCTTGAACTTGGTTGCAGCAGCCGAGCAAGAAACGGTAGTTAGAGTTTTCCAAAGGGAAGAGATGTTTTAGTGGTTTTGCCAAAGGGATACGGTCCTAGAAAGAAGAGATTTTGTCACTGTCAGAGAGGATTTCAAGAAAGCATTGCACCGTTTCACGCGTGAATTTCCGAGGCAGTGTAAATATCCCGTTTAATATCGGAATGAAGACTCGCCCTTTGAGAACTATAAATTAGAAGAAGAAGAAGAAGAAGCCCAAAGAAACGCTCGACGCCTTAAACAGTGGAACTCAGAGAACTAAAAGCGAACAAATTATTCTTTGAGAACAGACGGTTGTTTTAAAGTGAAATCTGCGGTTGCAATAAGACATCACTCAAGCTGTTGACTTTGTAGGGAATCCATGGTAAAGCAACCTACATTTTTTATTGTAAATTTGTATTGAAATATATTTTTTTAATTGTCCGATTCTTCACATTATGGATTTCGCGTTACTTTTGAAATTTCAAAACGTCCACTTCGGTCAATATAAATGCCATTCAAAACGTATCGTGGTTCTTCGCTTGCGTGTTTTAAAATAAGCTTACCTTTCCTAGAAGCGAAAATTGAACGTGTTTGATTTTCAGAAGCAAAGAGGGGTTTACCTTAATAAATCTTTTTATTTAGAAAAGCTTCGTGTCTCTTATTTCGAAAAAAGCGCAAGTATAAGTTCTTTGATTGGAAAAACATTCTCATCCTAACTTTATTTTTAGATTCTTCATTAAATTCCTGCGTGCAGTCAGTCATGCAGGATAGCGCGCCTGTTTCTGATTGGTGGTTGCATTGACAGTTAACTTAATTAGATTACCTAAAAATCGGTGGGCGGAGATGGAAAAATGGGGGTCTTTGTAGCAGGCGTTCCCTCGTCCCTAGCTCTCAGAACCCACTTTTCTCCTGCGTTCTTGCTCCCCTTCCCCTTCCCCTTCCCCTTCCCCTTCCCCTTCCCCTTCCCCGTTTACGCCTGCTACGCAGGCTACGAATCGTGGAGTATTTTGTCACATGACACATGATGAAATGGCTTTTTCGGAGGTTGTTTCCAGCGTCTGGCGTCTGTGTTTGTTTTCTGCAATCAGAAACCGTTATTCAAACAAAACGAAGACATTTCATCGTGTTTGGGTGACGAAATTCCAACGAACTTTTGGAGCCACTTTGGCAGCCTTGGCCAGGGGTTTCTCCGACCGCCATTTTGAACGAGGAGAAGGCCCTGGGGACGAGGTTGATTGATCGTTCGATTGGCTACCTCGGGACGAGAATGGATTGCTCACACGAAGGAACTTGAAGGGTAAGATTCAAGCCCTCCTAAGTTTAGATGCATCCTTAGTGTTGTTTTTTGACAGTAGCCTATTGACTTTGTTATTGGAGCAATAGCCTATTGTTGACCTATTGTTAGGAAACAATACTTAGGAAAGTAAACTGGTCTGACAACTGGTCTAAGCTTCACCGCAGGAGCCTGGAAAGTAGGTAGGTACGTGGTGTAACTGTCATATAGTGGTTTGACTTATTCTAATAGAGGCATAAACATAGGAAGCGATATACATAGCTATACACAGTTATACATAGATATACACAGCCTACATGGCTATACACAGTCCTACATGGCTATACACAGTCCTACATGAGTGTACACAGCCTTACATGGCTGTACACAGCTATACATGACTATACATATCCCTTACACAGCTATACACAGCCCTACATGACTATACACAACCTTACATGGCTATACACAGCTATACATGACTATACACAGGAATACATTACTATACACAGCCATACATGGCTATACACAGCCATACATGGCTATACATAGTCATACACAGCTATACACAGCTATACACAGCTATACATAGCTATACACAGCCCTACATGGCTATACACAGTCCTACATGGCTATACACAGCTATACATGGCTATACACAGCCATACATGGCTATACATAGCTATACACAGCTATACATGGCTATACACAGCCCTACATGGCTATACACAGCTATACATGGCTATACACAGCCCTACATGACTATACACAGCCCTACATGGCTATACACAGCTATACATGGCTATACACAGCCATACATAGCTATACACAGCTATACATATGTATACACAGCTATACCCAGCTATACATAGCTATACACAGTCCTACATAGCAATACACAGCCCTACATGGCTATACACAGTCCTACATGGCTATACACAGCTATACACGGTCATGCACAGCCATACATAGCTATACACAGCTATACATGGCTATACAGAGCCATACATAGCTATACACAGCTATACATGGCTATACACAGCCCTACATGACTATACACAGCTATACATGGCTATACATGGGTATACACAGCTATACACAGCTATACATGGCTATACACAGATATACATAACTATACACAGCTATACATGGCTATACATGGCTATACACAGTTATACATAGACATACATAGCTATACACAACTATACATAGCTATACACAACTATACATAGCTATACATGGCTATACACAGCTATACATGGCTATACATGGCTATACATGACTATACACAGCTATACACAGCTATACATGGCTATACACAGATATACATAGACATACATAGCTATACACAGCTATACATAGCTATACATAGCTATACACAGCTATACATGGCTATACACAGCTATACATGGCTATACACCGCTATACATGGCTATACATGGCTATACACCGCTATACATGGCTATACATGGCTATACATGGCTATACACAGCTATACATGGCTATACATGACTATACACAGCTATACACAGATATACATAGCCATACATAGCTATACACAGCTATACTTGGCTATACACAGCTATACATGGCTATACATGGCTATACATGGCTATACACAGCTATACACTGCTATACATGGCTATACACAGCTATACATGGCTATACATGGCTATACATGGCTATACATGGGTATACACAGCTATACACAGCTATACATGGCTATACACAGCCACACATAGCTATACACAGCTATACATGGCTATAAACAGCCCTACATGACTATACACAGGTATACATGGCTATACATGGCTATACATGGATATACATGGCTATACACAGCTATACACAGCTATACATGGCTATACACAGCTATACATGGCTATACATGGCTATACATGGCTATACATGGATATACATGGCTATACACAGCTATACACAGCTATACATGGCTATACACAGATATACATAGCTATACACAGCTATACATGGCTATACATGGCTATACACAGTTATACATAGACATACATAGCTATACACAGCTATACATAGCTATACATGGCTATACACAGCTATACATGGCTATACATGACTATACATGGCTATACACAGCTATATATAGCCATACATGGCTATACACAGCTATACATGGCTATACATGGGTATACACAGCTATACACAGCTATACATGGCTATACACAGCCACACATAGCTATACACAGCTATACATGGCTATAAACAGCCCTACATGACTATACACAGGTATACATGGCTATACATGGCTATACATGGATATACATGGCTATACACAGCTATACACAGCTATACATGGCTATACACAGCTATACATGGCTATACATGGCTATACATGGATATACATGGCTATACACAGCTATACACAGCTATACATGGCTATACCCAGATATACATAGCTATACACAGCTATACATGGCTATACATGGCTATACACAGTTATACATAGACATACATAGCTATACACAGCTATACATAGCTATACATGGCTATACACAGCTATACATGGCTATACATGACTATACATGGCTATACACAGCTATATATAGCCATACATGGCTATACACAGCTATACATGGCTATACATGGCTATACATAGCTATACATGGCTATACACAGCTATACATGGCTATACACAGCTATACATGGCTATATACAGCGCTACATGGATATACATGACTATACATGGCTATACATAGCCATACATAGCTATATGCAGCTATACATCGCTATACATGGCTATACATAGCCATACATGGCTATACATGGCTATACATGGATATACATGGCTATACACAGCTATACATAGCTATACATGGATATACACAGCTATACATGGCTATACACAGCTATACATGGTAATACACAGCTATACATTGCCATACATAGCTATACACAGCTATACATGGCTGTACATGGATATACACAGCTATACATGGCTATACACAGCTATACATTGTCATGCATAGCTATAGACAGCTATACATGGTTGTACGGGGGATATACACAGCTATACATAGCTATACACAGCTATACATGGCTATACATGACTATAAACAGCTATACATTGCTATACGCGACTACACATAGCCATAAATGGCTATACACAGGTATAAATGAATATACACAGCTATACAGAGTTATACAGAGCTATACATGGCTATACAAACCTATACACCTGGCTATACACAGCTATACATAGCTATACACAGATATACATGGCTATACACAGACATACATAGCTATAAACAGCTATATATGGCTATACACTGGTATACTTAGCTGTACACAGCTATACATAACAATACACAGCTATACAGAGCCATACATGGCTATACACAGCTATTAACAGCTATACATGGATATATACAGCCATACGTGGCTATACCCAGCTATATATGGCTATACACAGCTATACAGTTCGTTTGTTTTTCCTATCACTTCTCTTGAAATATGCTGTTCTTTGTAATAATTTATTTATTGTTTGCGGGTCTTTCTATCAGGGGCCGCGCGAGGGGTGGGCTGAGCGGGCTTTTACCCCTGTTCCCTTTTTTGGTGCCATTAAAAAATAAATGAAAAAGTTGGACAATTTCTTTGTTTCAGAGTTAATCAGTTTTCGGTTTACCAGTTAAATATAATTTTTAATTTAGACCAAACAGGAACTGAGTACTCTAACTCCGTGTTGAAATCGCCTTTCCTTCATTTGGCTTGATTAGTTGAAATTCTCACGCGCTCTTGGGGAATCTCGAAGAGTCTGGACCTGTTCAGACTTTTTCAAGTCACTTGAATCGATGGAAGTTGAAACTGTCGCTCTCGCTCTTGTCGGGCCATTAACTCTGCGCGTACTGTCATCGACTCTTTCCTGTTGTTGAAGAGTTTGGACTTTAGTTGACTTTTTTTCTTGTGTTGTCCGGGCATTATACATTAGGACTGTTACTTTATCAAGCTAATCTACAAATGTAAACGTTTCGTCTAGGATATATAGTTGCCAAAAGATGTAATTTCCTCAGTTCTATCGATAACAAATAAGGCGTTCAGTCCTTAATTAGGCCGCTACGGACTGACTTTGGTAGAAATGTACGTTTCATGATACTAAACTCAGTAGTGATTTAATATTCTCCAGGTCTACTTGTACAAGTTTTTTTTAAAAGAAAATGTTTTCATGTTTGAGATCTTTAAAAATGCTAATACGATGAGGTTCATAGCTTGCCGGTTTCATCTTTCGAGTAGAGCCGACCAAAGAATCTGTCAAGGAGCATTATTTTGGGACTGTTTTAACTGACAACTTTTATCACACTTGGCTGCTCTAGATGCGTTGCTAATTACTTGAAAAGAGAAAGTTTTTGCGTGAGATTTCCCCCCACCTGCTTTACACGAGCAATCACCAATTAGCCCCCCTACTCTAAAATAGGCCGCACGGTCCCTGTCTATTTAGCTGCCCCAGTTAACCGGTTTGAAACAACTTTTTTGGTCAGTGCTCGCTCAGAAAATTAATCTAGCATCATGTAGCGACGACGGGTCACCGCTTGTTATTTTGTGTTGGCTCAGTCAGCTTTTAAGCAATTATTGGTCAGGATATCCAGAATAATGAAGGCTTTAAAATTCTAAGTAAAACATCTGTAAGTTTCTCTGATCCCTAGCGCAAACTAAAATTTCAGCACATTCTTCACAGACAGTGAATGTACCACCCTCATTTCGTTCGCTTCCACACTCACAGCTATACATAGCTATACAGGGGTACAAAGGTACAACGCAGGGTAGTATTAGTGGCCCATACCTTTTCAACTTATTCCTGAATGACTTGGAAATAGTTGGATACGAAGAGATATCTTTATTTAAATATGCAGATGATTCTACAATCTTCGTTACGATCTCTAGAGATTTACCTGATGTATCGGGCATTGCATTGATTAAATTTATGGATTGAACTCACGCAAATAGTGTGCACTGTAACACTAGTAAATGCAATTCACTCTTGCATAAGAAAGGCAACCCTACAGCCTATCCAATGTTATACAGTATAACCAGGAGCCCATTATGATATTATGCAGTATAGTTGTACCTCTATACTAAGAGTCACAATACAAAGTAATTGTTAGTTTAGCTTGCATGTTAAGGCAAAGCTTCATGAAGCCAGCAAATGTTTATTTATAATTACAGGCCTGTGTAAGGAAGGATACACACAGGGCGAATTAGATCAGCGTTTTTAATGCGATTGTGCTCCCTAAAATACTGTATGGCCTTTCAGTTTTTGCAGCTAGTGCTTCTGACCTCACCGCTGTGCAAAGCTTTTTAAAAAGATGCCACAAGCATCTTTGAGCTCTTGGAAAATAGTGACTGCCGCCTTTTTGACAAACTTTAACGTAATGACCATCCGTCACATAGTCTGCTTCCTAGGTATAAAGATTCATTGGAGCGCCGTAGAACTAGATCCAGTATAAGACCTTCCTATAAGTACAGAACGTTTTACAATGTAAAGATAGCTTTTTTAATAGATTACTTTTTAAGTATAACTTAGTTAGTTCCTAATTTAGTTCACTTATTGTACTTTTGCGCATATAAATAATTTTTTAAATAATTTCTATTGTAACATCTGATACCTATTTTCATCCGATGAATAAATACATTGTTATTATTATTATTATTATTATTATTATTATTATTATTATTATTATTATCATTATTATGTAATTATACAGAGCTACATATGGCCATACACAGCTATACATAGTTATACACAGCTATACCAGGAGCCCACAACCCATGTATAGCTGTGTATATCTGTGTATAGCTATGTATAGCTGTGTATAGCTATGTATGTCTATGTATAGCTGTGTATAGCCGTGTATAGCCATGCATAGCCATGTATAGCCATGTATAGCTGTGTATAGCTATGTATGGCTATGTATATCTGTGTATAGCTGTGTATAGCCATGTATAGCTGTGTATAGCTTTGTATGTCTAAGTATATCTGTGTATAGCCATGTATAGCTATGTATAGCTGTGTATAGCCATGTATAGCCATGTATAGCCATGTATAGCCATGTATAGCTGTGTATAGCCATGTATAGCTGTGTATAGCTGTGTATAGCTGTGTATAGCCGTGTATAGTCATCTATAGCCATGTATAGCCATGTATAGCTGTGTATAGCTATGTATGGCTATGTATATCTGTGTTATAGCCATGTATAGCTGTGTATAGTTGTGTATAGCTATGTATCTCTATGTATAACTGTGTATAGCCATGTATAGCCATGTATAGCTGTGTTTTGCTATGTATATCTGTGTATAGCCATGTATAGCTGTGTATAGCTGTGTATATCCATGTATAGCCATGTATAGCCATGTATAGCTGTGTATAGCCATATATAGCTGTGTATAGCTATGTATGGCTATGTATATCTGTGTATAGCAATGTATAGCGGTGTATAGCTGTGTATAGTCATGTATAGCCATGTATAGCCATGTATAGCTGTGTATAGCCATGTATAGCTATGTATAGCTGTGTATAGCTATGTATGGCTATGTATATCTGTGTATAGCCATGTATAGCTGTGTATAGCTATGTATGGCTATGTATATCTGTGTATAGCCATGTAAAGCTGTGTATATCTGTGTATAGCTATGTATAGCTTTGTATAGCTATGTATGTCTATGTATATCTGTGTATAGCCATGTATAGCTGTGTATAGCTGTGTATAGTCATGTATAGCCATATATAGCTGTGTATAGCCATGTATAGCTATGTATAGCTGTGTATAGCTATGTATGTCTATGTATATCTGTGTATAGCCATGTATAGCTGTGTATAGTCATGTATAGCTGTGTATAGCTGTATATAGTCATGTATAGCCATGTATAGCTGTGTATAGCCATGTATAGCTATGTATAGCTGTGTATAGCTATGTATGGCTATGTATATCTGTGTATAGCCATGTATAGCTGTGTATGGCTGTGTATAGCTGTGTATAGCTATGTATGGCTATGTATATCTATGTATAGCCATGTAAAGCTGTGTATAGCTGTGTATAGCTATGTATGTCTATGTATATCTGTGTATAGCCATGTATAGCCATGTATAGCCATGTGTAGCTGTGTATAGCCATGTATAACTGTGTATAGCTATGTATGGCTATGTATATCTGTGTATAGCCATGTATAGCTGGGTATAGCTGTATATAGTCATGTATAGCCATGTATAGCTATGTATAGCCATGTATAGCTATGTATAGCTGTGTATAGCTATGTATGGCTATGTATATCTGTGTATAGCCATGTATAGCTGTGTATGGCTGTGTATAGCTGTGTATAGCTATATATGGCTATGTATATCTATTTATAGCCATGTAAAGCTGTGTATAGCTATGTATGTCTATGTATATCTGTATAGCCATGTATAGCTGTGTATAGTCATGTATACCATGTATAGCTGTGTATAGCCATGTATAGCTATATATAGCTGTGTATAGCTATGTATGGCTATGTATATCTGTGTATAGCCATGTATAGCTGTGTATGGCTGTGTATAGCTGTGTATAGCTATGTATGGCTATGTATATCTATGTATAGCCATGTAAAGCTGTGTATAGCTGTGTATAGCTATGTATGTCTATGTATATCTGTGTATAGCCATGTATAGCTGTGTATAGCTGTGTATAGCTGTGTATAGCCATGTATAGCCATGTATAGCTGTGTATAGCCATGTATAGCTATGTATAGCTGTGTATAGCTATATATGGCTATGTATATCTTTTTATAGGCATGTATAGCTGTGTATAGCTGTGTATTGCTGTGTATAGCTATGTATGATCGTGTATAGTCATCTATAGCCATGTATAGCGATGTATAGCTGTGTATAGCCATGTATAGCTATGTATAGCTGTGTATAGCCATGTATAGCTGTGTATAGTTGTGTATAGCTATGTATGTCTATGTATAACTGTGTATAGCCATGTATAGCTGTGTATAGCTATGTATATCTGTGTATAGCCATGTATAGCTGTGTATAGCTGTGTATACCCATGTATACCCATGTATAGCCATGTGTAGCTGTGTATAGCCATCTATAGCTGTGTATAGCTATGTATGGCTATGTATATCTGTGTATAGCCATGTATAGCTGTGTATGGCTGTGTATAGCTGTGTATAGCTGTGTATGGCTATGTATATCTATGTATAGCCATGTAAAGCTGTCTACAGCTTTGTATAGCTATGTATGTCTACGTATATCTGTGTATAGCCATGTATAGCTGTGTAAAGCTGTGTATGGCTGTGTATAGCCATGTATAGCCATGTATAGCTGTGTATAGCCATGTATAGCTATGTATAGCTGTGTATAGCTATATATGGCTATGTATATCTGTGTATAGCCATGTATAGCTGTGTATAGCTGTGTATATCTGTGTATAGCTATGTATGGCTATGTATATCTGTCTATAGCCATGTATAGCTGTGTAAAGCTGTGTATGGCTGTGTATAGCCATGTATAGCTGTGTATAGCCATGTATAGCTATGTATAGCTGTGTATAGCTATGTATGGCTATGTATATCTGTGTATAGCCATGTATAGCTGTGTATAGCTGTGTATAGCTGTGTATAGCTATGTATGGCTATGTATATCTGTGTATAGCCATGTATAGCTGTGTAAAGCTGTGTATGGCTGTGTATAGCCATGTATAGCCATGTATAGCTGTGTATAGCCATGTATAGCTATGTATAGCTGTGTATAGCTATGTATGGCTATGTATATCTGTGTATAGCTGTGTATAGCCATGTATAGCTATGTATAGCTGTGTATAGCTATATATGGCTATGTATATCTGTGTATAGCCATGTATAGCTGTGTATAGCTGTGTATATCTGTGTATAGCTATGTATGGCTATGTATATCTGTGTATAGCCATGTATAGCTGTGTAAAGCTGTGTATGGCTGTGTATAGCCATGTATAGCCATGTATATCTGTGTATAGCCATGTATAGCTGTGTATAGCTGTGTATAGCTGTGTATAGCTATGTATGGCTATGTATATGTGTATAGCCATGTATAGCTGTGTAAAGCTGTGTATGGCTGTGTATAGCCATGTATAGCCATGTATAGCTGTGTATAGCCATGTATAGCTATGTATAGCTGTGTATAGCTATGTATGGCTATGTATATCTGTGTATAGCCATGTATAGCTGTGTATAGCTGTGTATAGCTGTGTATAGCTATGTATGGCTATGTATATCTGTGTATAGCCATGTATAGCTGTGTAAAGCTGTGTATGGCTGTGTATAGCCATGTATAGCCATGTATAGCTGTGTATAGCCATGTATAGCTATGTATAGCTGTGTATAGCTATGTATGGCTATGTATATCTGTGTATAGCCATGTATAGCTGTGTATAGCTGTGTATACCTGTGTATAGCTATGTATGCCTATGTATACTGTGTATAGCCATGTATAGCTGTGTATAGCCATGTATAGCCATTGATAGCTGTGTATGGCTGTGTATAGCTGTGTATAGCTATGTATGCCTATGTATATCTGTGTATAGCCATGTATAGCTGTGTATAGCCATGTATAGCTGTGTATAGCTGTGTATAGCCGTGTATAGTCATCTATAGCCATGTATAGCCATGTATAGCTGTGTATAGCTATGTATGGCTATGTATATCTGTGTTATAGCCATGTATAGCTGTGTATAGTTGTGTATAGCTATGTATGTCTATGTATAACTGTGTATAGCCATGTATAGCCATGTATAGCTGTGTTTTGCTATGTATATCTGTGTATAGCCATGTATAGCTGTGTATAGCTGTGTATATCCATGTATAGCCATGTATAGCCATGTATAGCTGTGTATAGCCATATATAGCTGTGTATAGCTATGTATGGGTATGTATATCTGTGTATAGCGATGTATAGCGGTGTATAGCTGTGTATAGTCATGTATAGCCATGTATAGCCATGTATAGCTGTGTATAGCCATGTATAGCTATGTATAGCTGTGTATAGCTATGTATGGCTATGTATATCTGTGTATAGCCATGTATAGCTGTGTATAGCTATGTATGGCTATGTATATCTGTGTATAGCCATGTAAAGCTGTGTATATCTGTGTATAGCTATGTATAGCTTTGTATAGCTATGTATGTCTATGTATATCTGTGTATAGCCATGTATAGCTGTGTATAGCTGTGTATAGTCATGTATAGCCATATATAGCTGTGTATAGCCATGTATAGCTGTGTATAGCTATGTATGTCTATGTATATCTGTGTATAGCCATGTATAGCTGTGTATAGTCATGTATAGCTGTGTATAGCTGTATATAGTCATGTATAGCCATGTATAGCTGTGTATAGCCATGTATAGCTATGTATAGCTGTGTATAGCTATGTATGGCTATGTATATCTGTGTATAGCCATGTATAGCTGTGTATGGCTGTGTATAGCTGTGTATAGCTATGTATGGCTATGTATATCTATGTATAGCCATGTAAAGCTGTGTATAGCTGTGTATAGCTATGTATGTCTATGTATATCTGTGTATAGCCATGTATAGCCATGTATAGCCATGTGTAGCTGTGTATAGCCATGTATAACTGTGTATAGCTATGTATGGCTATGTATATCTGTGTATAGCCATGTATAGCTGGGTATAGCTGTATATAGTCATGTATAGCCATGTATAGCTATGTATAGCCATGTATAGCTATGTATAGCTGTGTATAGCTATGTATGGCTATGTATATCTGTGTATAGCCATGTATAGCTGTGTATGGCTGTGTATAGCTGTGTATAGCTATGTATGGCTATGTATATCTATTTATAGCCATGTAAAGCTGTGTATAGCTATGTATGTCTATGTATATCTGTATAGCCATGTATAGCTGTGTATAGTCATGTATAACCATGTATAGCTGTGTATAGCCATGTATAGCTATGTATAGCTGTGTATAGCTATGTATGGCTATGTATATCTGTGTATAGCCATGTATAGCTGTCTATGGCTGTGTATAGCTGTGTATAGCTATGTATGACTATGTATATCTATGTATAGCCATGTAAAGCTGTGTATAGCTGTGTATAGCGATGTATGTCTATGTATATCTGTGTATAGCCATGTATAGCTGTGTATAGCTGTGTATAGCTGTGTATAGCCATGTATAGCCATGTATAGCTGTGTATAGCCATGTATAGCTATGTATAGCTGTGTATAGCTATATATGGCTATGTATATCTTTTTATAGGCATGTATAGCTGTGTATAGCTGTGTATTGCTGTGTATAGCTATGTATGATCGTGTATAGTCATCTATAGCCATGTATAGCGATGTATAGCTGTGTATAGCCATGTATAGCTATGTATAGCTGTGTATAGCCATGTATAGCTGTGTATAGTTGTGTATAGCTATGTATGTCTATGTATAACTGTGTATAGCCATGTATAGCTGTGTATAGCTATGTATATCTGTGTATAGCCATGTATAGCTGTGTATAGCTGTGTATACCCATGTATACCCATGTATAGCCATGTGTAGCTGTGTATAGCCATCTATAGCTGTGTATAGCTATGTATGGCTATGTATATCTGTGTATAGCCATGTATAGCTGGGTATAGCTGTATATAGTCATGTATAGCCATGTATAGCTGTGTATAGCCATGTTTAGCTATGTATAACTGTGTATAGCTATGTATGGCTATGTATATCTGTGTATAGCCATGTATAGCTGTGTATGGCTGTGTATAGCTGTGTATAGCTATGTATGGCTATGTATATCTATGTATAGCCATGTAAAGCTGTGTATAGCTTTGTATAGCTATGTATGTCTATGTATATCTGTGTATAGCCATGTATAGCTGTGTAAAGCTGTGTATGGCTGTGTATAGCCATGTATAGCCATGTATAGCTGTGTATAGCCATGTATAGCTATGTATAGCTGTGTATAGCTATATATGGCTATGTATATCTGTGTATAGCCATGTATAGCTGTGTATAGCTGTGTATATCTGTGTATAGCTATGTATGGCTATGTATATCTGTGTATAGCCATGTATAGCTGTGTAAAGCTGTGTATGGCTGTGTATAGCCATGTATAGCCATGTATAGCTGTGTATAGCCATGTATAGCTATGTATAGCTGTGTATAGCTATGTATGGCTATGTATATCTGTGTATAGCCATGTATAGCTGTGTATAGCTGTGTATAGCTATGTATGGCTATGTATATCTGTGTATAGCCATGTATAGCTGTGTATAGCTGTGTATAGCTGTGTATAGCTATGTATGGCTATGTATATCTGTGTATAGCCATGTATAGCTGTGTAAAGCTGTGTATGGCTGTGTATAGCCATGTATAGCCATGTATAGCTGTGTATAGCCATGTATAGCTATGTATAGCTGTGTATAGCTATGTATGGCTATGTATATCTGTGTATAGCTGTGTATAGCCATGTATAGCTATGTATAGCTGTGTATAGCTATATATGGCTATGTATATCTGTGTATAGCCATGTATAGCTGTGTATAGCTGTGTATATCTGTGTATAGCTATGTATTGCTATGTATATCTGTGTATAGCCATGTATAGCTGTGTAAAGCTGTGTATGGCTGTGTATAGCCATGTATAGCCATGTATATCTGTGTATAGCCATGTATAGCTGTGTATAGCTGTGTATAGCTGTGTATAGCTATGTATGGCTATGTATATGTGTATAGCCATGTATAGCTGTGTAAAGCTGTGTATGGCTGTGTATAGCCATGTATAGCCATGTATAGCTGTGTATAGCCATGTATAGCTATGTATAGCTGTGTATAGCTATGTATGGCTATGTATATCTGTGTATAGCCATGTATAGCTGTGTATAGCTGTGTATAGCTGTGTATAGCTATGTATGGCTATGTATATCTGTGTATAGCCATGTATAGCTGTGTAAAGCTGTGTATGGCTGTGTATAGCCATGTATAGCCATGTATAGCTGTGTATAGCCATGTATAGCTATGTATAGCTGTGTATAGCTATGTATGGCTATGTATATCTGTGTATAGCCATGCATAGCTGTGTATAGCTGTGTATACCTGTGTATAGCTATGTATGCCTATGTATACTGTGTATAGCCATGTATAGCTGTGTATAGCCATGTATAGCCATTGATAGCTGTGTATGGCTGTGTATAGCTGTGTATAGCTATGTATGCCTATGTATATCTGTGTATAGCCATGTATAGCTGTGTATAGCCATGTATAGCTGTGTATAGCTGTGTATAGCCGTGTATAGTCATCTATAGCCATGTATAGCCATGTATAGCTGTGTATAGCTATGTATGGCTATGTATATCTGTGTTATAGCCATGTATAGCTGTGTATAGTTGTGTATAGCTATGTATGTCTATGTATAACTGTGTATAGCCATGTATAGCCATGTATAGCTGTGTTTTGCTATGTATATCTGTGTATAGCCATGTATAGCTGTGTATAGCTGTGTATATCCATGTATAGCCATGTATAGCCATGTATAGCTGTGTATAGCCATATATAGCTGTGTATAGCTATGTATGGCTATGTATATCTGTGTATAGCGATGTATAGCGGTGTATAGCTGTGTATAGTCATGTATAGCCATGTATAGCCATGTATAGCTGTGTATAGCCATGTATAGCTATGTATAGCTGTGTATAGCTATGTATGGCTATGTATATCTGTGTATAGCCATGTATAGCTGTGTATAGCTATGTATGGCTATGTATATCTGTGTATAGCCATGTAAAGCTGTGTATATCTGTGTATAGCTATGTATAGCTTTGTATAGCTATGTATGTCTATGTATATCTGTGTATAGCCATGTATAGCTGTGTATAGCTGTGTATAGTCATGTATAGCCATATATAGCTGTGTATAGCCATGTATAGCTGTGTATAGCTATGTATGTCTATGTATATCTGTGTATAGCCATGTATAGCTGTGTATAGTCATGTATAGCTGTGTATAGCTGTATATAGTCATGTATAGCCATGTATAGCTGTGTATAGCCATGTATAGCTATGTATAGCTGTGTATAGCTATGTATGGCTATGTATATCTGTGTATAGCCATGTATAGCTGTGTATGGCTGTGTATAGCTGTGTATAGCTATGTATGGCTATGTATATCTATGTATAGCCATGTAAAGCTGTGTATAGCTGTGTATAGCTATGTATGTCTATGTATATCTGTGTATAGCCATGTATAGCCATGTATAGCCATGTGTAGCTGTGTATAGCCATGTATAACTGTGTATAGCTATGTATGGCTATGTATATCTGTGTATAGCCATGTATAGCTGGGTATAGCTGTATATAGTCATGTATAGCCATGTATAGCTATGTATAGCCATGTATAGCTATGTATAGCTGTGTATAGCTATGTATGGCTATGTATATCTGTGTATAGCCATGTATAGCTGTGTATGGCTGTGTATAGCTGTGTATAGCTATGTATGGCTATGTATATCTATTTATAGCCATGTAAAGCTGTGTATAGCTATGTATGTCTATGTATATCTGTATAGCCATGTATAGCTGTGTATAGTCATGTATAACCATGTATAGCTGTTTATAGCCATGTATAGCTATGTATAGCTGTGTATAGCTATGTATGGCTATGTATATCTGTGTATAGCCATGTATAGCTGTCTATGGCTGTGTATAGCTGTGTATAGCTATGTATGACTATGTATATCTATGTATAGCCATGTAAAGCTGTGTATAGCTGTGTATAGCGATGTATGTCTATGTATATCTGTGTATAGCCATGTATAGCTGTGTATAGCTGTGTATAGCTGTGTATAGCCATGTATAGCCATGTATAGCTGTGTATAGCCATGTATAGCTATGTATAGCTGTGTATAGCTATATATGGCTATGTATATCTTTTTATAGGCATGTATAGCTGTGTATAGCTGTGTATTGCTGTGTATAGCTATGTATGATCGTGTATAGTCATCTATAGCCATGTATAGCGATGTATAGCTGTGTATAGCCATGTATAGCTATGTATAGCTGTGTATAGCCATGTATAGCTGTGTATAGTTGTGTATAGCTATGTATGTCTATGTATAACTGTGTATAGCCATGTATAGCTGTGTATAGCTATGTATATCTGTGTATAGCCATGTATAGCTGTGTATAGCTGTGTATACCCATGTATACCCATGTATAGCCATGTGTAGCTGTGTATAGCCATCTATAGCTGTGTATAGCTATGTATGGCTATGTATATCTGTGTATAGCCATGTATAGCTGGGTATAGCTGTATATAGTCATGTATAGCCATGTATAGCTGTGTATAGCCATGTTTAGCTATGTATAACTGTGTATAGCTATGTATGGCTATGTATATCTGTGTATAGCCATGTATAGCTGTGTATGGCTGTGTATAGCTGTGTATAGCTATGTATGGCTATGTATATCTATGTATAGCCATGTAAAGCTGTGTATAGCTTTGTATAGCTATGTATGTCTATGTATATCTGTGTATAGCCATGTATAGCTGTGTAAAGCTGTGTATGGCTGTGTATAGCCATGTATAGCCATGTATAGCTGTGTATAGCCATGTATAGCTATGTATAGCTGTGTATAGCTATATATGGCTATGTATATCTGTGTATAGCCATGTATAGCTGTGTATAGCTGTGTATATCTGTGTATAGCTATGTATGGCTATGTATATCTGTGTATAGCCATGTATAGCTGTGTAAAGCTGTGTATGGCTGTGTATAGCCATGTATAGCCATGTATAGCTGTGTATAGCCATGTATAGCTATGTATAGCTGTGTATAGCTATGTATGGCTATGTATATCTGTGTATAGCCATGTATAGCTGTGTATAGCTGTGTATAGCTATGTATGGCTATGTATATCTGTGTATAGCCATGTATAGCTGTGTATAGCTGTGTATAGCTGTGTATAGCTATGTATGGCTATGTATATCTGTGTATAGCCATGTATAGCTGTGTAAAGCTGTGTATGGCTGTGTATAGCCATGTATAGCTGTGTATAGCCATGTATAGCTATGTATAGCTGTGTATAGCTATGTATGGCTATGTATATCTGTGTATAGCTGTGTATAGCCATGTATAGCTATGTATAGCTGTGTATAGCTATATATGGCTATGTATATCTGTGTATAGCCATGTATAGCTGTGTATAGCTGTGTATATCTGTGTATAGCTATGTATGGCTATGTATATCTGTGTATAGCCATGTATAGCTGTGTAAAGCTGTGTATGGCTGTGTATAGCCATGTATAGCCATGTATAGCTGTGTATAGCCATGTATAGCTATGTATAGCTTTGTATAGCTATGTATGGCTATGTATATTTGTGTATAGCCATGTATAGCTGTGTATAGCTGTGTATAGCTGTGTATAGCTATGTATGGCTATGTATATCTGTGTATAGCCATGTATAGTTGTGTATAGCTGTGTATAGCTGTGTATAGCTATGTATGGCTATGTATATCTGTGTATAGCCATGTATAGCTGTGTAAAGCTGTGTATGGCTGTGTATAGCCATGTATAGCCATGTATAGCTGTGTATAGCCATGTATAGCTATGTATAGCTGTGTATAGCTATGTATGGCTATGTATATCTGTGTATAGCCATGTATAGCTGTGTATAGCTGTGTATAGCTGTGTATAGCTATGTATGGCTATGTATATCTGTGTATAGCCATGTATAGCTGTGTAAAGCTGTGTATGGCTGTGTATAGCCATGTATAGCCATGTATAGCTGTGTATAGCCATGTATAGCTATGTATAGCTGTGTATAGCTATGTATGGCTATGTATATCTGTGTATAGCCATGTATAGCTGTGTATAGCTGTGTATACCTGTGTATAGCTATGTATGCCTATGTATACTGTGTATAGCCATGTATAGCTGTGTATAGCCATGTATAGCCATTGATAGCTGTTTATGGCTGTGTATAGCTGTGTATAGCTATGTATGCCTATGTATATCTGTGTATAGCCATGTATAGCTGTGTATAGCCATGTATAGCTGTGTATAGCTGTGTATAGCTGTGTATAGCCGTGTATAGTCATCTATAGCCATGTATAGCCATGTATAGCTGTGTATAGCTATGTATGGCTATGTATATCTGTGTTATAGCCATGTATAGCTCTGTATAGTTGTGTATAGCTATGTATGTCTATGTATAACTGTGTATAGCCATGTATAGCCATGTATAGCTGTGTTTTGCTATGTATATCTGTGTATAGCCATGTATAGCTGTGTATAGCTGTGTATATCCATGTATAGCCATGTATAGCCATGTATAGCTGTGTATAGCCATATATAGCTGTGTATAGCTATGTATGGCTATGTATATCTGTGTATAGCGATGTATAGCGGTGTATAGCTGTGTATAGTCATGTATAGCCATGTATAGCCATGTATAGCTGTGTATAGCCATATATAGCTATGTATAGCTGTGTATAGCTATGTATGGCTATGTATATCTGTGTATAGCCATGTATAGCTGTGTATAGCTATGTATGGCTATGTATATCTGTGTATAGCCATGTAAAGCTGTGTATATCTGTGTATAGCTATGTATAGCTTTGTATAGCTATGTATGTCTATGTATATCTGTGTATAGCCATGTATAGCTGTGTATAGCTGTGTATAGTCATGTATAGCCATATATAGCTGTGTATAGCCATGTATAGCTATGTATAGCTGTGTATAGCTATGTATGTCTATGTATATCTGTGTATAGCCATGTATAGCTGTGTATAGTCATGTATAGCTGTGTATAGCTGTATATAGTCATGTATAGCCATGTATAGCTGTGTATAGCCATGTATAGCTATGTATAGCTGTGTATAGCTATGTATGGCTATGTATATCTGTGTATAGCCATGTATAGCTGTGTATGGCTGTGTATAGCTGTGTATAGCTATGTATGGCTATGTATATCTATGTATAGCCATGTAAAGCTGTGTATAGCTGTGTATAGCTATGTATGTCTATGTATATCTGTGTATAGCCATGTATAGCCATGTATAGCCATGTGTAGCTGTGTATAGCCATGTATAACTGTGTATAGCTATGTATGGCTATGTATATCTGTGTATAGCCATGTATAGCTGGGTATAGCTGTATATAGTCATGTATAGCCATGTATAGCTATGTATAGCCATGTATAGCTATGTATAGCTGTGTATAGCTAGGTATGGCTATGTATATCTGTGTATAGCCATGTATAGCTGTGTATGGCTGTGTATAGCTGTGTATAGCTATGTATGGCTATGTATATCTATGTATAGCCATGTAAAGCTGTGTATAGCTATGTATGTCTATGTATATCTGTATAGCCATGTATAGCTGTGTATAGTCATGTATAACCATGTATAGCTGTGTATAGCCATGTATAGCTATGTATAGCTGTGTATAGCTATGTATGGCTATGTATATCTGTGTATAGCCATGTATAGCTGTGTATGGCTGTGTATAGCTGTGTATAGCTATGTATGGCTATGTATATCTATGTATAGCCATGTAAAGCTGTGTATAGCTGTGTATAGCTATGTATTTCTATGTATATCTGTGTATAGCCATGTATAGCTGTGTATAGCTGTGTATAGCTGTGTATAGCCATGTATAGCCATGTATAGCTGTGTATAGCCATGTATAGCTATGTATAGCTGTGTATAGCTATATATGGCTATGTATATCTTTTTATAGGCATGTATAGCTGTGTATAGCTGTGTATTGCTGTGTATAGCTATGTATGATCGTGTATAGTCATCTATAGCCATGTATAGCGATGTATAGCTGTGTATAGCCATGTATAGCTATGTATAGCTGTGTATAGCCATGTATAGCTGTGTATAGTTGTGTATAGCTATGTATGTCTATGTATAACTGTGTATAGCCATGTATAGCTGTGTATAGCTATGTATATCTGTGTATAGCCATGTATAGCTGTGTATAGCTGTGTATACCCATGTATACCCATGTATAGCCATGTGTAGCTGTGTATAGCCATCTATAGCTGTGTATAGCTATGTATGGCTATGTATATCTGTGTATAGCCATGTATAGCTGGGTATAGCTGTATATAGTCATGTATAGCCATGTATAGCTGTGTATAGCCATGTTTAGCTATGTATAGCTGTGTATAGCTATGTATGGCTATGTATATCTGTGTATAGCCATGTATAGCTGTGTATGGCTGTGTATAGCTGTGTATAGCTATGTATGGCTATGTATATCTATGTATAGCCATGTAAAGCTGTGTATAGCTTTGTATAGCTATGTATGTCTATGTATATCTGTGTATAGCCATGTATAGCTGTGTAAAGCTGTGTATGGCTGTGTATAGCCATGTATAGCCATGTATAGCTGTGTATAGCCATGTATAGCTATGTATAGCTGTGTATAGCTATATATGGCTATGTATATCTGTGTATAGCCATGTATAGCTGTGTATAGCTGTGTATATCTGTGTATAGCTATGTATGGCTATGTATATCTGTGTATAGCCATGTATAGCTGTGTATAGCTGTGTATAGCTGTGTATAGCTATGTATGGCTATGTATATCTGTGTATAGCCATGTATAGCTGTGTATAGCTGTGTATAGCTGTGTATAGCTATGTATGGCTATGTATATCTGTGTATAGCCATGTATAGCTGTGTAAAGCTGTGTATGGCTGTGTATAGCCATGTATAGCCATGTATAGCTGTGTATAGCCATGTATAGCTATGTATAGCTGTGTATAGCTATGTATGGCTATGTATATCTGTGTATAGCCATGTATAGCTGTGTATAGCTGTGTATAGCTGTGTATAGCTATGTATGGCTATGTATATCTGTGTATAGCCATGTATAGCTGTGTAAAGCTGTGTATGGCTGTGTATAGCCATGTATAGCCATGTATAGCTGTGTATAGCCATGTATAGCTATGTATAGCTGTGTATAGCTATGTATGGCTATGTATATCTGTGTATAGCCATGTATAGCTGTGTATAGCTGTGTATACCTGTGTATAGCTATGTATGCCTATGTATACTGTGTATAGTCATGTATAGCTGTGTATAGCCATGTATAGCCATTGATAGCTGTGTATGGCTGTGTATAGCTGTGTATAGCTATGTATGCCTATGTATATCTGTGTATAGCCATGTATAGCTGTGTATGGCTGTGTATAGCTATGTATATTGCTTCCTATGTTTATGCCTATATTGGATTAAGTCAAACCACTATATGATAGTTACACCACGTATCTACGGGAAAGTAATTGAGGCCCGCTGATCAAGAAGTCTGAGGACTCTAGGATCTGAGCCATCTTTAAAACAATGTCAGCGGAAAAAGATACTACTGATATAAGGGACATAATTTGTCCCCCCACCCCCAGAAAAGAAATTCATTTGAAAAGCTAGAAAGGATTATCGTAATAAATTTTGATGCTTTTCTGATATGAACTTAAGGCTTCAGGTTAACTTATAATTGTAAAGCTGAAAACTTTTTACGCAATGTTGTTGCGCGCTGTTTTCTCAGTATGAAGTTCGGTGGCAGCTTACACGAAGTACAAATTTACCATGTGAGCAAAACATGGCGGACGCGTTTTATACTAGCGTTACAGTTTGCGCCACGGTTTCTACAGGTTTAGAATCAATTGCTGTCAAGGAATGCAAAGAAAAACTCGGTGCCAAGTC
>OZ034970.1:43180634-43246634 GCA_964030785.1 Siderastrea siderea
TGTAAGAGAGGGGAGAGGCCGCGTTTATTTTGATATTCCAGTAAATTCGTTTTCTGAAGTGAAACTTCTCAGGTCTGTTGAGAATCTCTTTGTAGTGGTGAAGGAATTTCACGAACATAGTGGGGAACTCGATTGCTACAATCCAGATATTCTTGAAGATCTTTACAAACTGCCTAAAGATTTGGAATGGAACTTGGCGCTTTCCTTGTGGAAGCAGTTTACAGGATACTCGGGAATTCTATTCGAAAGTGAGATTAACTCTGACGATACAATTGTCAGCAGCAAATCTCCAGCTGAAGGCGACTGCAATGATGAAGGCAACGGAGATTCATTAAAAGAAGAAAGTGTTGGGGCTTTGACTGAAGGTGATGACAGAGAAGCTCCAGCAAAGAGAATGAAACATAGCAATGGAGATCCTGATGCAGATAAGGTAAGGATGTGCAACAATAATTCTCTTTCTTGTCTTTATTATAACCACTCAGGCAGATAAGCAGAGGTTTCTTGGTCGCCCTATGTTCCAGCGGGCAAATAGGTAACCTCTCTGCAGAACCGTCTCATTCTTTGATCTGCTGCCACCCAGGATTTTGGATGAATTAATAAAAAATACTGGTTTCCAACCGGCTCTCAACCAGTTTAAAGCTTACACATGCTGTGAATATTGTCAAAAAATGTGCACGCTTTGATACGCTAACATCCTCGGAGATCCAGGGGCAGGTAGTCGGGATGACGGGATTTTCATGGGCGAAAGTTTACAACAAGAGCGGGAGAGCCCCTGGGCACTTACTCTTACCGATCCAGTTCCAGAAGCATTTGAATTCTCTCCTTCTGATTGGCCAGAAAAATATTTTTCTGGCCAATCAGTGAAGAGGAATAGCCGGGCGACTCTCATGTCTTCTTACACGAGGTTGTTTTCCTCATCGATCGCCATAGTAGCATGGCCCGTTCACTAACTAAATAAACAAAGTTGAAGAAATCGCAAACTATAACACTCACCGGGATTTTTCACGAAGGACTTATCGAAGGTATCGTAAATTTTTAGAGCTAACGACTTCCCCTGTCTCAAGTGTTGCATAAGGCTAATAGCTACTCGAGTAAACGATGTTACTAATTATTTCTCCTTGTTCATTGAACTACATCTGAAACTTTCCACGGGAATCCCCGATGCATGGGCCACACAACTATGTCGATCGAGAGTGGGAACCACAGTTAACCAAAGCGTAATATGAGTGTTTGTATGGAGCTGAAATTTGATCAAAAATAATCTGCGGTTTTCCGCTGAAAATACATTCAAATGGTAATACAGTTTGAAAAACATTACCTGCTGCGTGTTTGCTGTGTTTTTATTGCTTTTCCGAGCTTCTGGAGGCCCATCTGGCCGATTTTCTGCTTAACGGTCGATGCGACGTCTTGTCACGTAGTAGAGAGAACTAGATCTCTCTAGTACGTGACATGACACGCTCGATCAACATAGTTGTGTGGCCCGTGCATCAGAGATGGAAAGTTTCAGACGAATATCAACGAAGAAGGAGAAATAATTAGTTACATTGGAGAAAGGGGAAGTCGCTACAGTTCCACTCAAAAGTAAGTTACCAGTCTCGTCTCGTTTCTCTCGAGACGAGAGTCTCGTCTCGAGAGATTCACTGAAGCGGCAATTTTGGAATAAATTACAAGCAAATTGTCTCGCGAGAAGCCGACTACAGTCCTGTGCAAAAGTAATGAGAACGAATTTCGCTTTGTTCTCTTCGAAATATCGCCGAACTTTCGATCAATATTTTGCAGCGTTCGTGCGACAGTTAAAAGAAATTTCGGCGACAGTTCGCCAAGGCAAGTGAAAAATCTAATCGAAAAATTGCTGCTTCGAATTTTCGAAGTAGGGAAATATCGAAGAAAATTTACATCAAATCAAATGAAATGTCCGCCAACTTTCCGACGCCCGATAAACACGAACTCACACGGCAAAACGTAAACAATCATTTCAACCGTGTCTGATGAGGTGATACAGGCTCAACTCACTCGATTCAGTGTTTTATTCCATTTAAGAAATAGAAACAGCAAGTCCAAATGCTAAAATTACGACAAACAGCGCGAACTCTTCTCAAAACAAGACTTTAATACATTACAAGTTCATTGGAATTGCGTGCAGGAGATCACGGCCGATTGTCAAATGGTCTCGTGGATGAACTCGTCAAGATCTTTGTATCTTTACCACTTTAATTTCCCAGCAAAACAGGAATACTCGAAGAAGCAGCATAGAAATATATTTTAAGCAACACCATCACCTCTCAACACAGTTAAGAAGGCAATTTGCTGTCTTTGAGAACTACTCATTGCGTTACAGAATGTCATTCATGCAAATCATACTAAATTTGCATACGGTGTATTTGTGCTGACGTCTCGAATTACCTTTTAGATCACAGACTTTTCTTCGGTTTTTGTCTCGTTTTGTGCGAAGATTGATGTGATATCGACTTCAGTGTAATGAATGGAAATATTTTTACAAACATTACGTTGCTTTCTATTCAAAGTCTTCGGATTTATATTCCTTCTCACCTGAGTGGCGCACTACTGACGCGCTCATCAGCGGCTAATGTTTACTAAAAAAATACCATCCACTCGCAATACGGTACTGAGAAATACTCGACACATCGTGTAATCCTTATTACATATTGTGCCTCTAAATGCAGAGTGTTTCCCCGTTTCAATCATCTTTATAGGCCTTTCTGTAGGCATTTTAAAACTGGCGTTATGACTTATAAATTTGCCGTGACGCTCGCAAAACAAAAGCGCTACCGACGCGCTTATCAGAGGTTAATGATCATTCGCTCTCAATATGGTGCTGAGAAATACTCGACGCATAATCTTATTACAAATAAAAAAATTATTGTACCTCTAAATGCGGAGTGTTTTCCCGTTTAAATCATCTTTATAGGTCTTTTAAAACCGGAGTTATGACTTTTTATAAATTTGCTGTGATTTAGTTTTCGATCACTTCTGCGATCGATGGGCTTCCGATAGAAGGAACTCGGTGAATTCAACTCGCTTCGCGACAACACGTCCGTAACTTCACAACAGATGTCTTTATCTTGCGAGAACGGCAAGCATTGGTACTTACAGTATTCTTCAGTCTCTCGCGAGATGAGACTCTCGTCTCTCAAGACGAGTCTCTCGTCTCTAGAGAAGAGTGTCTCGTCTCTCTCGAGACGAGAGTCTCCTCCCTCGAGATGAGAATCGCATCTCGCGAGAGGGTGGTAACTTACTTTTGAGCGGTACTGTAGCTCTAAAAATTTGCGATACCTTCAATAAGTCCGCTGTGAAAAATTCCCTGTGAGTGTTGTTTTCTTGCAGCCACGTTATAGTTTGCGATTTCCTCGACTTCGTTTATTTATTATTTTATTTTATTTTTTTCTGAAGCTCTCCTCAAAAATGTTCCCGTTGAAAGGGCCACGCTACTACAGCGTTCGATGAGGAAAATAACCTCGTGTAAGAAGACATGAGAGTCGCCCAGCTGTTCCTCTTCGCTGATTGGCCAGAAAAATGTTTTTCTGGCCAATCAGAAGGAGAGAATTCAAACACTTCTGGAACTGGATTGGTAACAGTAAGTGCCCAGGGGCTCTCCCACTCTTGTTGTAAACCTTCGTCTATGAAGATCCCGTCGTCCCGACTAGCTGCCCCTGGGTCTCCGAGGATGATACACTAACAAACCTGTCGTATGCGACAGGTTACTTTTTTTTTCTTCTTTACAAAACTTCTGTCACTTTTCCCAGTTCAGAAAACCAGCAGAAAGACAAGGCAGAAATCATTTAAGGTTTATTTCACTAAGATTTATCTTGAGTTTAAAGTAACACTCAAACAAACCCAGTGCAAGTAACATTTTCACAGAGTTCACAAGTTTTGTTTAAGCAGACGTATGAATGGCCGTGCAAAATCTGCAAGACAGGAAGTGACGTTGCACATGACGAATGTCGCGCATGCACAACAGGAATTCAGACAGTTTTGCGCAGAAGTTACTTATTCGCTAGCTGGAACATAGGGCGACCAAGAAACCTTGCTTTCAGGACAGCAGTTAAAGCGTGTTTTGGGTAACTATTGCAGACTTTATCAGGGGGTTTTTGCAAAAAGAAATCTAATACCAGTATTTATGCCGTAATAGTCAAGTGGTAATTTCGTGAACCAGCAAATCACAAAATTATGGCTGGATTTGCATAAAGGAACAAGTGAGGCTATGAAATTTTAAGCAAAGTGTGAAATATTGTTCTAAAACCATGACCACTGAGGTATGGTATACTTGTTATTTATATATTTGTATACCTGGGCATGTGTTTACATCTATTCAATCAAATGAATAGATCTGAATAGGTCTGATTTTTTTATTCAAATAATACAGTGTATATTTTAGGAATAAAAATTGCATAGTTTCTTAATTTTTCAACCCTCAGGAAATGAATGATGTTTAAAGCTACATTGTACTGTGGCATTTGTTGCTGTCATTGAGAATTGGTCTTTATTGTGAAGTCTTTTTTCCTCAGCCTGATCATGGTTCAACAAGTAATAAATTCCAAGGGAATGAAAGTCTGGCCACATCCACCTTGCCACGATTCCGTGTCACATGCACTCGGACTGGCAATAACCACAGCTTCTCTTCCCCTGAGGCTGCAGCTAAGTTTGGAGGGGGGATAAATGACTGGTTTCATTGGCGCGTGGACCTTAGTAATCCAGACATTGAAGTTCTACTGAACATTGTCAACAACAATGTTGTAATTGGTATTGCACTAACAAAGGAAAGCAGAGGAAAAAGAAACATCGCTCACTTTGGTCCGACAACACTGAAGTCATCAATAGCTTACTGCATGCTACAGCTAGCAAACATCCAACCAGGTGGGAATGCTCTGGAGTTTGCAGAGGTTTAGTTATCTTACTCCCACTGTAGTCCATGGGCACTTGGTTATTAATAAGGGAAATTTGGAGCTTTGTATTTCATATTTTTTGGTTTGATGATTTTTGACAAAATAACAGTTGAAAGCCTATTAGTTATAATTATTTTATCCATTCAGTAGAACCCTGGTAACTCAAACTCTGAAGGGAAGTGAAACACAGTTCAAGTTAGTGGAAGTTCAAGTTATCGGGGTGGATTGAATATTCAATTTGCCATGTTGATAGTTTACTTCAGCATACAGCACACACTGCAAATTAAACTTATCTCCTCAGAAACTGTAACACGATTATGCATTCTTATGATAATACAGTACTGTGAATGTAACTCAGTTACACTCAAGGTCATAAGATTGGGAAATGACTGTCAAATACGTGATCTGTTTGTTGCACTAACTAAAATCAAATTGCTGTAGGGTTAGTTTTAGATTACAAGATGACACGAGCTAATGGGGTATTTCAGTGGGCATCCGTGGTGAGTTGCAAGAACCAGAATTCGAGTTATCGGGGTAAATTTTGATCAGGAGAACAAAATTTAGTTCGAGTTAGCAGGGAATTTGAGTTATCCGAGTTCGAGTTAACCAAGTGAAAATGACTGAAAACTGGGGTCAAATTCAAGGGAAATGGGACTAAGTTCAAGTTAGCAGGGGAGTTTGAGTTTTCTGAGTTCGAATTACCAGGGTACTACTGTATTTTTAAAAGAATTTCCTACATCATAGGAATCAAGACCCAAAAAAGAATTGACAGTAAGAGTTAATTAGCTTAAAGAATTGTGGGTGATGTCTTTTTATAATCAGTTGAATCCCATATAATTGGCTGCAGCTACAGTTGGCGCAACAGGGACACTGCATACTGTATTGCTTCATACATGTATAGTTGCACTCATTATGCAAATGTAACTTTTGATCACATTCATTTCAGCCAGATGAAAGCTTGCTCCTGGATTCAGTGATTAATGGTCCATTAAGTACATATACCAGTGAAACTGCTTCACCTTGCAGGACATTCTACTATACCACCCATCCACTCACAACATACTCCATTTTCTGTTTTGTTGTCACTGTTTCTTTTTCTTCTTTTTTTTTTGGAGGGGGGGCGGGGGGGAGAGGAGGGGGTCTATTCCCAACCATCAAATTTTATTTTTACTTGGGTTTCTGGGGATCAAATTTTTCACAGCTGACAAATGTTGAATTTTTCATAACCAACCCATCTGCTGTGTGATGCTAGGTGATGTTGTTTGTGACCCTATGTGCGGTGGTGGTTCCATTCCTATTGAGGCTGTCTTAAACTGGCCCACATCTGTACATCTGTGTGGAGACCATCACGAGTTAGCTCCCCCCAGAACCTTGGCAAATGTTCAGAGTGTGGCTGACCAACAGCTGTGTATAAAGTAAGTCCTCTAACAATTAGGCCAGGTTTGGACCTGATGAATAGGTGGCAAGAAATACCGGTAATTATTGTTGTGAAAAAATCAGACTTATTTCCTATAATTTCTGCAACTTTGCAGTTCTGGAAACTCACTAGGCAAAACATTTTTTCTGATCAGTTTTGAGGAATGTTGTTGTCTGTACTATGTAATGGTATCAAACTTATGATCAGAAGGTTGATGGCAGGGGGGGGGGCAGGGATAGATTGTGTCTAGTGTTGTGTCAATGCTTTGTTTTTCTGTAGAAGAAGCCAGGTATCAACTCATAATAGCCACTGGAAATCCCCAGTCTTTGGCCCTAATGGGAAGCCCTGATACAGGGCACAGGGAAACCACTTAAGTGGATCCCTGCAACATAACTATTTTTTAATTAATGACATTGTGACATTGATAACAATTTTAATGACATTTTGTCTCCAAAGTGACCTTGGAAAGATCTTTTGATTTTAAGTGAGATTATGCAGCGCACGATTTTTTGTTTCGTATGCTGGATGGACTCGTGAACGCTGCAGAATGGACGTCTAAGCACTGTGCAGCCAAAAAAGTGAAGTAACGCAGCGCTGCACGAGCGCTGCTCGGTTCGTACGGGAAATTGTAACCTCCTGGGACATTTGATATAGCTGACCAACCTACAATTCTTCTGTTTAATATATTTGTAGCCTAAGACCTGTCATACCGTATTTACCCGCGTATAGGCCGCACCCGCGTATAGGCCGCACCCGCGTATAGGCCGCACCCCAAACTTGTGATCTAATCTTGGGGAAAAAAATAATTTCTTAACTGTACAAGAAGAAGAATCGAGTTTCGAGTCGAGAAACTAATGAGCTTGTCGCTTGAGTGATCTAACGAGAAATGAATCGGACAAACGGACCGAACTTGATCGCGAGCGTTATTGTTTACAGATCCGTGTGTCGAAAAATGAGGTGCAAGCGTCGCCGTTTTGTGCGATCAAATAATGACAAATGATACACAGGCGTTTAGAATTCGCTGCTCCTTTCCTCTTAGGGTAAATTAACCACTTTGAGTTTTTAATGTTACGGAAATTGTTGCGATAATTCTCAAAGCGGCTATTTGACAAAACGCTCTAACGTAAAGTCGCTCGAAAAAAACTCAAGCTTTTCCCTGTTGTTGCGTAAAACAGACATTTCATGGGCTCTGCGTAGTGACAAGCTTTGTATCAGCGATGCTAAATTTCCGATTGTTTAAGAATTTACACATTTACAGGTGAAACAGGAAGGCAAAACGGCTGTCGAGAGTGAGAGTTGTATCAAAAGCATCGTTGCGTTACGCATTGTGTATTTTTAACAAGGTTTCAAATTTCGCTTTTGACGTATGCAAATTAACGTGCGTAGGGGTAAAAATAAATCACCTCTTATTTATCGCTGAAGACATGACAATGTGTATTAAACTTCGAAACTGTGATATTTTATATCAGTTTCATTTATGACTTTTCTTTTTATGACGGGTTCAGTGTATTTTTCGTGTAGTTCGGCAAATAAACAAACGCGGTTTCACGTGAACGGCATCGAAAGGGCTTCGCGGCTTGACATGCAAACTTCGTTGGACTTCATCCAATATAAACAAACATATTCGGAAACTAGATACGCTCATTGCATCGGAGAGAAGCAAAATTCTTCGAAGACATGGATTAACTTAACCTGATACCATACATTCAATCAAACTGTCAAGCTTTCAGTAACTTTGTTGACTCTCTGTGTGTGTCGGGAAATTTTGCATATTAATGAGCTCAAAACTCTTGTACCCGCGTATAAGCCGCACCCCAAATTTTGAACGTTTTTTCCTTGAAAAAAGTGCGGCCTATACGCGGGTAAATACGGTATATTGTTCTGTATACTAAGATCTGTTAAAATAAGTCATGCATGGATTATACCTTCTACGTGTGCCACTCAGCTAGTTTTTTCTACTTCTTCTGTTATCAGTTGCCTGCTGCTACAAATCATTTTGACAGGGCTGATTACTCCTCCCTTCCTTCCCCTTCCCTCCCCAGATGGGAAGCTAATTCATCCCATGGTTACACCCAGTGGTTTTCTGCCCATTTTTCAAATACACATCTGGGTAGAGAGAAACAATGTTGTGTAAACTCTCCTGCCTGAGCAAACAACACAACAATATGGAGAACAACCTAGCCTCAACCCTCCAACCCTTCAATCAGCTGTTCTATTGAAAATCTAACAATTTAACCACTACACCACTATGGCTTCAAATCCCTAGGCAGTGCTTTCAATAAGCACCAGCGACTAACGAAAAGCGTCTGCAAAATTTGCTCAAAGATGTCGGCTACTATTTTCCCTAAATTCAAGTAATTAAAGAAAGATTCAAACCTTGTTGATACAGTCTGCTACTCTACTCAAACAGCTGCCTACCTCAAATTTTATTGAAACCCCTACCTAGGGATTCTCCCCCGGGGGGGGGGGGGGTACTCCCTTATATGGCCTATACGGGGATGTGCCGCTGGACAGGGTATGGTTTTTGGCCTCCCTGTCCTAAACAGGGTATGTGATTTCGTGCGAGTCTGTCCTAAACAGGGTATATAATTTTGCGCGAGTCTGTCCTAATTATAAACAGGGTATTGCATGTCCTAAACAGGGTAATAAAATTGAGGTTGTTGTCCTAAACAGGGTATGTGATTTCGTGCGAGTCTGTCCTAAACAGGGTATATAATTTTGCGCGAGTCTGTCCTAATTATAAACAGGGTATTGCGTGTCCTAAACAGGGTAATAAAATTGAGCTTATTAAAAATGTAAAAAGCGTTCTCTCTAAACCAGAGAACCCTTTTTCCTTTTTTAATATGTCTTATCCTGGTTACAGTTCAATTTTTAAAATTGAGCTTGTTGTCCTAAACAGGGTATGTATTTTAGGATTTTTTTGTCCTAAACAGGGTCAGGGTTTCGAACCCTCAGCGGCTCACCTATACCCAAATATGGGTCGAGTACCCCCCCGGGGATTCTCCACGATCCCCGAGGATTTTAAGCAATTTTATGTTAAAACATTTCCCAAATTTTCTTGACAGGAATGCTCTTCCTCTTGATATCTACCAGTGGGATGTTTGTAGTCTTCCTCTCAAGTCCAACAGTGTTGACGTTTTTATTTCTGACCTTCCATTTGGCAAGAAGAGTGGATCTAAACATGAGAACTGGAAGTTGTACCCTAAAGCTCTAGAAGAAATGGCACGGGTGTGTGTAACGGGAAGTGGTAGGGCTGTGCTGCTTACACAGGACAAGAGAGTCATGGGTCAAGTGCTTAACAAAACAGTACAGTGGAAGAAGGATTTGACTTTGTGGATCAATATGGGAGGTCTTAAAGCAGGAATATACGTTGTTTCCAGGGCAAAAAAGTGATGGTTTGAAGAACAGTCTTTAGGGGTGCAGTTGATTAGTGCTGGGTGACTGTAGCCTGTTCCAGGTATTCAGATAGTGGAGCACGAGCAAAAACTATAGCGAGCGAAAGAGCGGGGTGG
The DNA here is from genome assembly GCA_964030785.1 of Siderastrea siderea. NCBI lineage: Eukaryota > Metazoa > Cnidaria > Anthozoa > Scleractinia > Rhizangiidae > Siderastrea > Siderastrea siderea. Next base: position 43,190,468 of record OZ034970.1, read on the forward strand.
TGGCGTTTTTTCCCGCTCTTTCGCTCGCTATATTTTTCGCTCACGCTCCACTATCTGAACGCCTGCAACAGGTTTAAAGATGACTGTGAATCTCACCAGGAGACAATTCTAGTATTTCATGCAAGACATCCACATCTATTTGGCTGAACACTTATTCATTTCAGTTTTTTGTCTCCCCTTTAACTATAGTCAGCTCAGTTGTTACAAAACCAGTGAACACTTATCTAGAAACTTTTCATCTCTGGGAGGGGAGGGGGGTGGGTGGGTGTGCGAAGATGTTGCTCCATGCTACATGTACAGCAACCAAAGGTACCGGAGTGTCACAAGCAATACGTTTATTAAGGTTTGGTTTTTCATGGTAATAAAGTTTTTAATCATAACTGTAACAAAATTATCGAATCTCATTCTCTACCGGCAGTTTTGATTTGAACATTAGTTAAGAAGAGTACGTACACATCGTGCCTGAGTAATAATTAAGTAATTTTTGGACAGTGCGCGTACACTCGTTTTTTTATAAGAACACGTAAAATTTGGCTGAGCCTGAGGATGTTCTTACTTTAGCGCATACATTTTCATAAATCTGGAGGCAAATCTCAGCCTCAACGTTCTTATAAAAATGGTTCTTATAAAGAAAAACGAGTGTATACAAATGCATCGTTGACTGGTTTACTCAATTTTAGTACTATTAAACCTTGACCAAGACCTAAACATGTGACTTTCTTTGTGTGTGTCTGTGTTTAAGGATAAATCCCGGCAAGGGATATCAAAACGAACAAGGTATATTTACCAAAGAAACCTTTTCCGGCGGTTGATATATCGGAGGATAACGCCCTAGGCTACTGAAAAGATTTCCGAGAAATGAAATTGGGCGAGAAGCGAAGCTTCGAGGGGAAATGTGAAATTTTGAGGTAACCTTTTTCGCTAAAATGGCCTGCATACCAGTAAGCCAGACCAGAAGGGAATTATGCAGTTTATTGCTCCAAGTCACTCGCATTTTCTGACGGAAAGAAGAGAGGGTAACGTGCGTTCGCGCAGAGCGCGCAATAGTTTTGTTCACTCACGCGGAATATTGTGCAATCAAGTGTGTGTCGTGCGCGATGCAAATCAGTGAAGTCTACGGGCCTGGCTAAACTAGGAAACATTGTTGCGGAAATATTGCCGCAGACGCAAATGTTTCCCAGTTTAGCCGCGGGAGAAACATGTTGCGGAAGCAAATTTTGCGTCTTGGGAGCAAGGAAATGTTTCTGAATCAAGTCAAACACATTTTTGCTTGACAGACGAAAATTTGCTTTTGAAACGTATGTTTCCCAGTTTAGCCACCCAAGGAAACATGTCTGGAAACAATGTTTCCTAGTTTAGCCAGGCCCTACGATACAAAGCGAGCCGCCACTTTGATTCGCGCGCGTGAACGAAGCGCCATTTTGATTTACTCTCGTGGACCACGCGTGCGTCCTCATAATCCGAACGAACCCTACATTTGTCGAGCGCGCTTTATCGTGCTACAGCCAAAGTAACCAGTGATGGTCACAGCATAAATATGACTAAATAAATGTAACTTGATTTTGTTTAGATTGCATTTAACTCAATTTAATTACGCTGTGGTTAGATTAAAAAGTTAAGACTTCATTATTCTCTTCTTTAAAATCGGACGCAGTGTACGAATGGGTAATATCTGATTCCTGTCGACCGATTTTATATCACGTAATAAGTTTCTGTCCAATGCAAATGCGCGAAAATTAATCAGTGGGTTGTAACTTGTGTTACCACGTAAGAAGAAAGCAGGGATAAGCGGCAGGCGCGTGATATCTCGTGATACGATGTGTGGTATCTGGTGCTGTCTTTCGTAAGAAGTATGACGTAGTTACATCATTTTGTCGACAAACAGTTGTGTAGTTATGTTTGTCAAGACTGAAGAGAGTCGATCCCGGTTAAAAGAAAAGTCACGAAATTAAATTTCATATACGCTAAAAAACCAACCCGATTCTGTTAAGCTCGGTGAACCACTTTGTTTGGAGAGAATAGAATATAAAAATTATTCCCCCTGAAATATTTTTGAGAAAAAACTTGGAATGTGCATTACATGTCAGCACAAGGTATGACACCGTGACGTTGAGGCTGATCCCTAACAAAAGATAAGTTACAAAGCCACTTTTCCCTTTGCAAAGGCATCACAAATCGCACAGGCCACTGTTATGACATAGCCGAATCAAGGTACAAGGTAAAAAAAAACACCTTTATTTGAAGGGAGAAAATGCAAAAGTTCGTCCTCGAGAAAACATAAGGCCAAGCGTTTTTGCTTTGTACCGCGGCATCTCATGGCATAGTAGAGCAAAAATATATATAAATGTATTTTATAAAGCCGAGCATTACAAGATACCAGATGTGAATCACAAGACAAGGTAAGGCAAATAAATGTGACTATGATGTAAAGATAAAAAAAAAACACTGAGAACAAAACGTTTAGTCCCATCACTCAGATGAAGCGGCGGAGCATTTTTAAACGTGGGGAAGGGGGGGGGGGGGGGGGCTCATCGTACACCAAGCCAAGCTCATACCCCTACTCAAATTTCCCAAAATGACCTTTGGGTAATTCGTTAGCACAAGCAAACCTCTTTGCGATCTTAACATTGTCCAGTGTGTCCGTAATCGATTTGTGACACTGCATAAGAAGGCAGTTGTTCAGGCGATCATGCTTGATGGTGCTTCTTAGGTAGTTCTTGAGTCGTCGTAGCGCAGAATTTGTACGCTCTGTAGTCGCCGACGCCACAGGTAATGTCAATTACAGTCTTAACAGTTTGTCTCTCCTAGTAGCGTTTTGGCGACGGGAGTTTTGTTGAAAGCTTCGCAAATGGTTCTTATATTTGTAACCTGAAGTACTTTGGGCAGCACAGTTCTCATTGCATCATGTACGAGGTGAGGCTGGTGCCCAAGCCTGCCACAGTCTATGTCAGTTTCAAAGCAAGACTTTTGCAGCTCTCCCAAATGCTCCGGCTGAAGTCGTTGCTGTTTGCTGCGCCCACAAGAAGTTTCTCTAAGTTAGCGACTGGCCTTAACTTGGCTTGTTCGAATCGGCTTTCTTATTGCGTTTTTCTTTGCTGTGGCTTCATAGTATTGTACTCTATAGTAATCCTCAGGACGTTCAAACCGATCAAGCCTGGCAGGGGCTCTCCTATATCGTGGCAGCACTGGTTTGCCAGACTTACCCTCTCTAAGGGAGACACATGACTCGTACAATTTATTGAACTCTGCCTTTGTGCGCAGTCGTGTATAGTGATTCTTGGCCAGATTGCAGCGATAATAGCTTCTGGCAGAGTCGTATCTTTCCCCTGCAGTGCCCTAGAAAGCTGTTCTGCAGCTCCAAATAGATGATAGCCAAGTTTAAGACCGAGAGAGAGTCAAATTTATCGAGGCTTGATAGCACTCCGTTTGCCCTCTGTCCATACTCGTCGTGTGCGATGTCGCTTATCTCTTCCATTGTCTGCTGAAGTACAACCGGTAGTCTTCAAGAACAGCATTGAATGCTGCCGGAGTTGTTCAAAACAGTCCTACAACATATTATTCCACCAAGCGCGATCCTGATGAAACGATTCGTGAAAACGGCCCACGAAACTGAATATTTTGCCAAACCAATTTTATGCTGCGCTAGCGATATTTTCGGCACCGAAACGTGGTGTGATGAGCCCCCCCTTCAAATTTGCGTTTGCGGGGCTACAGGCCCTCTGCCCTCCCCCTTGCTGCTCCGCCGCCACTGCACTGATTACTATTTATAAGTATTATATAAAGTAAAGGTATCTTTACTTTACGTGTATCACAAGATGCTTAAAATTAGTTTTCAAGGTAAGGTAATTCCGTTGCTTAAAGTGTGACTATGATGTAAAGATCCAGAAAAAGGTTGAAAACAAAAGTCTTGTCGCATCCGATTAAAGTAAAGGTATCTTCATTTACTCTTACACTTGTAACTCGGCAACTTTGAGAATTACGGACGTTCGCAAACCACCACAGCAGAGGTTTTATAACAAGAATGTCATCATCAAGCGAGGTATTTTAGCAAAATATTATACTTTAACTGGCAATTTTTTCCGTTTATTTGTTTTGGGTATTTCAACCGTACTGCAATCTTTATGCAGATTGTGCTCAGTCAGGAAGCTGAAAACACGGACCAGACGGTGAAGAAACAATTCACTAACAATATCACAGGTGAGTTGCATCGACATTGACAATTACTTTTAGTGTACCTTTGAAAAGCCTCAACACGTTTACACCAATGGAAGCCTAAACTATATAATGGGCCAGTTTTGTTTAAAATGGTTTTTCTCAGTAGTGCACGACAATTATGAATTTTGGTCTTTGTGATCTTTGGCCTTGAACAACCAGGATGGAAATGGACTCCCTATTTGAACAATTCGGGCAGACATGTTCAGGTTTTGCCCTTGTGTATTCTAAAAAATCGCCAAAACCTGGTCGTTGCTTGATCTTTTTTGAAAATTCATGAGTTAGTCTTCGCATAGGTGGTGCCCAGCGATTCTTGCATGAACGAGGCACTTGCATATAAACTTATTAAGCATTTTGGACTGAAAAAGCAAACCAAGAAAAACTCCATAAAGGAAGGAAATGTTATTTTGAATTTGGTTCCTATCACTTTGACCCTGAAGCACCAAACTGAAGACTAAACAGCCCTGTCAGAGAACCAGATCCTTCGTTTTCAGTCACGAGTTTTGAGGGCATTTCTAATGACACGAGTTATGGCTACTGTAAATCTAAGCTTACTGAAATTCAAACACAAATCTGGTGATATCATGTTTTGTCAGCAGTGTGAAAAAATGGCGAAACAGGAAACAGCAGTTAAGAACTTACTCAGTAGTATATCCGGCTTTGATTTATCTATTATCGGTGTTTAGTTTTCGCGCTCTTCCCAATTGTTTAAGTTAAAATCATTCGGAAAATATACTTAGTATTAGCAGAAGTGAAAAGTGGTCAAAAGTTGCCGTAAGCACTTAACACGGTACCAAATGTGACAAAAAAAAAGAAAAGAAAACGAGAAAACCGCGTACGTACAAGCTCAGTAAACTGCCTGAATTTTGGAAACCATTTGCTCCGCTTTCATTTAGCGGTTAGTTCCAAAATAAAATTGGCGAAATGCGACTTTTGAAGATACTTTATCGGATGACAGACATATTTTAGATTATCAATTATTTTTTAAAACCTTCCCGACAGGAGAACGTGATGAAGAAAACGAATCCTCGTACCCTATGATATCTTTTCAATCTAGTTTAATTTTCCGCACCAGGCTGCACGTTTTTTTTAAACATCCCCGTTTTATCGCGCGGTCTTTATTGACTTTATTGTACCCGGCTTTTATTGTGCACGTCTCGTCAGCTCAAACTAGAATGGAATATCTTGATGTTTAATCAAATTCTTTCAACTAGTACCATAAGAAACATACGGGAAACAGTTAGGAGAACATGCATCTTAATATTGGGGCTCAAAGGGTTATTTACCGGTAACGCCTACCCTTCGAAACCGAAGATTCATTATGTCAATCTTCCCTGTCTTTTACTCGTTTCTAAAGTGGTCAAGTCCTCATTTAAGGTGCTCACTATTTGCACGAAGAAAAATGAATAAGGCTAGGATGATGATGGGGGGTTTCATGAGGGTTGTTTTCAAATGAGTGACGTAATACCAAAACCAATCACAACAGAAACAACAAGAAAGCCCAGTGGGCATTTTAACCGGCCATTCTGGACCTCCCCACCCCTAGGTTTCACAAATGTTAGCGCGATCCTCTATTTATACGAACCGGCGTGACGAAAAGTGTGATTGTGTGACACAATATTTTGACTATAACGTTACTGGATGACGTAATGTTTAAACTCTGATGACTCAGCTTATCTTTCTTATCGCTTTTATTTGTGCTGAAAAACGCAAATTCACTCAAACGTTGAATGTCGATATAAATTCGTACACAACTGAGAATGCTCACACTGGGATGACGAAGTATTTACTGTTGTGCCTAGACCTTAAATACAAACAGTGAATATAGCAGTAGAATCAAAATATAACGCTTGATAAACACGAGCTCGAGCAGATCGTCAGAGTATGGGGCACGTCAAGGCATATCTCATGCCGTGATGTTTAAATCTGGTTTGCTAACCTGGGAATCCCCTTGCAAAAGTAAACAAGCGAGCGGGGACGAAAGTCGCCCACGTCTTTGAAAGCTAACGTGCCTGTCGAGCTGCAATCGATTTCGCGCTCACTCGCTTGTTTTCTTTTCCTTCACTATCTCTGAACGGAAAGAGAGACTGCTCGTAGCCTTTAGCGTACACCACACGCAAACCACACAAATCCGTCGATAATATTCAGATATTTTCGTTCTTTCAATGCAAAAAGACTCGTAACACCTACCCTATTAATTGATCTCCTTATTAATGACGATTCCTTCGTATCAACTTCTCGCCTCAAATAAACCCTCATCTCTCTCCGTTCACAAGTCAGAACTATCATGTACTGATGGTGCAATCCTCTAATATTGCATCATACTAGTACCAATTCCTTCTCTTCCTAGCCCACGCCGGCAAAACGCAACTGTCCTTTTTGTCCGCTGCGAAATACAAGTTAGCCAATCAGAAATCTTACAATCCACTTCACAAACCACCCCCCCCCCCCCCATAAAACGCCAAGGGAAACCCCCTCTCACGCAGCACAATGTTACACCGCTCCTATACAAAACGCAACTTTCAAAGCAAATCACATGATTCACAGAAGCGTGATATGCTCCTGACATTCACAAATCCTTCTGACTCCCACATTTTTACACCCTCAAAATGTCAATCCCAATAAAAAAAACTCCTGCGCTAAAAAAATTTTCACCATAACCACTAACTAGATCAGACAACACAGCCAATTTCGCATTCCATCCTATTAGCTGCTTTTCTCAATTGCGCATGCGTTATACAAGACAAATACAAAAGACCCCAAACTTAACAACCCTTCGTCGTTGATATCTTAAATACTGTAAATTAAAAGAAAAGAACACACGAAAGTAACATTCAGCAGACTAATATGCGCATGCGTCTTATATAAGACGGTACCACTCTTGAGTACCCGTACCACAAGCTTTACAGCACTTTGTTCGCATGTTAAGCCAACTGACCGTCACGACAGAACCCTGCCCATTTTATAAACCGGCAGTCGCCATAGCGTGCGAGGAAATCACGTTGTTTTACGTCTGATTGGTTGAGAAAGTGGCGCGAGCTTTGTCGACCAATCAGAGAGCGTTCTAAAGCAAAACCGAACCAAACACGACTCCCGGGGAGGGGGGGGGTACTCCCTTATATGGCCTATACGGGGATGTGCCGCTGGACAGGGTATGGTTTTTGGCCTCGCTGTCCTAAACAGGGTATGTGATTTCGTGCGAGTCTGTCCTAAACAGGGTATATAATTTCGCGCGAGTCTGTCCTAATTATAAACAGGGTATTGCATGTCCTAAGCAGGGTAATAAAATTGAGCTTCTTGTCCTAAACAGGGTATGTATTTTAGGATTTTTTTTGTCCTAATCAGGGTCAGGGTTTCTAAACCCTCAGCGGCTCACCTCTACCCAAATATGGGTCGAGTACCCCCCCCCCCCCCCGGGACACGACTTAACAAATTGACGTCAGTTTTTTATGCCTCTGTCCTCTTATTGATGATAAATTGCGTCATAATATTGTCAAAGTGTTGCGGATCCACTTGAGTTTTGAACGTTTTATGTCGTCGTTTCTATGATCAATAAGAGTGAAGACAATGAAAAAGCGCAGTCGATTTGTTAATTCGACACTCAGTTGAAAACTACTCTCTTAAGATGGGATCAATGTCAAATGGTAAAGAATTTCCGACGTTTCCGACGTTCCTAACAGAATGGTAACGACATCATATGTTTGTTTTCTGTCAGATTCTCTGTTATGGACATCCGATGACCGGCCCATTCTCCCTGCTGCCTTCTTAATGCTGGAAAAGATCAAGCGAGCATTCAACATAACCAATGGCTACTGCAACCACGCCGACGAAACGCCACATCACTTTTAGAGGGGTTCTTTTCACTCTGGGATTAACTGCAACATTCAAACATCATTCACATGTGCTCCATATTTTAGCTTTTTTGTCTGCTGAAATTTTCATCGTATATGCTCAGAGCGAATTTGTAGATTGCCGGTACCTGAAACGACGGCCAAATGACGCATGAAGGCAGAAGCCGCAGGGAAGCCTGCACGCAGATCAAGCCGTTGGCATCTTGATACCTTTATTGACATTTTAAGAAATTAATTATCAAACCTAGAGAACTGATACAAACGTTCACTTGAAATTTTCGTAGGCGACACAAAGCCGTTGATTCTTTTTTAGTTTGATCTCAAAAATCTTCTTGATTACATGTAATTAATAAAAGAGAACTTGATATATTGGCGTTGTGTCATAAATATATTTAATTTATAGTGGCGTCTGCTTTGGATGTTTTTGCCTTCATCAATAACAGAACACCTCACAGCTAAATTCCAAGGCCGAGGTCCCGGACCGAGATATGTTACAGCCGATTTCACTTTAGTGTACACTGGGGGTTCCGGTTTTTTCAGCATGATTCTCCAGTTATGATTCGTGCGTCATGATCCAGCCCGAGGGAACATGTTCTTTAATATCTTATGATCAACCGCAATTACAAAACGGCGTAGCCAAGGTGCCAAAGGTTCCAACAAACCGAATTTCCTCCCCCCCCCCCCCCCCCACATAAAACGTATGGATGATATTTACTCCATTTTGAGCACATACTCAACGTAAAAAGCTTAAATTTTCAAAAATGACGTTATGTTTTGCGGTTAAAGTGGGCCTTTCGACATTTGTCTCTATTTTCCTTTGCAAAATTATGTCGGAAACTGCCCTGTCCCCGCAGTTGTCGAACTTGAGACCTCGTTGTCATCAAAATGGTACCCCTTCCACATACGTAGAGCAAAAATTGCACTTTTGGATGCTTCAAAGATAAGCCAAAGAGAAGTAGATTATCACAAGTAAGCAGCTGCTGCCCCTTCAATTTTAAATTGAGCTGCATTTGGTGGCAGGATTTGGCGGTGTATCTTCCTCATCTTTATATATGCTGCAACACAGGGTACCCAGACAATCTATTCAAAATTTGAAGGATTTGTTGAGAATATTAGGAGGTTCGTATTTAAAGCAAAATATCGGGAATTATGTCGATATTTTTCTTCAAAATAAACGTTAACTTAACTCAATTGTTGTATTTTGTCGCCCTTGCAGCTGTAAATAGCAAACATTGGCGATTTTGAAGGTTTGGTGTTCGGCGTTTAGCTGCAAGGATGACAAAATACAACAATTGAGTTAAGTTTACGTTTATTTTGAAGAAAAATATCGACATTATTTCCGATGTTTTGCTTTAAATGCGAACCTCCTAATATTCCCATACACTGCAGGCTATTGACTGTTATGAGATCACATGATTTGTCAAAATCATCTCCCCCCCTGCCCCCCCCCCCTCTCCCAAGAGAGCCCATGACTGAGGTTTTTCAACTTCTAACAAAGCCAATTGTTTAGGATTGGACTCATTACTAACATGGGTCCTTAAAATTATTTCACATCTGTAGTTAATTTCCTTTTCACATTCACTTAATGTCCAAATGCCTACTGAAACTGTGTGATCTAGGGGGATCAAACATCAGTCATTCTTCTTCCACAAGGAAAGCCTTTTGTAATTCATTAGTTCACTGAGTGGAACAAAGCATCCCATAATAGACTCTGACACCGGCATAAATAATCAACCTACATACACTAAACTATTGATTTTGACTGACAGAAATGAAAAGTAGAGTGATTTTATTTAACCTGTGTCTAACAGTCAAAGTTGAACAAAAGAAAACAATGGAACTAGTCTGTAATAGTCTAGTATCTATTTCACGGTTAAGTAAAATCACCCTAACTTAATAGCATTTACTGTTCCACTGCTACTTCAGTTTACTATATAAGGACACGAGAACACAAAATATGAGAGCATATTGCATCACAGTATTCTGTTTTAGGAGCGTACTGCACTGTATGGTCCTTATTTTCAGCACTGAGGAGTTGAATAAAACAGCCCAAATGACAGGGAAATAATGTAGTGGAATAATAAATCCTTTATTATCCTATGGTTTTACGGATAATACTTGCGGCCATTTTTCTCATTGCTGATGCATTTCTCCTCACCCCATGGGGCTCAAAAAGCACCCTTTATTTTATTAATAATCGCACCTATAACAAAATGCTTGATTGAATTGGTTCTCCACACGCCTATTTAATACATAATTGGAGGGTGATCACGTAAGTGTCCAATTACAGCTGTCCAATTTGAACTTATTGTAATTGGACAGCTGTAATTAATTGGACAACTACGCTGCACGCACATCAATCAAGTGCACTGAAATGGGTTCTTTTTATAGTTGTTTCTCCACTGCTTGCAAAACTGATAAAAATATATCCCCCACAGGCATGAAGATCTTCTAATCTCGCATTTTGTTATAGATACGATTAATTGGTAACTGGACTCCATGTCGTACAATCCAGGGGTAATTGTTCTCATAATTTCAAATCGTCTTCGCGTGATTTAAAATTACTCGCCCAATTACTCCCTGAATTGTACTCCACTCAGTCCAACTACCATTACCAATATTCATGCATTTTACCTGCACAAAGCGAATGACTACCTACATGTACCTTATCCAATAAGGTGTATCTATTACCAAACCAAAGAGTGTATTTAGCAAATTATAATCCCCCGATTAGATTTCCTGCATGCTCATTGGATGAAACACATCACATGGTACAAAATCAGACGGCAGGTATCAGGCCATACCCATCGTCTGAATTAATATCCCTTGTCCAATTTTATTTATGAGAGAAAACAAGCAAGGAAGCAACGTTTTCAGGTTTTAACTTATCAGACTAATCACAGCGTTTAAATGAAACCAAGTAAACTAAGCAGCTTCAAATGTGCTAAGACCCTCACTGAATGTTTTCTCTTTACCACAATGATGCATGCACATTGTGGAAATTAATTGGATGGTCACAAAATAAATAAATCCCTTGCAGGTATATTGGAGGATATGCCCTTGGCTGAAAGATTTTCCTCAAAATTTCACAGTTGCCCTTGAAGCCTCGCTTCTTGGCCAACTGTTCATCTTTTGGACAATCTTTCAGCCATTGGCATTATCCTCTGATATACAAGCCATCAAAAGGGGTCTATTTACTAAATATTAGATACTATGCATACCTAACCAGCGCTTAACTTTGCACCACATACAGCTGTACATTAACATCAAGTCAATAAATTATAAATATTCAAGTCAAGGTGACAACCTTTTAAAAATGCTTTAAAACTTTTTGAATCCCTAGTTATTCATGTTAATTCTTAACCTATGAGCACATTATTTTGGATAGATTTTTATATACGTAATGGCAAGACACCAATATTGGATCAGTCTTTTGCTCAACGAAACATTGCTGTCTTTAGTAGGTTTTTTTGGCTAAAAGCTTTTTCTCTGCCACTCCAAGCATAAGACAAAAAGGCTGGCATGCTGTGCAATGTCTTTAACTGATTTGCTCAGACATGAACGCCATCTTGTGAAGTGTTCCATTTCTGTTAATGGCACACATTTTTTTGTGCCTGCACAAAAAAACCTATCTGCATAGTGTAAACAAAGTCCTAGTCAAAGTCACAGTCAAAGCTTCCTCCTGAGGACCAAGAATGATCAGAGCCCCATCCCCCAAAACCATGATGTCCAAATCCTCCTACAGTGTGCCCCAGCATGTAACCCATTGCTGCACCACCAACAACTCCTGCTGCAGCTCCCATCATCATTTTGTTACGCCCACTATTACGCTGCTGTGGCTGTTGAACATACACAGTCTGTGGCTTGCCACCCTGAACATATGTTGTATTTTGAGCTGGATAGTATTGTTGCTGTGGATATTGTCCTGGGGGAGGAGTGGGATAGTATTGTCCAGGTGCTTGCTGTGGGTACATCCCTGGTGGTTGTTGAGGGTAAGGCTGTGGGGGTTGTGGGTAGTTTGGCTGTGGCACACGGGGTGGCTGTGGCACTTGGGGTGGCTGTGGCACAGGAGGAGGCTGTGGATAAGGTGCATAGCCTGGCGGTGAAGGCCCTGATGGATAAGGTGGTGGCTGTCCATATGGTGCTTGAGGCTGCTGGGCTACCTGTGAATAGGGTGGTGGAGGACCAGCTAATGCAAGAGACAAACAACAGACTGATTAACCCTTTAAGCCCTGATATTAAAATGCATATTCTCCTAACTGTTCTTCATACATTTCTTATGGAAATGGTAAGGAGAATTTGTCTAGATATCAAGAGATCTTATCCTTGGTGACCACTTCCTTAATTCTCATCACTTAAATGTTTGAACAAGTAGTGATAGCAAATCTTTCAAGAGAGGAATATCTTGATTTTGATTTACATGCTGTCTAGAGCTAATAATTCAGCTAAAAAATAAATTTAAAAATAGTATATAGTTGAGAGAAAGAAAGTCAAGTTAGCTGGGAATGAATTATAACATCACGAGAGACATGATGGATATTACTACATTTAGCAATGTTTTCCGAAAATATTTTAGGGCTTTACCTTATTGTAAGAACCAGTGAAACTCACGGATGACGTTAAACACAGGAAACAAAACACTTTAAACAATAGCGTACAGCAAAACTTGTAACAGGTTTAAAAACAAAGAAAGTCAAATCTTGTCAGGTTCTTACACCCAGGTAAAACCCAACTTTGTCGAATGCAGGCATGGCTGGAAGAAAATCTTAACAACATAACATCCACAGTATCTTACCAGCTCCTGCTGCTTGAACAATAGATGGATTGAAGCCAATTGGGGGAGGATGTGCTCCTCCTCCAGGGGCACTCACTGCACCATATCCAGCAGCACCAGGCACACCGTATGATGGATAAGGGGCAGCTCCTCCTGGGGGATTGTGTGGGCCACCATAGGTAAGCTGCAAGTTCAATTGCAAAAAAAAAAAAAAAATTGGTGATTTTCACAGCTAAAATTATGCTGCTTTGAAAGCAAAATCAGACCCACAACTACAAAATTAATACAAATATCTTATTATCCACTCCCTTCAGGGATTTTCAGGGACAATTTACAACACTACGTAGGGGACTTTGCCAGGCCGCTTGTGGCGCAGTTTACAATTAGTGAAGTAGAGTTATGAATGCCCCCTAATGTGAGTGTGAATTTTTGAGATAGGCACTAGGGGTGGTCGCTGCCAGAGATTTGTTACGTCCTTAGCAGTTCTCTACGTCCCAGAGAGTCAGTTATGAGTAAGAGTACTATGAGATGGTGCCTACGGTTATTTCGCCCTTATCCAAGAAGTCCCACCTCCCCCAAACTTTGCCAACCCTTCCTCTAATAGTTTCAAGAGGACAATCCCTTTTTCTTTCAAACTTCAGTTGCCATGTAAGTGCAGTGCACATGCAATACTGGCCTCCCTTGTACTTGCTAAGTGATGGTCTCCACAGTTACTCAGACTTCAGAGTTCCCTATAGGTGACCTGGAATGGCTCATCTGACATGTCAGTTCAAAGTTGTCAAACATTATTTTGATAATGGTTATAAACTAGCAGCATTAATTAGACTGCTTTTAATGTTCCACTTTCACCCAAGCCATATTCATCAAAACAGACTTACTGGAGCCCTAGCTTGTTCCAAGACTGAAAGCCATTCTCTGTAAAACAAAAAAAAATTAAAAAAACAAATAGAACATCAGTACAACATAATAATTTTTTTCCTGGGTTTTGCCTAAATTGCCACTGGAAAGCTTAGAGGGTGATGTCACCTGTTCTTTAGAATAATTAAAATTAGAGTACAAAATGATTAAATTGCATTTTTTAAATGCCTATGTAAGGATCAAATGGCTGCCCATTTTTATAACATTTAAAACTGTTAGGCACATGAGGACAAGTATTGGTAAATACCAGTGAACAGTGCTTGATGTGGGCCCTGATTGGTTACTCAAACCCCAGATGTCCTTAAGGACGGTGCCTCCTAATACCTTGGTATTTTTGCAAGGGTTATGACTATGGGGGAAAAGCGGGTCTTATCGAGGGTCATCGGAATCTAAAAAGAAAAATGTGGGTAGCCACGCAAACAAGCAATCTGTAAGATTTCTAGGGTGGTGTAAAGTGGGAAAAACAGTAAAACTATATGCAATTTTGCATACTATTTTGCTACAAAAGTTTCCAAAGGCAGGAGTCAGCAAGGAAAGGGTGAGAATAGGGTGCAAAGGGTACAGGAAGGGGGGGGGGGGCAGTTAAGTCTCTCCCCTGCCCTGTTTCCTCCCCCTCAACAAGGTGAGAGGCACCAAGAAAAGAGAGCAAGGTCATAAAGAGGTATATTTATATTTATTACATAACTGATCCCTTTTTTACCAACAATAAATTCTAGTCTCTGATCCCAAAAGCGACAAAAATTTTGTTCCCTGTTCACTCAGAAAACTTCTGACCTCCATCTCATGATTTGTGATCTCAGATCCTATGTCTCTGATCCCAATCCCATCCATCAGCTGATCCCCAATCCCACCCATCTGTTCCCTTGACCCATCCATCTGATCCCCAATCCCACCCATCTGATCCCTTGTCCCATCCACCACATTCCTAATTGCAAGCATTCTGACCCCTGATCCCACTCCTGAGAGCAACAGCAGGGAAAGAAAACAGCTGGAAACGAACTTCAGATCTCCCTGTCTCTCCCACACATAAAAACTGCTGCCTCATCCACAGGCTCTCTTCTTGTTAAGAAAGAGAGAAATCAGGAGAGAAAGAAATCAGAAGGATTCAGGGTGAACATGGGGCACTTGGGAATGAGCGTGAAGCGCGATTGGGGTTTGATGGGACGTTGTTTTAATTACTAATTTTCCTCCGCTCTCAAAAGCGAGCAACTGGAGACAAGGGAGTCTTTTCCCATTAATTGTTTCTCTGTGCTTTTTGACACCTGATGCAGCACAACTGAGGATTGTTTACCGCTACTTTGGAGAATTAAGTTCGACTGATTAAAGTCGGCTTCTGAATCACTGTCGAACTTGGGTTTGGCACATGTAAAGTTCGACATTTGAACTGGCCCTAAATGGATGCAAAATATTTTTAAGTAGATTAAATCATACCCGCTTCTGTTCGTATTGCAGCAGAGAGAGAGAGAAGAGAAAGCTTAAGGCTTAACAATAGTAAATCTGTAGTGTATGTTAGACTTCATGAAACAGACGTAATGAAATTTCAAGGGTCTTAAACTATTAGTTCCTTTAAAACCCTTGAAATTTTCATTAAACATTTAAGTCTACATGTTAGCACAGTCTATGCATTGCATCTTCGCATTGTACAGCTCAAAGTGGCTTGATCTAACCTTTTTTCAAGTCTGTGCACTTTCCGTGAAAGTTAATAAGCTTCATAACGCGCTTCTATCTTTTGAATCCGTAAATCCGCGTATGAAATCCAAAAGTATGACCATGCTATGCTAAACATGTACAAAGTGGTTCTGACTTTGTGTCTGCTGACGAAATCCTAAAGTGTAACCATTTAAATGAAAGCTACTGAAAAATGCTTTACATTGGTGATGTTTGTGCTTCGGTTCTTTCCATTTTCTACTTTGTATCTCAACGATGGAAAGATTTTCAGCCACGTAGCCATCTTTATACGTACCTGGCTTCGCTTTCCGATTCAGCGTAAAGATACCACGTCCGTTCGGGCGAAGAAACACAAAACATCGCACTGACTTCATTCTCTTTAGGAGGTTTAACTCCTTCTCCCACAGCATTACCGACTTTAATTTGTCGACACTGTGTCTTCATGTGGATTTGGCCATCGCATTCCTTGTCTTTCGCATCTTGATAATAACAGAATACGCCATCTTGGTACAAAATAAAGTACCGTTTCTTCCACGAATTCTTGAAAAATCCGCCTAAAAAGGACATTACAGTTAGTACAGCTCTCCTTTAGAGATTAACTGAACCTAAATGCTTGTTAAATACTTACTTAGTTTATGGAGATAGCCCGCTTTCACAGTTCCCATATTTCACAACAACAGAAGTTCGTCGACAAGCTTGTTGTAACTGGGCTATAAATAGAACACATCTGTGACCATCGGGATGCTTGCGTGACGTATATTTGATGACGACTCAAATGACGTAATCCTGTTAAGTATTTTTCTCTTCTTTCCATATTTTCAGAATTTTAATCAATATGATTTATGCACGATTAATTTAAAACTGTCTGCTGCTATAATGCTTTGAAATAAGAAACTAATATATATATATATATAAATCACATAGGCCAATGCTTCTAGATTTTATACAAAAAGAAGTTTTGCCAACATTTCAAAGCCCAGCAAGTGGGAATTAATAATTTAGACCAATTTACTACTGAGGCAAAAAAAAAAAAAAAAAAAACTCGATTCCACAGTTTAGACCATAGATTTCCACTCATGCAAATATCATTTGGCTTTTCAAGTTGATGCTAAACATTGTTGATGCAACAGACTTTGGATAAAGGGGTGAAGACCAATTTTTTGTCTTCACAAATACAAATCAAATTGTTGACTTGAAATTCTAGACTATAATCGAAGTTCTCAAATACCGAGCCTCTCATCGATATCCCAGAGTTTCCAATAAAAGACCAAGACCTGCAAAATTCACAGGCAAATTCAAACTTAAGTGGTCCAAGCACATAGAGACTCATGTGACCCCCCCCAGGGGGGCGTACTCCTGTCAATTCAGAATAAGAGTGTACCACAAAGGTTCTTAAAAACCCTAACCCAATTTGAGGATCGAAAATTGATACCTTTTTGAGGCCCAAACCTGAAAATGACACCGGCTGTTCAAGAGAAAAACAGTAACTAATAATTTATTGTGCGAGCAGGTCATTTTATTTCTTTTCTCTAACGTGGGAAGTTTAGCATCAAGCAAAGAATACTAGACTAAGCCTAGTTTAAAGATATGCCATCAAAACCATGGTTTACCCACTGCAATAATTTCCTTATTTTGTATTAACTTAAAAAACCAAAAAAAGGAAATTATCCAATCTAAAAATCTTTGCGAAATTTTGTTCGCTGAAGCCAAGAAAGTATTAATCAACACCATATTGATAAGGAAAAACCTCACTTGCATTTACTTTCAACACACATTTACATACGCGACTACAATACTAGTTTCGTCAATAGACCTCATCAGTTGGTAGCCATAGTCTGTTTTGAATTCCAGACGACTTCATATAATATAGCATGAAGAATAACCCTAGAATCACAATTCTAAAAAGGGACAAAATGGATACCCTATTTAGGGACTGAGAACCTCAGAAGACATACCCCATTGGTCAGAATGGTCAGCACATACCTATATTACTTACATATGGGAGTACACCCCACCCCTGATGTGCCCAAATCCGGTCACATGTTATGCATGACATGTGACATGCTTGGGCCACCAATGGGTATTTCACCAGAGACTGTCACCTGATTTCTTCTATGCTGATAACAATCAGTGGTACGAATTGTTTTTGGCTCCAATTTGCTGTGCAGCAATTTGTCTTGAAGGCAAGATCTCATGTTTTTTATGTGTTGCTCGCTGTGCACCCAATTTTCTCTTGCATGAATATTTTTCTATTTTGCCCACTCCCCCCATAACTCTTCTAATGGTCCATCCCTAGGAACTGAAGGGTGTCAGACACGTACTTCTCAAATTTTATTATCATATCTCAAAGCCCTGGCATCTTTTTGATGATTGATCATATATTCTTGTTAGTTGGTCAATTCAAAATTTATTTTAGTGTAAAGAGAAGTCAAATTTGTGATCACTCTTGGCTAAATAATACACACAATTTATTCCACAAAAACACCAATACAGACACCAAAGGGGAAATTGCTACTTCATTACCACTGTTGTAGGTTTTCATCATCAAGCTAGGTGTCACATCATTAAGTTCTATGTCAAAAGGTAACATCATTTGTGCAAGCAGTAGAAGAATGTCAAGTTGGTAAATCCAAACTGGTTGCTAGAGTGAAACATTAGCATTTCTACAATTCAATTTTGTGAGAAACAACTGTTTCATGTTAAGACATCGAAACTAGATGACCTGTTACATTTTACTTTCTAAGAAGGTCAATAATTTACAGCTGCATCACATAATACACTGATTGGTAGCCTGAGAAAACAATAAATGTTTCACGAAGTCACCACTTAAACCCTCGCAAAACGACGTCTGAGTAATGAGCGCAGAAATTCCATACTGATGACGTGTCACTACTCAGATCTTGGTAGTACTTCTGATTGGTTGAAAGAAAATTCCAACCAATCAGAAGCACTACCAAGACATAGGTAGAGACACACCTCAGTATGGAATTTCTGTGCTCGTTACTCAGATGTCATTTTGTGAGGGCTCAAATGGCGACCTCGTGAAATGTCAGCTGTTTTCTCGGGCTAACTGATTGGCTACACAGCTGTTTCGGATGAGGTTATGTAAACGTGTGAATGAGGGAAGGTAACATTTGTTTGGCTTTATTTTATAAAAGAAATAGAGAATGGCCACTTTGTGTTCACATAACCTAATGTAAACACCGGAGGGAGCATGGAAGTGTTTACATTAACTTTCAAACTCTTACATAAAGTTTCCAATTCTTCCAACCTCCCTCTTGTATTTGCATCAGGTGTGGGACCATGCCCTGTTTTCTAAATACATAATAGGAAGTTGGCACTTAAACTTAAACAGGCAATCTTTTTTCTACACCACACTGCACTTATTGCAGAGTTGTAACTCCTATAAGCTATGCCTCTCACAGGTGTAGCAAGTTACAGATTCAACACTGAGGATATGAGAACACTCATGTAAGACTAGCAGTAAAAAATGCTTTCAAAAAAAAAAAAGATAGGAACACCTTGTTTCAATCAGAATTTACATAATCAGATTAGAACAAGATGCTACTGCCTCAGGGTACTACAACTTCAATTTATTAACAAATCCCTGCATTGCTGAGTTCTAGTTAATCAGTTATTTTACAGTCCTCAAGCTCCCTAGTTGAGGGCCAATACACTTTGAATGCAAATTCATTTCTAGCAAAGGAACTGGAATTTGTACAGATGCATTCTAAGCTTGAGCATGTGTAAGGATCATACTTGTCAGCCAATACCATGAGATCTGGAACAGGATAGACCCTGAGGGAGTGGTCTTGAGTCCAGTACATGGGTCTCACATGGGGTGGGATGGGGCAGAGATGTGCCTGTGCTAGGATTGTTTTCATCAGTTGGACAGGAATATCTTTCAAGTCTGTTGGCAGGTTAATTGAGTTGCGACACATCTTGTTCACAAGGTCTTCACGAAATACAACAATCTCCTGCGTACAGTACTGAATCCTACAAGGGTTGGTGGTAAATAGACTAAGAGGGATTTTGTCTGTGACTGCAGATGTGAAAAATGATGGAATTGGTGGCCTTGGAAGAATGTTGCCGGGTCCTGGATCTTGGGGACCTGGTACAAACACAAAGCGGCTGTTCTCAGTCAATGGCGGAAACTCAGCCACAAGTTTGGCAAATGATTGAAAAGACTGCTTTAGAGTGTGATAATGATTAGGTCCATGAGGCTCAGAAGTGAAGTTTCCACACAGAATGAACAAAGCCGGAGGCACAGCAGAGTAGCCTGAGAACAAAGCGCGGAGCTTCTCCATTACCCTGGGTTGGTCCAACCAAACATCTGACAAGATCACAAACATTGCATCATGGTTCTCTCTCTCGATGGCTTTAAGCTTTGCTGATGCTTTCAGACTAGTAGAGGAGGGTCCCCCAAAAAAGTTGATGTTTCCAAAGTGATTCCTGGTCACTTGACCAGGTTCTGCAGGAGGGAAACCCAAGGCTTTGACATGGAACACACCATCTTCATATGTACCTTCTGCAAGCACAAAGCAGTTTTCAGTATAGAGGCCAGTGTGGAATGTAGCCTGTCGCAGGTCAAGTTCCACTACACCCGTGGGGTCTTCAAGGTAGTATTTTCCCTCTTTGATTTGTGTCATCATACCGAGCACTATGAGCTGTCCCAGGTTAGCTGTGCTTCCTAGCAGGAACTCCACAGGCTTGAGAGAAAATTTCTCTGCTACTTGGCTCTGATTGGCTCCTTCAACCACTGGTGAAAAGAGCTCATGTCGCATGGTTCTCTGATGTAGGATGTTGTACCTCTCTCTGAAAACCTGAAAGAGTAAATAAAATCATCATCTGCGGGCAAGGGTAGGGGTAAAAGGAAATAGCATAGTGGAGAGGTTAAAGTACAAAAACAAAACAAACAAGAGGTCCCACCATGACTGCTACAGCTGGAGTTGTTTCATGGTCAACCTGGAATCAACTCCCTGGCCACAATTGTAAACAGCCAAATAGTTGGAATGTTTAGTTTTCTTAAGTTCTATTTCAAATAGCCACTTTGTTTTTCAGCTTGTTTAGAGCCACAGTTTAAACTTCTGGTTTCACCAGCCACTTTGTGACCCAATGAAAGATTTTTTCTTTAGGTAACAGAAAGTGGTGAAATATTTCATCAAGTAGGATGCTACTTTATGGTGTGAACACAATACCCCCTCCCCACCCCCCACAATCCCACCTCTCAACCCAGCTTCATCATGGATGAACTTCGTGCCCACAAGTCTGAAATCCAGGGACAAAATCGCTTCGCACTTCCCAGAATATCAAGAGGACAATAGAAATTCCTTCTTTACCAACTGAACATTTGTTTCCTACCAGTTCAGCACTAGAAAGTATACAAACTTATAGGAAGCAAGGGGAATAAATAGAACGTCTAGGTTATGTACTGCATCACTATAAGTCACTGAAAATGCACACAGCAGACTGTTAAAAAAGCTAACGTGACACTAGATTAGGCCTAATCTAGGCCTAATATATGTTATGCCCTTGTTGGCATAACTAAGCTGACTGAATTGACCTTTTGATCAGTGGAACCCAACTGCTTAAGTTCTACTGGTTTTGTAGACGAATGCATCTAAAATTTACAGAAATTGGATGCAATCAAAAATTTGATTATGTTCAATTTCTTGGGGATGGCAAAAAAAGTTAACCATTGTCTGCATTCAACAGAGTTTCTTTCCTAGTGCATATTGACTAATTTGCGTTTTCTTGCAGTAAAATTAAGCTTATTGTGCAGCGTGAAAGGAAGGAACGAAATATCATACCAACTAATGAAAGAAAATTCATACAAAGCTTTTAGTCATTAAAACAAAACAAAAACAAAAGATTCCGAGTGAAAAATTGCCCAATTCCCCCCCCCCCCCCCCCCCCCCCCACTCTAAAAGTAAATGGACCCTCGACTAGGTTTGGGAACTCGAACGCAATCGATCGCATACATTTCTTGCCCAATGCCCCAATCGTTTGCTTGGATTCCACTGAGTTCGATCGCCAAACGGTTCAACTGGTGATGAACTTATATATTACCTCCGATTTTGCATTTGGATTGCTAGAGTGGAGTGCCACAGAGCCGCTGCTCGGAAGAAACTTTTTCCTGTCTGGATTAAAGGTGAACCTAGGCACGCTGAAAGCGTCGATTATAGTGAAGGCCTTATCGCTGTCATCTTCCGAGGTTTGACTGCATTCATTTACAGCTTGCTCGGCGATTTCTCGATCGACGAGAGACGAACTCAGTGGCTGTTTCTGGACGCCTTCTACTATTTTATCAAGCCAATCTTCCAATTCAACTTCAGTTAAAGGACTTAGCACTTCCGTAAGGAACTTGGATGCGTCTGTTTTGAGAGAAAGACCGTGCAATTTGAACACAGAAACTATCTTCCCTCGAACCGCGGCGGCCATGTCGTTTCTGTCGTCAAAAAGGGCGCGAAAGTGTTTTCGTGCCAATCTATCGGCGTGAGATCGTGACAGAGAAAGACTGGAAATGAGACTAAGAGGTACTCACTAAGTAAAGGTTCGTGTAAAAAGTAGGCAAAAGAACAATAGGCTGCGGAAATAGCGGCAGTTATTATTTAAGCGCTCATTACTCTATAAGTAAAGGTTTCGTTATATAAAAATAAGTAAAAATCAACGCTGGCAAAATTGAACGACGTTTCGGTGTCATCATGACGCCATTTTCAAGTTCAAAAATCATTCAAATAAATGATTAATGCAGAGTCACGCAAATAGTTTAGCTCTAACTGAATCCGTGCACTAAACAATCGAACTTATTACGACACTTCTTTAGGACGAAAAACTGTTTGTCAAGGTCTTTCGGGACAATACAGCGTTTGTCACTATAGTGCTTGCCAATAGATGATGATTGGTTTTTGCGCTCATTCACGCGCTGGTGTAAATGCCTGAGTGTGTACCCTACATAACTTGCATCGCACAGGTCACATTGAAATTTGTAAACTACACACTGCTGGTTTACAATAGGCGGTCTTTTCTTCTGCACTTTAAGTTTCTGTTCGATCTTGTTGCTAACGAAAACAGGTTGAATGGCTGTGTGAGTCTTCTGGCTTAGGTCTTTGAGTTGTTTGCGCACGAAGTCTGCCGAAACCTGGTCTTTGAAGGGTAGGACTATTCGAACTGTTGGGCAATCT
Source organism: Siderastrea siderea (assembly GCA_964030785.1). NCBI lineage: Eukaryota > Metazoa > Cnidaria > Anthozoa > Scleractinia > Rhizangiidae > Siderastrea > Siderastrea siderea. Next base: position 43,213,075 of record OZ034970.1, read on the forward strand.
CCCGGGGGGGGGGGGGGGGTACTCCTGTCAATTTAGGATAGGTGTGTGCCGCCAAGGTCCTCAAACCCTGACCCTGTTTCAGGGTAGAAAATCGAGAATTGATACCCTTTTAAAGGCCCAAAACCAAGAAATGGCACCTTATTTTACAGCAACACAAGCTATAAACGTTCTTTTAAAATCGCTTTGTTAAACTTTATAACGTGTATTCGGCCGTGTAGCACAGTTTTAACAGACCATATGTTTTTCGTTTTGCGCGTTGGGGTGGATACTGCAATTTAGTGACCCTATCTAAGGAACATCTAAGGATCACAATACCAAAAAATACCAAAAAGGATACCCTATTTAAGGACGGAGCACCTCAAAAACCCTACCCTATCGGGCGGCACATACCTATATAGCGTATATAAGGGAGTACCCCCTCCGGGGGCAATCTCCAGGGGCAGGTATTGGTTGCTGGTCTTCGGCCTTTGAAGCAACAAAAATCCTGATGGATGCGTGACTCTGCATTAATCATTTATGTAATCTCCAGCTACTATTCCTGACAGTTTATTTGAATCATTTTTGAACTTGAAGATGGCGTCATGACGACACCGAAACGTCGTTCGATTTTACCAGCGTTGATTCTCATTACTCTAATCAAATTAAATCTGGGGATCTTATTGGGCCATACGCAAAAAGCGCGAATTTTGAATTTCAAATTTCAAATAAGATAGTTTGTAAGCCATTCATACAACGTCTTATTTCGTCTGCACATTCGATATATTCAAAAATGTAACATATCTAAATTCTGGAAAATTTCTATGCGCCAAAAGCGAGGAAGCTAAACTTATACAAAATTCCATCAGGATCGTAGTTACTCGAGGGACTGGTTATGAAACCTTGCAAGTTTCAAAGGCCTCAACAAAGGTGCTGCAATTTATGTTGAAAGTACTACGACAGTGCACAATCTTTTGTTTTATGTTCGCACACTATGGCTGAATAACTTAACAGTGACATTCTTATTGGTTAGTTGCCCATGCAAAATTCAAAACCTATTGTTGTTTGTGCATCGTCAAGACTAAAAACGGTAACAAAAACATAAAACGAAGGACTTAGCTGAGCTTCATAACCAGATTCTTTTATTAACTATGTCAGGATTAGTACAGTGATACATCAGTCAGCGACCGAGTGAAAATTACTAAGCTCGTCTTTCACAAAGGAACTGTCAAATTGGTGATCGAAAACAGCAACAAATCGCACTCACGTATGTAGAATGCGCTAGAGTCACAAGCCATCTCTCTGTACTGCGCTATGAAAACTGCAACAGAACAAATAAATAAAATACCTCGCTGTAATTGTCAGAGAATTTCACTTCATCTATCTTACATTAGGGAACTTAAGCAACCACAACGGCAACGCCAAGGAAAAAGTCAGTTTAAAAATGACTTTTAAATATTTCTAACTTCTTCGCGATAGTTTCAACTCGTTCAATCTGTCTAACGAAGCCGAACAATCCGGGAGCTGACTCTGTCAGGGCAGCGTTACAGTTCAGGTAGAAAAAACGAAAATTCACAGTCGTGTGTTCACATTCTACATAAAACTTTGAATTTGGTCATTTCACGTTGTTGTTTTGCAGAGGACGGCAAAGAAATGTACCAAAAACTGTATCGCAAGTGCAGAGTCATTGTTTTGCTAATTAAACCTTTTGTTTTGTGACGTTCTCGTCAGCCGTCGCCGTCGTGTTTCTGACTCGTCCCCAGTCGTCTCAGCACACCTCGCACTCCCGTGCCGCGCGCGTCGCGCAACACGAAAACGACTAGGGACGAGTCAAGTCGTGTTTGCTTAAGTTCCCTATTATCTCTTACGTGCGACGGGTAGGTATTTTCAATAATATGAAGTACTGAATCAATATCCACAGCATCAAAATACTAAATAATCGCTGTCCGCGGTCTCTACGCCGTGATCGTGAGAAGGTCTCTCAAAAAATACAATCTCTTCAGAATATTAGTTCCCTTCAATTGCAAAAGACTGTTCAGTCAGAAACAAGCGATAGCGAAAAGGCTAAACTCTTCGTTAGGCGTAATGTTTATATGTGTACTAATGCTTCTGGACGACGATTTAGCTTCGCGCGAATATGTCCTTCCCGCAATTTCTCCTTACAACCTCGTATCTTCAATATCTTCAGTCGCTTGGCAGAGGAAAGCAGTCATAAAATTCATTCAATTCCTCTGAAGCAGCTAGAAGAAATGCATGTTGCAGACGAGTCGATTTTGTATAACCTCTTTGCGGCACTTTCTGATAAACAAGTCTTCCCGTGTCTCCTACGTGTCACCCAACGTGAGATGATTCTTTCCCACTAAAAATGTTTGTGCAGTCGGTTTTCTTCCTTCAAATACAAATCGCTTGAATGTTAGGCAAACTGAAGCCACAATCGCAAGATCTTACGGACCAAGATACTCAAATACGAGTCCCTTAAAGGCCAGTTAGGTCAACTCTCGGATCGCAGGTCCTACATGGCGTCCCTTGAAGATCGCGCGTGTGGCACGTTTTCCGTTCTAACTCTTGATTGGAGCATAGAACAATGCTGAATTTTGGCCGTGAGGAACAACACAGGGGAATGGGGAAAACTACGCCAAAAAATGCTGTTTTTGTCACGTTTTACTTGTATTTTTCGGCGATTTTTTGATATCGACCAATCAGATACACGGATTTAATTGAATTTAATAATTAAAAGCTAACACCTTTTAATCGATTTTGCCAAGTGCCTGCCTACTACGCGGACCATTACTTAATATTTGTGCTCATTATGGTTGAAAAGGTCGAATCCTTCACATGTAAAGCCAAAGTGAAAGCGTTGTACTTTTAAGGCGAAAAAAAAAACTGAAAAATAATATTCTACTTTTTAAGACCTTTCTTCAGTTTCTTTCGACCACAAAGGTCCCTTTTCCGCAGAGTGAAGTGCGAATGGACTAAAAGCGAGAATACTTTTGAGGCCTCTAGGGCTGAATCCTGAAAAACAGCCATTCTCGACTCCATAGCCTTCGGTGGTTTTATTTATCAATTTACTTTCTTTTTGCGGCGCAGGATATGCGCACGGGGGAAGCAGGGATGGCGTAGTGGTGACAGCGCTCGCCTCCCACCAATGTGGCCCGGGGTCGACTCCCGGCCCCGGTGTCATATGCGGGTTGAGTTTGTTGTTGGTTCTCGTCGTTGCTCCGAGAAGTTTTTCTCCGGGTACTCCGGTTTTCCCCTCTCCTCAAAAACCAACACTTACAAATTCCAATAAAATCACTTTCATACGAGGTCTTCAGACCTCCTAAGTATTTCGTGGGTACACAACTTACATTTACATTTTTTTTACATGCGCAAAAGAAGAGCTCTGGTGTCGAAAATGGAAAACGGCCTGAAAACGTGGATTCTCGCGAGCACACACAAGGACGGGGCTGAATATCGAAATGCGCGGATTATTCATATATTTGTTACAATTCATGAGATTATGAAAAAAATAATAACATAAATCTGAATTTAAAAGAAAAAAAAACGAAAATGGAAAAGTAAAAAGCCCATGGAGTTACGCAAAAGAGCCAGGGACCCCATACGAGGCGAACCACCGCAAGTTACAAAACAGAAACAACAACAGACTTAAAAAAAAAAAGATACACAGGATCAATATAGGAATTAACAGCTAAAATTACAGTTTACGTCGCCTTTAAATCGCTACCAGAGTGTTTGCGCTATTATGTTTCGGACAAAATTTTGCCCTTAAACAGACGATGAAACTTTTCCTGCTGTTCAAACCAAATTTAGAAAAAAAAAAGCTTTCCTCAAAACCAGCCAAACGGCTTAGAACCCCGCGTTTAGCACTTTCGACATTTTAATTAAATGCTTCTTAGCTCTGGCACACCCAACAACCGCATTTGTAGCGTTTCTCCCCAGTCTTCCTCTCCACATTCACAATTGTTCTTTAATTGCACGCTTTCATACGATCACCTTCGAATTCATGTAAAACTATAGACTGTATTGCAATGCAAGTCAATTCTGTACCTTTTATTCTCACTTAATTTCCCGAGTACTGAATTTCGCGATTCAAAATCGCGAAATTTAATACTCGCGAAATATAGCACATACGAAGATTAAAATCGCGAAATTTAGTACTATATAATATCAATAAACTGATGAAATTCAAGCTGTTGCTTTATTTCTGTTATTCCAACATGTCTAAGCTCCATGTTTAGGAGTTTTTTTGTTTGATTTTGTCCCCCAGTTACCTTCGAATGCATCACTGTCGCTGTCCGAACTGTCCTCTGCCGCTAAGTTCTTCAAAATCTCGCTAGTGCAGTCGTCAAACTTTCCACCTGTTGGTTCTTTGTACCAAAGGGGATCTTCAGTGCTTAGGGTCAATCACCTCCACTTTTACACCACCACCATGCATGATATGTTTAGCTTGTTTTGGTGCTATTGTTTACGATGACGATCATATTAATTACGTTGTTACAGTTCTGAGGTCAAAGCTACATATTAAAGAAGTAGAAGAAAATCGCGAAATCTAATACACTCCAATTCTAATTTCCTCTAAAAAATCGCGAAATTTAATACTCGCGAAATATGGCTCTTGATTTTTCACGAAATTTAATACTCGCCAAATTCAGTGAGAATAAGGTATTGGATTGCTTATACACTTGCACTGTAGTTCTCTCAAACAAGAGACAGCCTAAGAGACCAATCAATCAATCAATCAATCAATCAATCAATCAATCAATCATCAATCAATCAATCAATCAATCAATCAATCATCAATCAATCAACTATTCAATCAATTATTAGTCGGTCGGTCAGTCAGCTAGTCAATCAGTCAGTCAACCAAAAAATATCTAAGGGGAATGGCGACATGGATGAAATAAAATAAATAGAACGTTATTCCACCGGAAATTAACTCAACAAAAGTGCTTTTAAAAAGGAACTACTTAAACTTGTCAATCAAATATTTGTAGGCGAAGACGATTATATTAGCGCATTCTCGATAATAGACAGGCTTGCTTCAAACATCTTAAAATTCTAATCTGTATAATTTTATTGTTAATAAGCGTATATTTTTATGTCAGTTATTTTCTTTAGCGTTATTTTTCTTTCTTTGTTCTTATTTAATTTAAAGCTATTTAAATCTTCTTAATTTAATTTAGTTCCTTTTCCATCTTACTCAACGGAGTGTCAGGTAGTTTTATTGCACATAATATGTATAGTCAGTTATTATTATTTTTTGTTCTTTGTTATTTTTGTTATTATAGTTTCCACCCGCCTCAAAAAGCCCAAGCTAATTTGCAGGTAGAATTACACATTTGTAATGTATTTAGTTGTTGTAATAAAATTGTGTAGTGAAATTTAAAAAAAGTAATTTTAAATGAAAAAGCGTTCTTCAGTCGACACTCATGCAGAAACAGAATCCTCCCAACGGGAGTCGAGAATACCACCTTCCAGGTGCAGGTTGGTTGCCCTAGCCACTGAGCTATGGCAGGACGTGTCGCATTTGGTCCTAGTTGTATGGCTCTGCACGCCACGAGTCCCCCATAGCTCAGTGGTTAGAGCATCCAACTGGCACTTGGAAGGTCATGGGTTCGACTCCAGTTGGAAGGACTCAGCACTCACGCTCGCGATGAAGTGAATATTCCATCTATTTCCTTTTTCTTGGTTTGCCTGACTACTGTCCGCTCTGTTATGTTCGCGAGAACAAAGTAATTCAAAATGGATTACAAAAATAATCGTCAATACTTTATTTCATCATGATTGTTAGCGCCCGTTTTTCAGCTACAGGTGTCTGATATTTCTCCTTGGAAAGCAGAGGTGTCCACCTTAGAGCCAACGTGCCCACTTTAATGTTGTACTGACTGTATCTGTGATACAGTCACTCAGAATACGTAGCCCAGCTTCTAGTTTTGTTTTCAGTCGTTCAACCTTGTAAACCATTCACGCACGGAAAGATTTCACACGGTTATGGAACTGGGAACTAGCTCTGAGCCTGCAATCTCAGCAACGCAGTCATTGCCAATGGAAGGTCTCCCATTTCTTGAAGCATCATGGGTAGGGTAGGAACACCGCCTTTGAGAACAAGAAATGAAAACAGGGATGAGCCAGGCTAGCAAGGACCTTTACATTCTACAGTCAAACCTTCAGACACCAGAGAGATGCGATTCTAACGTCTGAGTTGTGTGGGTCAAAAGTGTGAAAGTTTAAATAACGACTATCAAGCAGTTATTTCCTGTGATACTGCTTATTATGATTTAAAAAGGAGATCTAACTTTGAAAGTCTGTGGATGAGATCCTAAAGTGCGTTTTGCTTTTCAAAGTCGTTTTCAGGTTTTCTTTTCTGAGCTTGTATACAAAATCCTTAAGTGGGACTTAAGTTACGTTATCAAAGAAATTTCATTCATGGCAATAAGAGTATGATGTTGAATTATTTCTCTAGGCTTTTAGTATTTCACACATTTTATCTCGTGCACTAATTACAACTCACACATTTTTATATTTTTGGTATCTTTGCATTGTTACGAAGTTTTTAAATAGTTGCACTGCAAAGCGTTGTAATTTAGTTTTTAAATGCAAAATTTTGGTCCAAAAAACGTATCATTATTAACTCGTGCGCAAATAGCTGCTCTTTGAAGTTGTGCCTTAGTCAAAGAGATCCAGTATCAGTCATCACTGTTGAATACAGATTTGTGTGATCAGCATTGAATTTCTTCTTTTGTCAGTACATTGTAACACATACACAGGTCATGAGAATTAAGGAAATGAACACAAAAGATGAATTGTCTTGATTATTAAGACGGATTCCGCTCAACGTTCGAGCAATAAGTGCAAAAAATATTTACCAAAAAACTACTCATAGCACGGTAACATTTTAAATGCTATTTGAAACATCTCACTCTAGTTCACTTGCCCAAGTGACCCCGCGATGAAATTCTCAAGCATTCTCAAGAAAATAGTTTCAAATCTCGTAAAAGTATGCTAAAAGCGGGCGCCATTTTGTTTTGAACTGACATGAAGCGTCTTTTTAATTTAAGTATGGATAACTTCAAATCCAATTTTCTCTCGCGGGGTCAGCTTGGGAGCAAAAGTAACGATAAGTTCTTCTTATCTGTTCTCCAAACGTGACAGTGCTGCAATTATTTTTTTGGTAACTTAATTTTTGCACTTACTGCTCGAACGTTGAGCGGAAATCGTCTTAAACAAGTTCTCCCAAACAGCGCTTAATGAAATGTATAAAGAACAGTGAGGAGAATTTGTATAAGCTACCTTGGTGGACCACAGACGGTAAACTGTGCGGCAATGGGACATTGTGGTACACAGCAAAACAACAAATGGCGGGACAGAAGGAGTCCTTGTGTTCCTTAGCACTGTAGCATGTTCTTGCTGATATCGAATCTACAAAACGGCAAAACAACAGTTTAACCACAAAAGAAAATTCAACGACAAATAAATTTAACGTTCTCATTTTCGTTTCAGATTTGCTAGCAATGAAGAGCGAAAATGACTTTTTGGAAGGAAAAGGCTAATTGAGTGAACCCACCTTATTTATACAATAGCCTTAATGCTCATCAAACAAAAATTCCTTGTGCGGACATTCACCGGCAACATAAAAAACTGTTCAATTCCCTAGTCTTTAGACGTTTAAGGACACCAAAAACATGCCAGAAACAGAATAAATAGTAAACACAAAAGAAAAGAGAACTTACTTCTCTTCATTAGACGATCAATGGAATCTTCCAAAAGGAATTTGTATTCTGAAATCAAGTCCGCACTAACGAGTGGCTGCAAGGGCGAAACATGTGTCTGTTTAATAAAAAATAATTTGTTGTTTGCATAATTATATGGTGGTTACGACTTTTTTTGGTTTGTGGATAAAATCTCTACACGTAGCCTGAGAAAACAGCCGACGTTTCGAGAGGTCGCCACTTGAGCCCTCGCAAAACGACGTCTGAGTAACGATTGCAGAAATTCCATACTGATGACGCGTCACTACTCAGATCTAGGTAGCGCTTCTGACTGGTTGAAACGGGCGGGAACTTCGTTTCAACCAATCAGAAGCACTACCAAGTTCTGGGTAGTAACGCGTCATCGGTATGGAATTTCTGCGCTCGTTACTCAGACGTCGTTTGCGAGGGCTCAAGTGGAGACCTCGCGAAACGTCGGCTGTTTTCTCAGGCTACTCTACCTGTGCCATTCAAATGAAAGCTACTGAGGATAGCTTCCCAGTGAAATTGTTTGTTATGCTGCACAAGGTGGTTCTAACTTTTCAGTGTGGACGAAATCCTAAACTGCGACCATGCAAATGAGAGTTAATGAGAGGTATTTTCCTGTGATACTATTCTCTATGCTGTACAAGGTGGTTCTAACTTTTGAGCCTGTGCATAAAATCATTAAGTGTGGTCATTCGAATGAAAGCTATTGAGCATTCTAGTTCTGTGGTAACCTTCATTACTTTGAACTACGTGGTTCTAAAGTTTAAGTCTGTGGATGAAATGTGTAAATACGAATATTCAAATGACAGCCAATTTAGAGTACTCTTCTGTTTGATAGCACTTTCAGGTTAAGAGTTAACAATATAAAATGCACCTTTCTAAGCAAGTTTCTTGAAATTCTTGGCAATGCCTTGCTATAAAAAGTCAAAGCCAACTTCATTTGCCACACAGAGGCTGGGTCAGGCTGAGAATCCAGGTTATGGACAATCTAAAAGAAACGACCCCGAAACATAGTATTAGAAAATAGTTACTTTCTTGGGGGGGGGGGGGGGGGGGCGAATTCAAGGAATTGAAAAAAAAAAGAAAAAATTTACAAAGGGAATAAACTAAACAAACTATAACCATGAAGCTCTTAGAGAGGAAGTAATTAATTTTATCCCGATTTTTTGAATAGAATGGTGATTTTTACTGGACGGAATGTCTGACGTAAGCACAGCGAGATGAGATCAGCAATTGACCGATAGTTGGCAAACTGAGACGCTTTGATTTGGCGCAGTGGTGGAGAACTCGTCTTCCATAATGTGGCCCGGGTTTGAACTGGCCTCAGTGCCATATGTGTGTTGAGCTGGTTTGGTGTCGTATTCATGCGAGGGTTTTTCTTAAGGTGCTTGGTTTTCCAAAAAAAAATTAGAGCCAATCTTCTGTTTGTGCATGATGCCATGAAACATTGTAACGGGAAAGTTGCGTCTCAGCCAGAGGCAACCTATGGGTCGCAGGTCTCCCATTGGTAAAGTCGCTCTGAGGACACAGGTCACCCAACAAGAACTTAAGTCGGTTTCTGCGTCGTTAGACAACTAGGAGAATTACTACTCCCCTACCCCTCAATAGAACGGTAGTCCATCGAAGATTCCTCTTAAAGTCCGATGAAAGTGGACCTTATACCGCAGCAAACGGGATAAAAGGTTATATTATTAAGCAGCGGACTACAATACCTGCCACATGCGCAGAAGCGTTTTGAGCACCTCAGGTTTCTCCTCTGTGACGCATTCCACTAAGGCGGATGAGATGAAAGAGCTCAACGTTCTTTCCTTCAAGTAAAGAGAGAAAAGAGAACACCGCAAATTAAAACGTTATGAACATCTTAACAATTAATGTGAATGAATAAATTCCCGCTAAGGGCGATTTTCAAATTTCCCAGACTATTTTAATTTAACTTTTCTTACCACTCACGAACAGGAAGCAGCTATGAAGCGTAAGGAGAAACCACAGAGATTTTTATACTGGACGTGCTCGTTATCGGTACACTTTCATCTACTTTTGGCATGGAGAGTGCAGAAAAATTTCTGGGCTTTTTGGTCAAAAATTTTGCCATACCTGAATACCTTGCTCAAACATAAATGACAAAAAGAGTTAGCCCTTCTTCGCTCTAACGGAGAGCTGACGCTCATAACGTCGGCTTTCGAATCTCTTCTTGGTGGCCAATTTACTCAAGGCAACTCGGCTGGTATTCAGTTTAACCCTTTAAGCCCCAATAGTGACAAGCATCTAATTTCTCCTTACACTATTACTACTTGATCAAACATACAGGTCGTGAGAATAAAGGAAATGATCACCGATTATCAAATGTCTTGATTTTTGATCAAATTCTCCCAACCAGTAACATAAGAAATACGAGGAGAATAGTGAGGAGAATATGGATGTTAATATTGGGGCTTAGAGGGTCAAGTGTTTCACTCTTCCACCGACCCACACCAACATTTGTTCGGAAATTAATCACCAAAGCGTTAGCCCTTTGCCGCGACCAGGGGCAAACGACCAAAATGTCGGCTTTTGAATGTCTTCACGATGGTCAATTTGGATTATGTCAACTACTTTGACATTAAATTTAATTCCTTTGTATCCTCACCGCGAGCACCACGGTTTTTATAGAAACCTATCCTCTTTTCAATTTTGATGTGGTTTAGCTATAAAAATGGTCTTGGAAAGATCTGCTCTATGCAGCCATAAAATTATCTTCAACCTGCTTCTCTCCTCTGCAGATCCACAGCAGTCACGTGCAGCGTGTAAACAGCCCCCCCCCCCCCCCCCCACAAAAATGATGTCAGGCAATTCATAGATGACAACAAATCACGCTTGCCTTACTTCCTACCCTCCCCTCCAAATGATCAATTACCTTCCCCTCCCTCCTACTGCTGATTCACCTCCCTCTCCTCCCCATGCTTACTTGCCTTCCATCCCCTCCCCCCTGCTTACTTACCGTGTTCCTTCCCTTCCCTACTGCTCACTTACCTCCCCCCCCTCGCCCATGCTTACTCACCTTCTCGTTTGAGAGATGTTTATCGCCGAATAACTCGGCCAGTGCTATAAGGTTTGGATCTGATGAAAAGCTTCGCACTACTTCTATCTAAAAAGAAACAAACAAACAATGGCGGTCTGTCAACAGGGTTTTCCACACTACACTGGAATAACTTCAAAGTGACACAAATGCTCGGAATAAGTCCGTGAAAAATCATTCCACTACAACGCTCTTCACTCGTTAGACCAGCCATAGCTGTGAAGGACTGTATACTGGGGTTTCGCTTATCTTATACTCCAGCATAACAAGTGAAAAATAACAGAGCTGAAAATTTTACCTTCAACATTTTTCAGAACTGAAGTGGTGTAATTTAAATGACAATTTCTACGGTAACCGTCAAAATTATTACCTTTTTTAGGCGAACACAGTGAATGGAGATCGATAGTAGCGTCATCGTTGGACGGTAAGAGTGTTTTAGTTCAGGCCCCAGTTGTTCAAAAGTTGGATAGCGCTATCCACCGGATAAATCTCTATCCAGTGGAGAATGCAATTGGTTTCTCTAATGCTTATCCACTGGATAGTGATTTATCCGGTGGATAGCGCTATCCAACTTTTCAACAACTGGGGCCAAGATATTACTTAAGACGTATAAAGCGCAGTCCTAAACCATCGTGAGTGAATGTCCTTCTGTTATGACCGCTGACCCCAACAAATGAAACAATCATCCTCAAGGATGACGGGTAGGATGCATCGGGAAATAAATAACATACAATTGACCGAGACTTTACTGTACTTTAAATACAGAAAGATAACTCCTAGCCTGTTCCAGGCGTCCAGTTAGTGGCGCCCAAAACGTAAAATATTGAGAGCGGAGGAAAAAAAAGTATCTTCTGATTCCTTCTGCTTTGAATATTTTTCTTTCATGCGCTACTATCTGAACGCCTGGAACACAGATTAATCCTCAGTGTTTGCAACAAGAAAACGTTTGCTCTCATTGATTAAAAACAGGTTCAAGGAGGATGACAAACCAGGCACACGACAGCACAGTAAGTTAACAGCTAAACAAATTGAACAAAACAATTTCTTACCTGTTCCGTTTGGGCAGAGAAGGTTTTTGCAAGGATGTTGCGATGCCCCTGTTAGAGATGAAAAAGAAACTTGCTTTTAAATATCAAACAGAAACCAAAAAGTTTGAAGGCTATCAAGAACTTTGGGTTTGTTTTGCATTTGATCAGTAATGAGCAGTTCCTTAATAACGTTTTTACAACCCAAACCAATATGTCTGGCCAATCACCTTGAACGGCAGACAAAGCAATAAACCAATCAGAAGTCGTAACAGAATGAACCAATCACAAGTCGTGACCAAACACACAAGCGATGCCAAGAGCGAAAAAAACGCGCGCATGCCAAGCCACGATTGGTTTTGCTCACGCACATCAACAAACGTAACGTCCTCTCGCCAGTCTGTGCAGGTTTACTGCTTTTTTTTTTTCAGCAAATCTGAAGCAAACAACCCAATAAGCTTTCAACTAAACACAGCAAATGAACCGCTAATCTTTTTTGGTGTAAACGCGTTTTCTCACCCTTCGCACCGGTTGCACCTTTTCCGCGATTTGCACCTCGAATTCTTCAATGGCTTCCTTGAGACTTACCAAGACGTGGTTACTTAGTTCTTTACGATAGATTACAACGCATCAAATTAATTTTATTGTAGCACTAACCTTCGGATCATCAGCGTAAGATAGAAAACCGGTCCTCCTCTTCACAAACAAGGTTCCGAGATTGGATGTCAGCAAGCTGTAAACGTCAACAATGAAAATACACTCTGGTGAAAACATTATTTTAAAAAAACGTGATTTTCTTTTCACAAAGAAGTCCAGTTGAGTTTTCGCAAAAAACAGGCACTCATGCACTCGTTGGCTACAAACTAACTAACTTTAAGGGGGGAAAGCGGGTACTCTTACCCGGTATTGCTCTTGTCTGCTGTAAAGTCTATTGTGACAGGCCAATAACGCAAACCCGATACACGGATCTGAAACAAAGAGAGAATTAGTTTACATTCTTCTTATATTGTTTATATTCTTCCTTCCGTCATTGAAACTGGGTTTAGATAAGGGGAACAACACTCCGCAGTAAAAAGCGAATCTCGCCATTTGTGTCACTGGTACTGCACAAGATTAGGACGTATTCCCCACCATTTAGTACTGTGCGGCACACTTTTCAGTCAGTCATTAACGTCATGTCGTTTCAGTCCTTTTGTGGATAACCACTTCCAGGCTCCGAGAGCAAAAATGCGTGGCAGCTGGGGCCTTCTTTCACACCACCGCTCCTTTCCTCCCCAGATCCCGCTCGTCTTAAATTTGAGTTCCCTTTCTAACGCGTGCCGTCCCTACTGCCTGGGAGCAAGAGCCTGGGACAGAATATTTTGTTACTATACCCAAGTGCTACTTTTAATTATCATACCTTTACCTTAGTTGATAGTTCGCAATTGTCACTGGAATTCATGTGAAGAGGGAAAACGCAATAGTTTGCAAGCTTAAAATTCATTCAATCTAAACACATTCGGAAAAATGACGTTGCTACTTCCACGCGTTTCTACATTCCGAACTTTACGACACCACCTTGTGGACTCCAAATAAATCCATCCGATCCATTTACCTTCTTTATGAGTTGCAGCTCAGGTAAAATGCATGGTGCAGTCAACTTCAAATTGGTCTCAGGGTAGAACTGAGATTCCTATAAAAGCAGTAATAAATGTAAAGAAGATCCTCGCAGTTATTAACGCAACTTATGCAGTTGCGAAAAGAAAGCCTGAAAAAAATAAATGAATATATGAACTTCATATATTCATAATTTAAAATGAAGTAAATAGCATTTTTAACGTATTTACAATCTGACAAGTTAGGATCAAAGAAGATTATGACCCTGACGAATCGCCGCTCGCGAAAAGAATTTTTTTATTGAAATCCAAATAACAACACTATTTTCTTTTACCAGCCGAATAACACGTTTATAATCCTCCAAAGGCCTATTCTTTATTCGATGAAAATAATACGGGAAAGGATGTCACTTCGGAAATTGCTTACATTTTTCCTCGCCCATGTGAGAATCGAAAAAATACCATCGAGTCAAAACATGGCTGCGTGCATTACTGATTCCCAAAACAATCGAATAGAGTGCCGCATTGTGCATTCAATTAGACTCGTTCCAGAAAAAAAATAAACAGGACAATCACAACAACCTGTTAGAATCGGGAACTTCGAACCCACTAGAACACACATTATGTAGGCCACAGGTTACCCAACCTAATGGTTGATACATCCAGAACAGGCTCAGAAGGGGAATCCACGCAAGGAAGGAAGTTTGGTAAGCCTGTGGAAAACTGAAGGAGGGTAATGGAGGAAGAGCTTCAGAACGAAAGAAACATCATTTACACCACTGCTAAGAAAACAACGTCAAACAGAGTCTGTTGACGTAGCATTGTCAACGCCCTTTGCAACACCTGGAGCGTTAAGCAGCCACTTGCTAGACAGAATGGACGAGTTGGCGAGCTTGTTAAGGAGAATCAGCAGTCTAAGATATTCAAGTTAAAACGTCTGAAAAGTGATTACAAAATTACCGTTGAACCTCCTTATTACCACGACCAAGTCAGCATCAAATTTCTTCTTATCATATCAGTGCATTATAACACATACAGGTCATGAGAATCAAGGAAACGATCACTAAAGAGGAAACGTCTTGATGTTAATGTTTAAGCAAATTCTCCCAGCTAATGCCATAAGAAATACATGAAGAACAGTGAGGAGAATCTGCATGTTGATATTGGGGCTTGAAGGGTTGAGGCTACTTCTTCGGGCCCCAAGCGAAAGCTCACACAATGATCGTCTTGTTAAAAAAACCTCGTTATAATAATAATTATGCATTATAATAACGCGACTGAATGTAAACAGCCGTGCGCCAACCTTAAGGGTGACTTCCAGGGGAACATGGCAAGCTTTGTTGGTGTCCACTTCACGAGGCACAAGAACTCGAGGCTCAGCCGCTAACACGTACAAATGTCTGAAAGCTTGCAGATGATACCTAAAAGGATAAAACAGGAAACGACATTTACGGTGTTTAACAGTGAATCGACTAGGGCATTTAATCACGTGACTAGGGGTATTGCTGCTGCCTTAGTTTTCCCCCCCCCCCTAATCTATCCTCCGTGTATATCGTTTACAGTTAGCCATTATACACCTGGAGGAAGTGAGACAATGTGGAGTTAAGAGCAAAATGCAGGGGCTGAGAACAAGATTTCAACAAAAACTTCAGGTTGAAAGTTCTAATTGTGCTAATACAGAAGCAGCTTACCTCGCATATGGCAATCAGTTAAGAAACATATAAGGAGCCGCGTTCCACGCGTGTAAATAGATGTATTTTTATAGTGTTAGTGAGAGTTGTGTGAAGTGAGCATAGGCCCTATTGAATGTCCTCCAGACCACTGGCCATGAAAAGGAAAGAAGACAATCAACTACAGGATACAAAAAAAAATTTTGACCTCGGCGGAATTTTAACCTACGACCTCTCCATCAGTTCACGGTTGTTCGGTACGGCGAATACTCACTTCACAGCGTTTTCACATTTACTACAAAATCAGTTTAAATTATTACCTGTTATCAGTGCTGGAGATGGGGAATCTCGGGTAAAAAGCACAAACTAACGCAGCAACCGCAGGACCACTGGTGCTAAGGGTGAATCTAGACAACAAATAAAGAAAAAGATAGGGATATCATTTCCACCTTAAACCTCAGAACGAATGTCATGAAACTCTAAATCTGAAGCAGAATACTGAAAAAAAATTGAATAAAAAGCTTATAAGCGTACGATGAATAGCAATGAAGTTACAACGGTGGAAACACTCGCAAAAAATTAAAAGTACCCCTAGATACCTTTAATTTCAATACTCACATCTCAGTGCTTAGTAACTTTCATTTCGAATGGCCACACATAACGATTTTATCCACAGACTCAAAAGTTAGAACCACAAGGAAAGTGAAGCTCAGAAGCTTTCACTTGAATGGTAAAATTTAAGGAATTTACCCAAACTCACAAAACTCATAAATTTGTTTTTTAACTAGGTGCAAAATTATTTAAAAAGTAGACTACCTTGAGTTCTATTTCACATTGACAGTCTAGGGGGTGAGTTTTTATATTAAGGGGTAGCACAACACGTCTAACCTTCCCCCTCCCAGGAAAAGGAGTCCAACTGCCATGTGAACAGCCATGTGACTTCCATAAGAAACATCCGGGGAATGTCGCTTACGCAAATGACGAGCGATCCTCAGGACATCCAAGTTACCGGTCCCCGCCATTACCTGAAAACAGTTTGACCAAGATTGAGTGCAAGTTTAGACACGTACTGGGGAGCAGGGATGGCACAGTGGCGAGAGTACTCGCCTCCCACCAATGTGGCCCGGGTTCGATTCCCGCGGCGTCATATGTGGATTGAGCTTGTTGTTGGGTCTTCTCCTTGCTCCGGGTTTTTTCCTCCAGGTCCTCCGGTTTTTCCTCCCTCCTCAAAAACCAACACTTCCAAATTCCAATTCGATCTGGAACGGGACGCGTTTTCCAGGAGCTCACGACCAGCAAAGACAAGGATGGAGGTCGACGTTTTTTCGAGCGAATGGTCAACGACACGCAGCCAAACAAGGATGAGGCTAATTGTTTACGTAAACAGTTGAATGACCAGCTATAGGAAAACAACAGCAGTGGGACATATTTAAAAAAAAAGAGAGAGAAATTTTACTTTCCAAGAACATATCCCGCATTGTCTATCAGCGAATAGACAGTGACAATTGAACCAATCAGATTCGCGTATTCGCAATAGACCACAATAATTGAGCCAATCAGATTCGCGTATTCGCAATAGATAAGATTCTCTTGTTCATTATGGAAGCGAAGAGAATGCAACAGCAGAGTCAAAAGCAAATGAAATAAACATTACAATCACTTTCTAATGGAGTGTTCTTTTTTCTTCCCGAGTGATTTATCGCATGGTTAAACCATAGAACAAGTGGTCTGCTGCTTTCATGTGTATTACCAATACAATATCCCACAGCAATTGACCAACCACAGTGCGAGCACCATCGAAAATTATGTTAGAACATACCATTGCAAGCGACAGGAGAATGGTGTTAAGACAAGTCTCCACTGTTGGCTTCCCAGCCTGGAAAAACAATAACACACCGTAACACCCACTTATAAGCAGTATGCTTATACAGCTTCGTAAGATATTTTAGGGGGCTTTTAACTGAGGGAGCTGATATATTCAGGGATGGGGTCCGGGGCAACCAGGATAAGGAGATTGCGAATGACGAAACATATCTGGGTGTCAACTTTCGAGGTTTCAAGTTGAGGATGCAGGAAGAGTGGGGGGTTGGGGGGGGGGGGGGGGTTAATTACCTGTTCCACAGCGCTGCTACTTAGCAAGTCCTTGCAGTATTTGGTATAATGCATCTGTAAACAAAGAGCAGTCTTAAGTGTTTCAGCACTAGCAAAGAAATGAAGCTTTACCTTCACGCAATTAACGGAGCACGATTCTGGAAGAATGGCTTCTTACTGTGAAGCCAAACAAGGACAGTCATATCCGGTCAATCGCTTAAAAAACGTAAATAACGCATTTTAAAACAATCAGAGTAGAACAAAAAACACGCAACAGAGAGATTCTAAGCTACGATTTTTTTCTACGATAGTCTGAGCGCGCGTACACTAATGGAGTGCGCCTCTATTCCAAATATATAACAAAAAATGAAATACCAAACAGTCGAAAGCTTGATGATTCGATGAACCTGCAAACCTCAGCCCCATGGCCATGCAACATCCGGCGATAATGTTGACCTTTGCTTGACTGAAAATAAAGAAAAAAGAGCAGTCACATATCAAACACTGAGGAGATTGTTGAAAACACAAGGCCTTGTGTAAAACTGGAGCTAACTGGCGATTACGTCACTTAACTCTTAAGAGGATTTCCGTTCAGGTCGTCGAAACCACATGTGTTTTGCCAACCACCTACAACCGGCATAGTTTTCAAAAGGCACTGCTTATAAAACCCGACAAACTAATGCGCGGCCCACATAAATCCGGCTTCAATTGTTTTGTGTGAGGGAGATTTCTGAATTCGCCTTTTCTAAATGTTTTCTGTCCACACATCCGTTTCGGTCGTTTGTTGCCGTCCACATGCAAACGACTGAAAACAATCAAAACATTACTTTGTAGCGATTTGTCCAATGTTGTAACTCCATCGTTTTCGAAAACTTCGCTCTGGGTCGTTTACTTTAGACAGAAGGCCATAAGGCATTGAAAATCACCGTTCTTGTTCGTTCCCGTCCACAAGTTAGTGATGAATCTCCTTTTTCAAAAAGGTCCACTTTGAACAGCGGTTCCAAAAATCTCGGCTTTCGGAGCGTTTTCAATCGTTTTCGTTCGAGTACGCGTGCACGGGATGCCTCACCGGCTAAACAAATCTCCCTTGTCAAATAAATGAAAATTAGCTTGAAAACTGATACGTGTGAACGACGCTCAACCACAGCTACACAGACTAAAATAAATCATTTCATAAACAATTTAAACAAAGTCATTGTGAGACGTAACCAACCTAAGCGTTTCTACGTCAATGTCAGCGTTCATTGTCTCAGTCTCTGTAGAACTGGAATCGAACTGTTTAACAATCTGTGAAAGCGCCAACAGAGAAATTTCAGTGATACATTTGAAAAGTCACAAGACTAAGATACGTTGCAGAAGAGATATTTATATAGTGGCCTACACAAAAACTGCACGTAGGCAAACACAGGACAAGAGTTCCAGTCGTTGAATGAACACTTTGTTAGCTTCTGTGAGGGCAACGGACAATGAAAAGGCGCCGGATCCCGGTGGATGGAAGGTTCTCAAAGAAGCAAGGCTCCTTGTAGGGCAGGGAAAAAACGTATTTCATATCCAATACTTCGTCAGACACAGCCTGACGTCTTTAGTGAATAAAACGTCAAGGGAAAACGTTACAATTCAAAACAAAAGAATTCAAGGTGACATGAGACTAGAAAAGCGTGACATTTAATGACATTCGAAGAAACAAACTTCCTTAACTCTTTCACTCTTGGACTCAAAAGGCCCAAACTTTTTATTCTTTAGGTGAAGTACCAACGAAAACAACTGAGCAATACGTTCTTTATAGTGTGGTAATAACTTCGAGTTTGTGGATGAAATATTAAAGTGTGACCATTCAGATGAAAGCTGTTGAGTTGTTGAGTGGTATTTTCCTGTGGTGCTGTCTGTTACGTAGTATAAAGTAGTTCTAACTTTTGAGTCTGTGGATAAAACCTGTCAAGCGCTACTTTGCGCGATGCTATTTGTTACACATTATATATTTCTCAAAAGAAAATTTGGTATGTTTGTCAGGTTCGAACTTGCACGCTGCTGACAGTGAAATTTTAACTCCAAAAAGAGAAAAGGTAAGGTACTTTAATCCACCAGGGTGCCAGCAATCTGTTGGGGGAACCTTAATAAAATGCCGGGACAAGCCTTCCTGGATTAACCTTTCCATCCAGCAAAAGGAGGAGATAAAAACACTTTTAGTTACATGCCAAGAACAGCGGAGCCATGTGCCAATCCACAGAGCCGGTAGAGTTGTAGACAGACTTACCATAACTAAGCACGCATCAGACAAGACACAATAACCTTACCTCCGGAATGTGACTTTCCACCCAGTCCGTTGACGGGTATATGCTGTCCCACATTATAAGCCCTCGACTAAGAAGCTAGAGAAATAACACAAGACGGTTATACGTGAGTCGGGATCCCTTAGGGAAGAATTCGGGTTTATTCGATTTTTGGAAGGAAAAGAAATGCATCTTCTATCTCGGAGAAGCCTTCGTTGAGAGATGAAGAACAAAGAATCTCACCCGAAGTAAGAGAAAGTCTGGACGAATAAAATCCATCATGAACTGAGTGTCAGGAGCGTCAAGCCATGCTGCGACAGACCTAAGAACAAAAAAATGAAAACCGAGCAGTCCGTTTAATTTCTGACCAAATTGTCTACAGGACTTACAAAAGAGTTTGGACGGTGGTGTACAGTTTTAAGTTTCCCAAAAAATTCCCAAGGATGTAAACGTTGTGAAACCAGGTTTCAAAAGCGTCACTTGCAAGAAGCCACCGAAATCACTCTGACTTAAGTTTGACATCTTGGTAGATTCATACAGTGCGACCTTGACAGAGAACATTAAAAGGATAATAAAATCACCCCCATTTGACTTAAAAATATGACAGTTTGTCTGTCCGTAGGAGACGATAGGGGGGAGGGGATTAAAAACTTAAATAGCAAAGGCACTTAAAGCTTTGCCTGATGACAGAACAATATTTTTTTTACAGTTGTCCTCGCTCTCTATTTGCCTCTCGGAACAGAAAATGTGCGCTGCAAACAAATATCTGAGCATATAAGCGAAATGACCGCCGTCACCTCTCCGTTGCAGCGCGTTGGACCTAAAGCTAAAGTAGTAAAACGCTGATGTAGGAGTAAAATAAACATACGCGTTATTGGTCTTCATGAACATCAATCCTAGTGCCAGAGTAGCACCTGGTCCAGTGACGTTTACATTCACACTGTCACCCTCCTGTCAGGGAGAGAAAATACTACATTAAGAAACTACACAATCTCAAGAAATAAAACTGATCTTACAGTGCCTCTGTAAAACCTATAAGTATACGACATTTTCACAAGTGAAATTCCCAAATCTTACGGGCCTGGCTAAACTAGGAAGCATTGTTGCGGTAACATTGTTTCCAGACATGTTTCCTTGGGTGGCTAAACTGGGAAGCACACGTTTCGGAAGCAAAATTTGCGTCTGTGAAGCAAAAATGTTTTTGACTTGATTCAGAAACATTTCCTTGCTTCCAAGACGCAAATTTGCATATGTTTCTCGCGCAGCTAAACTGGGAAACATTTGCGTCTGCAGCAATGTTTCCTAGTTTAGCCAGGCCCTACTGCGCACGCCATTTACGTGGCGATTTCATGCCATGTCATGCATTGAGCGTGCGCGCTGTTGAAGAAATGTAGATATATAGCACTGTTATCTATGCACGGGTTTAACTCTCT
Organism: Siderastrea siderea; assembly: GCA_964030785.1. Lineage (NCBI taxonomy): Eukaryota > Metazoa > Cnidaria > Anthozoa > Scleractinia > Rhizangiidae > Siderastrea > Siderastrea siderea. Next base: position 43,233,926 of record OZ034970.1, read on the forward strand.
TAAATGTTCGTGACCCCCAGATTTTCCTTTGATAGATCACTTTCTTTATCGATTGTCTACGTACTTTTTACGAAAAATTGAAGAAAATCTGTGTTGTAGAAGTTTTTTTTATTTTTTATCAGCTTTTCTGCCCACACACCATCGAATTCCGCTATTAATTTAGCTGCGCGGTGCTGGCAAAACCCCATCTTAAAGGTTGAGTTTAACTGAAAGGATAACCCTGGCTCAAATTATTTAAACTTAACAAATCTACTTTAATAAAATTTGACTAAAAAGTGGGTTTAGAGCGAATCATTTATAATATTTTTCAACTAACTGCAGCTAAGGCTATGTTGAGTTAGGAGGACCGATTCGCCAAAATTACGGTAGTTTTCCCTGTGCTTTATTTCGAAAACGAAGTCGGTGACCCCCCAGATAAGGTAACTTATAATCTGGCTGTAGCAAAAGCATGAAAAAAATCTGTGTTGTAGACGTTTTTCGCGCGAACGTCCTCAAGGAGATTTTTAAGGTAAATTTTTAAGACTTAGTTAAGGTATCTGGTGCGGACACTGTGTCATGGCTGGTGTGCACATGTGTTGATTTGGTGGAATGTAGTGCGACTATTTTCGCTACATCTAAAGGTAAAGTCGCACACGAGCCGAGGAGGCCCACACGGCCGGCGCTTATCCTGGTTTCTGTAGCATGAAGCAACTGAGAGTATTGTTCCCCCCCCCCCCCCCATCCGGATGGTGATTTTTGCGTTTTTTTCGCGATCCGAAAAATAAGTTCCCACAAAAATAAAATTACCACCAATTTTTTTTTCCGCAAAAATTTACTCCACTGTAGAAATGACATACAAAAATACTGGTTTGAAGGAGAAAATGCCATAGGTAACTCGGTGGATAATACATCAAGTGGTACCCTAGTTATTGTTGTAGTGACATCGACATCGATTAATCCGTCTTACATTCCCCTGTTGTTTTATCTGTATTTCGATTACACGTTCTCAAATAAAAAAAACGAAAATTCTATCAGTTCCCTTTGAACGCGACCTTCAGAAAATCGCAAAAATTAATTCCCAGCAAGAAAAACCAGTCTCTTCCAATCGCACAAATTAGTTCCCGCAAAACACAAAAAATCGTCAATCTGCAATTAAACTCCCGCAAAAATTTAGTGCCACACGGTAGTCCATCGCAGGGTTACCCCCCCCCCCCCCCCAGCAGTATGTCGCCGGTACCCATTTATACACCTGGGTGGAGAGAGACAATGTGGGGTAAAGTTTCTTGTTAAGGAAACAACACGATGCAAGGGACTCGGCCTTGAACCACCGACCTTCAGATCTGAAGTGCAACGCGCTCACCACTACACCACCGCGTCCCAATAAGTTTCGCTATAGGGTGATCATAATAAAGTAAGGAGTTACCTTGATTTGGTAACTGGGAGATTTGAACTTCTCTTTTTGAGTCCCAGTCTGAGAAAGAAAAATTGCTATTAACGCAGTGATAGTAATACAGGAACTCATCATATCTGATAATAATAAAAACAGTTACAGTATTACAGTTAGCTAGCCAACCTGAGGCTTGGTTTGTCCTCCAACCATGTAGTGATACAACTGGTCTGCAATCTTCAAGTCTGCTACACTCGTAGCGTCATTGCCGTGCTGAAAAATACCAGCAGTTCTTTCTTAAAAGGGCTGTGTTACGGCATTTTTACTAGTATTGCTAGCCAAACTAACTGGACTACCTTCCATCGCACACAAAATGTTTCCAAAATGAATACCAAGAGAGAAACTTCAAATGAATTTTCGAAGGGGGAACAACCCGTACATATTCAGTCCTAGCAGTATGCAGTACGTTTGTCAAATGAACCTAGTTTAATGGCCTTAGCTCCCACGAGTCTCCTGTAGCTCAGTGATAGAGCATCTAGACTAGTAACCAGGTCATAGGTTCGAGTCCTGTTGGGAGAACTCGGATTTTTTTCCGAGTCGCCTGTGTCATTAACTGAATAAAACATCTTTCTCAACCCGTATATACCTAATTCAATAAGGTTGCTTTGGGCATTGGGCAATTGCGCTTTGGGAAGCTATTGTTTGGCGGTCACTCAAGCAAAGCATTGCATTGTGTTCCGTATGCCCAAATGCCCAAATGCCCAAATGCCCAATGACCAATTACTAAAGCAAGCTTTATTGAATTAGGTATATACCAAACAATAGGGGAAAAGGTTTTAGGGAAAAGGTTTCAGCGATGTTTCCAATAAATTAAAGCAGAACTTGAAAACAGTAGGTCGGGGTCAGGAAAGGTGTGCTTTAAGTCGTCAGTCATGAAATCAGAAGGTACAAATGTACGTGTCTCGATTAATTGGGCCCCTAGCCTAAACGTTTTTAGCCCAAGAGAACCCTAACGTCTTCATTTCGCGTGGATTTAATTTTCAGTAACTGTGCGCATCGTTCAAGGTTTGCGCAAATGTACATCTGCACAAACTGGTCCAAAGCAAGGAAACATGAAGGAATTATTGGTTGGCCAAAACACAGAGGGTTGGAGAGAGTAATGATAAGCGATACAGAAATGCTTTTTGTTGAGGATTTTTTTAAACCCCGGCAACAGAAGTTGTATATTTGTGAAACAAAAAGATAAGACGAAATTTAATTTTGAGCTAGATTAATCACGCTAACTGCAGTTACTGTAACTATTTGGCATTGATTCCACACTCAACAACACCTAAGCTTCCTCTGCAAGAACTTAGTTCAAAAATGACCTGCAAATTTCACGAAAAAAATTTCACAACAAAAAAGCATGATTTCTTAACAATGTGCTAGAAACGCCAAAGCACAGGGACGCTACGCCCTGACGATCTACCGATTTTTATGGAAACTTTAACTGTTAGGTATAATTTACGAAAATTGACGTAAATGTTACGATTAATAGATGTAATACCCCGCCGAATTTTCATTCTAAACACAACAAATTATTTTTGTAAGTTTTTTCTGATATCAATATAAAATTGTTGTTTTGTTCATGCGTATCAACCAAGGTTACCTCTAACATGACAAGACCTAGCGCCAGGCCTGCCGCGAGCGAGTAGGATTCTCTGTTAACCGCGTTTTCCATTTCAGGACCAGGTGGCCTTCCTGTCAATAATATTTAATTGTTTTCAACAAAATCTTGAAAGGAGGGATAGTGACAGAAGCGGTAAGAGAAGGGAGGAAGATGACAGAGAAGAGGTATGAATGGTGAGGGCAAAAAACACTCTCATATCCCCCTCTGTCTGACCTCTCTGTGATAGTCACGGGGGCTACATGTCGCACGCTTTAATATAACCATGCACTATGAAGGACGTCAGTGAAAAAAGTTTTATCGTTAACGAGTGGAGGCAAGGCCCCAGCGAAGAAAAATGTATCCACTTTTTCGAGCGCAGGTGTCTGAGGGTACTTAAACTAGCAATCAACTGTTTTAGAAAAGTTAAAGGGCTGACTTCAAGGGGCCTGCAATAAACTTGCAATCAACTTGCTATCCATTGCGTTGATTGCCAGCGGGGAACATTGACGACAAGAGTGGACAACAGAGACGAATGCACTTCCCAGCATCAATTTCGTTTGCCAGTTATCCATCACAGGCTTTTGAAAGTGCTTGTCTCGTCAGGTTTCCTCTGTAGCAGGTCATTTTTATGATATCCTTATTTGTCAACCACAGCCATATTCCTTCAGTTTTTTGGTATCTGGTGCAAATTACGCAAATGGCTCATTTAACAAGTAATTCTCATGTAGATGGAATCTCACCAATCTCAGAGAGGAGCACTTCTGCCATTCTCCGCTGTGCAGTGCCCTGGTAAAGAAGACCCACCCCTAATATGGCTGCCACCTGAGCTGAGTGCGGGACATCAAGCTCTGCAGAAGTTGGCGGCAAAAGAGCGTCAATGTGAATGCTCAGCATTTTAGTGGTGGTCACGTCCATAGTGCCGCGCCTGCAATTGAGAGAGATTGAAAAAAGAACTCGCTGACTCTTCATCTCAAACAGGTCTCCATTTTATATGAGTGTCTGTCTTAAAGACGTGTCTAAGTTACAGGTGCCAGTTTAAGGGAGAAATGACTATCTTACAGGTGTCTCTGTTAGGGAAGTGTCTATCATAGATAAGTTCTGGTCCCAGAGAAAAGTCTGTCTTAGAGAGGTATCGATCTTGGCAGTGTCTTTGCGAAAGAGGGGTCTGACTTGGAAAGATCTCAGCTCTGTCTTGGAGCTTGGTGTCTGTCTGAGTGACCTGTCTGGTTTAGAGGACTGTCTGACTTGACGGGATGTCTGTCTTCGACATGTATCTTTTTATGGGAAGTTTCTGTGTTAGAGAAGTGCCCGTCTTGGCGTAAGTGTATACCGGTATCAAGAAAAGGAAAAATGTATGGAAAGCAGACATCAACTCCAAATGGAAAACAATGAACCACTAAATAAATCCGTGACATGTTAATTTAGAACCACGCAAACTTTGAAAACATTCTGCGGAGGGATTCTGAAATTAGAAACAGAACTGAAAGCATCAGGGGCTCTATGTTAGGAAAGGCATGGAGTGAGAGAATGTGCAGGCAGTTATATTTAAGAAAACACTCACTTCGCAGCTGCTGTGCCGAGGAGAAGTCCCACGGTAGTCAACTCATGTCCCTAATTACAAAGAAAATGAGGAACTTGTTAAGTTCCAAAAGCGATCACTAAACATTACCTAAAAGTTTTAAATAAAAAAAGGTTTATTTTGGACGAGCTCTTATTGCTAAAAAACCGTCTTTCATAACTTCACAGCCTTCTGAATCTACCACACTATCAACGTATTTACTAATGCTACGATCAGTTGATACGAATAAGTAAAGCGAGTTATACCCATTGTCACCTCTCCTGTAGAAAATGTCCATTAAAAAAAATTCTCACTTACACAAGTGGTCATACAGATTCATGAAGGACAAGCAACATTGTAAATAGTTTGAACCCAGGGGCCCGTTTCTCGAAAATCTATAGAATGGTGGAGTAGCTTTTAGCCCGCAAACCACCTCGACTTGTTTCGTCAACTTATAATTTTCCTTCTAAGCTTTAAAAACCAACAAAATTTGAATCTTTAAGGTAAATTTTGCACTCATAAAATAGCTTTTCCGGGCCCGAAAAGGTATTGGAACTTTCGAGGAACGGGGCCCAGGAGTCATATCATAGGTCCGTAAATTATGATCGTTCGGGTGAGTGTAGTCCTGAGAAGGACTGTTTGTGATGACATTGACTGACGTTTCGGAAGTTGTCATTACAGAGTGAAGCAATGTTCTCACCTTACACAAGTAGTCGTGGAGATTCATATAAGACAAACTGTTGAGGTGTCCACTAAGGCCAAGAGCCATAAGAAAACCAGCATGTTCTTCTGTCAACTGATTGTTTCTTGGCTTGTTATAAACTATCCACGTACTGTCAATCTGTCAGAAAAAGCAGAAGAAAGTTTAGCTGGAAGTGTAACAACTATTATAACGCGCCTCCTCTAGATCATGATTTGGTGACAATGGGAAAAGAGCCGAAAGAGTGGACGTTTATTCAGTAAAACATTCTTAATCTCTAGTTAACTTTTGCTAGGACTTATCCCCTGAAAACGAAAAGCGACACGTCTGTTAGTTGAGAGTGCCAACAACGTCAAACTGACAAAGAACTGTCTATTTTAAATTAGAGTTTCCAAAGTTCACTAGAAGGTCTAAAGTCAAGGAATTTAAGCAGGTTAAGAGAAGTGAAATCCTTGCCCGTTTAAAGAAGTTTGAAACAGGTTTTATATGAGTTTTTTTTTTTTAAGATAAAATGAAAGGCAACCAGCAAGTAAAGGAAATAAGGCAACAAGAAAATGACAGAAAAAAAATTAGCACAGAAGACTATCATTGACGCAAAAGATGATCATTGAAATATTCGTAAAATCTTGAAACGTTGTAAAACGCAGAACATCATACATTTTGAACAATTCGCAGTGCAACTTGTTCGCTGCAAGTCAGCTCGGAAAGCAGGAGTGATGCACATGCAATTTCTTCTAACACTTTAAGCCTTGATATAAAAATGAATATTCTCCTTACTGTTCTCCATACATTTCTTATGAAACTAGTAAGGAGAATTTGCCTAAATATCATGACATCTTATCCTTGGTTATCACTTTCTTTATTCTCATCACTTGAATGTTTGAACAAGTATTGACAATGTAAAGATAAATTTCATTTTCATCACTGCAAGGGCTTAAAGACTTAAAACCCATCTCGCAGTGGTGTTGAGCTGCAAGACAAATCTCTTCCAGTAACAACACCTTGTGGGCCGCCTGACCACAAGCCTGATGATCCATGCTTTATAATAGTCCTTTTCTAGTAGTTTCCGCCATGTTGGCGGAGGTGCAACCCAGGCATTAGACTTGCCCACAAGTCGAGCTCAGAGTTTTTTTTTTTTTGGAAGCGCGATTTCGGAAGCGTGAAACCCCAAAAAACCGAGCCCGAGGGAGCGGGCCTACCACCGGAACCGGAAATGAGAAGCGAAGGACGTTTGAGAAAGTCTACCCAGGCATCAAATACAGTTTTAGACAGGGAAGAAACGCAATCCAATATCAAATAATTTCCGCAAATTTTCAATTTTTTAAAGTATGGGAATTGTAAACTTAAAGTACTAGGGTATATGGTTTACTAATCAAATTTGAAGGACGTAAGTGTAGCAGAAGGCCAGCAGGCGCAATTGTAAATTCCCCATACATTTGTCAAAAAAAAAACCTTTTTAAACGGTCCTTCCTAGATCACACCCTCAGACTTAATCAGTAAAAACTTTTCCTGGTGTCTTAAGTTTGCTACTCATAAAAGGTCCATCACTGAAATTCTACGAGAATTATTTGCCAGAAGATTCTTTTTTTTTTCTTTCATACATGCATTGCCCTTCGCGCTATGTTTGCACCACCGCCAACATGGCGGGACAAGCCTCGAAAAGCTCTACTGGTGTTCACCTGCGATATTCCCTGTGCGATCCTGAGTCCTGCTGCCACTCCATTGTGGAACTGAGGCCACATCTTCATATCCACTGGTGTTTCCACGTGTTCTAAACCAACTGTTGTGTTTCTAACCGCGATAAAAATAATATAAAACCTCAGAATCTGTAGCTGCGAAACACTATTCACAAGATGTTCTTAGTCAATTATGTAACATCTTTATTGTCTCCTATTGGAGAAAATGGCTATTGATTCGTTTTCCAAGTCCAGCCATTGTTCCTTCTTCTTTTCATGTGGTTATTATAACCATACCTTTGTTTTAATTCAACAGCTCCTTGCAACTTTTGATGGCAAAATTTCTCTATTTTTTTTTTTAACTTCATTCTATTTGTCGTGAGTATAAGAACTCAAGTATACACATTCACACATACACGTTATTATACTTCAGGGCTTTTCAGAAGTACTTACAAAAATGATAAATAAATAAATAAATATAAATAACCTAAAAAGGTAAATAAAAACAAGAATACAAATAACCTAATATGCAAATAAATTATAAATATGAAATAACTAATATAGACTAAAATATAAAATTCTAATTATTAAGAAATTCGTTCAAAAGCTTTCTTCGCATTGCCAACTTGAAAATGTTAACATTTTTACAGAATTTAAGTTCATCAGGTAGGTCATTCCAAAGCTTAACTTCTTGGTTATAAAAAGAGCGCTGATCTGCGGTTGTTTTAAGAGGCGGAATATCTAATAACTGAGAGCTCCTAGTTTGACGGCCTGAAATGCTAAATCGTTTGACAAACCTATCCGCTAAATAACCTGGGGCCATTCCATTCATACACTTAAAAACTAGAATAGCTTTCCTAAGATATAACTGCTTTCTAATTGGTAACCACTTAAGTTTCTAATTGGTAACCACTTAAGTATCAATTTTCAGTCCGATCAGCCATGGGAGTCAGTCACCCCTGTCAATTTGCGCACTTTCGTTTGAGACTCAAATCAGTAAGTTAAACCAAAGAGGCACTCTTGAAAAGATACATCATAATCAGGGACTCGAGACGTTTTCATGAAAACTCTAGATTATCACGGACTGAAAATTCCGCAACGAAAAATCTCGGTTACAACTCCACCCTTTCCACCTGGTTATAGGCCCACTAGTTTGCCGGCATTAACTCATCAAGCCCCAATATCAACATGCATGTTCTCTTTACTGTTCTCCATATAAATCTTATGCTACTATTTGGGAGAATTTCATTAAACATCAAGACATTTCATCTTTAGTCATCATTCCCTTTATTCTCAAGGCCTGCATGTTTGATATTGTAAGGAGAAATAAGATGCTTGTCACTGTTGGGGCTTTTTAAATATCTTTCTGGTCATACCCCCACCAAGAAGAAACAAGCAAAACGTCAGAGGCAAAATTTTAAGTTTTTAAAGTTACACTAAATCGATTAAAATAGCGGTTCATTTCTACAATTTTTTAGCTTACCAACCGAAAATCCCCCAAGGGCTTTTCACTAGGATATTAAGGTACCTGATCTGCTGATACTGTGGGCTCTAACTTTAAAAATAAGCTGTTGACTCCTATACGGTAGGAAAGGACTGAGTGACTTAAATTTTTTTATCACCTTGGAGGAGCCCGGCCTGTGAGATCCAATGGTGGAATTGGAAGAGTTTCTGTCAACACTGGATGAGAGGTCGCCATAGTGAACATGCCTCTACAAAACAGAATCACGTTTAAACCTATTAAGGCAAATCTTCATGCATGAAAACATGTTGTTCTTAAGTAACACAAAAACGTAGAACAAAGTTTATTGTGAGCAGTATATCATAAACACAATCAACAGCAAGAACCGTAAATTTTAGTAGGCAAAGATTAGTTACTTCTTTGGCCCCGTTGCACTATGTGACCTTACACTGCTTGGCTCTTGGGAACCCTGAGAATCGCAAGGTCCACAACCACACCTTTGTAGGTGAAGACGTATTGATCAGCGGCTTCCGATTTTCGAAAGCAGTTGTGAGACAATTTGCTAACGTGTTTTCTTTGTGATGATGTACGGAAAAAGGTGAGAGCGCCACTGGGCAAGTTTTTGAAACTACTACAAAAAAGGAAAGATAAAGTCCCACGGTCATAAAGGGCCACAACTGCCAGCACTTCATGTTAGGTAACATGTAAGCACCACGAGCATTACTAATCCCTAAGGCTTGGTACCCACTAGAGACGTAACGATCATAAAATTAATCATAATCATAACAATAAACATAAGGTTCTTATGATCTAGTGGGAACCGGTATCTTTAAGGACGACATAATCATAACCAAAGACATAATCATAAGAAAATGGTCGATCAATTTCTTATGATTATGATTATGTCTATCGTTAGCGCATTTATGATTATGTTTCAGTTAGGCGTTCCCACTCGGACATAAGCGACATAACAGCGTTATGTTTGTGCTTATGATTATGATTATGATCGTTATGTCGCTAGTGGGTACCAAGCCTAAATGGAAAGAATACTTAAAAAATGCAGCAGAGTTTATAACAATAATAATAATAAAATATTTATATAGCGCCAATATCCTAAAAGTTCAAAAGCGCTTTACAGAAGTAACGTTAAAAATATTAAAAACACTATTAAAAAAATAAATATAAAAATAGTTAAAAAGTTACAAATTTCTTGACTAAGGGAACAACAAGACCTGTAGCAGAGACCACGACACGAGCCTTTGAGCATCTGGTGCAAAATCCGACAAGCTTATCACAGTGCTATCACTTACAGAAAGTCTACAAGCACGCATACCTTCCCACTGGTAAAGCCATGGTTCTTTTACACATCATAAGAAGACGAGTCTCTTGTTCCTGGATAAAATCGTGGTCACTGAAAATCAAATCAACAGCTTTAAGTGGTCAATGATTTCCAAATGAACCCGCATGGCACTAAATTTTTGCGGGTTCAGAGTTTTGCGCGTTTTCACGATCCGCAAAAATAAGTTACCGCGAAAAAAGGTTCCCGCAAAAATTTACTCCACTGTCGAAATTATATACAAGCATCAACGCCTTTAACATGTAATGTAAAATCATGTTGGTGCCCATTTACAGAAACAAAACGAAATTAGAAACAAAGCATTCAGAAATAAAACGATGAAATTAAAGTCGGTACTCTAAAGGTATTTAGCTGTTAAAAGCTTAAAAGAAAAGGATCATCTGAATGTACTCCATTGATTAACGTGTTATACATGTGCAAGTTGTTCACCTGCATTTGATGGTTTGTACTAAAAAAAAAGAGAGAATGTTATAATTCCAAATAGAAGGCGACTTCCTGAAAATCGCAAAAATTAATTCCCAGCAAGAAAAATCAGTTTTTCTCAATCGCAAAAATTAGTTCCCGCAAAACACACAAAAAAATTGCCCATTCGCAAAATAAACTCCCGCCAAAATCTAGCGCTACACGGCATGACCTCGCTTGCTACAAGTCTCTCAGTAGCTCAGTGGTTAAAGCGTCCGACTGGTTTACGGAAGGTCCTGGGTTCGACTCCCGTCGGGCGACAAGCGACAAGCTGAATACAACATCTTTCTTACTTCTTCCAATGTTGATAAAAACAACTTTCACGTGAACAGTCACAATTTACCATTCAGAACTCAGCTATGTTACAAAACTCCAACAAAGGGAGAGACAAGTCATTTGACCGCATACAAAGTATGTAGCGACACACATTTATAAGTCGGTGAAGTATGATCGTCCGGGTGAGTGTAGTCCTGAGAAGGACTGTTTGTGATGACATTGACTGATGTTTCAACAACCTGAGCGAAAGTCATCATCAGAATCAAGTCTTGACTCTGTTGCTGACTTTCGCTCCAGTTGTCGAAACCACAGTCAATAGCGACCTCCAGATCTGACTACGAGTACGTGATTGAGTACGATTGTGACTTTCGAATTTCAAAACAGCTACGTTCCCAGAGACCTCACTCTTTTATATTGCTGTCCAGTAGAAAAGGATGCTATGCAAATGATAATAATGTGACAGGTGATAATCTAAAGCCAACAGCTGTTAGTGAAAGCAAAGCTACCATCGTTGTATAATAGGAGACTGCAGGACATATGTATTCTAATGTATAAGGTTAAACATAATTTGTGTCCACGGACTATTTGTGACATGTTTCTGACCAACAGCCACGCTTACAATTTACGGCACAAAGATTCTTATCAACCTAGTTTAAACACAGTTACGCACGGAAAACACTCAATTCGATACCTAGGTCCAAGACTTTGGAGCAAGATACCAAGCAAGGACAGATCGGCTCCCAGTCTTAAGCAGTTTAAGACCCGGATACGCAGTCTTGATTTAAGTAGCATTTTAGATGGATGTAGTGGCTGCTACCTTTGCAATTCGTTATTTTTTTATTTTTTTATTACGATTTTAATTACAAGATTTTAGAATTTTTTATAATTATAAATGGAGTTTTTTGTAGTATGTATGTTGTGTGAGTAATCATTAGTAGTTTTTAATTCTAACTCTTAGTATTCTAGTGTTAACTCTATGCTAATTCGTTTTGTATTTTTAGATTGTATTTTAGAAAGTTAGGTGTCCTCTATTAGCAGTGGGAAATCCCCTCTGCTAGATTCTTGTTTGACACGGTAATAAAGTCATTATTATTATTGAAAAGTCGTGCTCGTACTCGTAGTCCGATCTGAAGGTTGCTAATGTCATCACAAACGGTCCTTCCTAGGACTACACTCACCTGGACGATCATACTTCATTGACTATCGATAAGACTCCTGGGTTCAAACCATTTACAGCGTTACAAATCATTTAATTAATTAGTTTTAAGGACATACCTGACTTCAGGCTTTTGTACAACACTGACTGTAACAGGTTTAGACGACTGTAGTAGTCTTCTTATTTCCTGAACCCTCAGGTCTTTACCAAATCGTAATCTTAATATCTGAAAGATAAGGTGATACAATTACCCACAAGGTTGATTGTAAGCATGTACATCTGATTTGTAGTAAGCCTGGTGGGTGGATCGGTTGATCTATTGGTTGTAGGTTACTGATGGTTAGTGTTAGTTAAGTGGGAGAAATTCGTGAGAGAGATACTCGAGGGAGCTTAAGTTTAAAGCACTGCAAATGACAGGAGTCATGTCACTCTTTTCGCCGTTTTGAACCCTGAACTTTACACCAACCAACCATGCTCTTTGACCCTCTTCGCAAATAGTGTCCAGCAATCTGGGAGCTAACCCCACAATCCCTTTTGTCGGTAAGGAAGGCAGGGTTGGATGGGTTACTGGAAAAAATCACATTATTCCGTTCGATAGGATAAACCATAAAGGGGGACCCCACCCTCAAAAAAAGCAAATTCTAGTTAAGAATGCTAAGTGAAACATTAAAACTAACCTCATCATCTAAATTAAAGCCGTCATCTATTTCTCCTTCTTTCAACGTGGCTTTCTGGAAAACAATTCATAAAACAAAACTGAGATACACAGTAAAGCAAGAAATTAGCTAATTGTATGAAACCTTAAGCCAGTTATCTCACAAACCATCAAGGAAAAAGTAAGCGAAAAAAGTACAAAGCACAAAATCAACGTATATTCAGAATAATATCGTCATTAAATGTGCTGAACGGTTTACAGTTGAGTGTTTGGTTTGGCTTTGCTTCGTTTGGTGATTGGTTGAAAAAACTCGCGCCTTTCTCCTCAGCCAATCAGAAGTGAACAAATTGCGACTTGCCCACACGAGTTTTTTCCGTGCGTGATGCTCGTATC
>OZ034970.1:43246834-43271834 GCA_964030785.1 Siderastrea siderea
ATGTATTTGCTTCGAGTTCTAAGAGCCGTTTCTCACAACTCCCAGTAGCTTACCAGGCTCGAAAAGTATTTTTCCAACCCAGTTTTTTTTCCAGTTATTAGCGCAAAACATACCAATTTGCTCCATATAACAATAAATGCTATTAAATTTAACTGTCAAAATAATGAAAATTTGAGTCTTCGCTGAAGAAATATTGTGCACATAAAATAGTTTTCGGCCCCTAGATGGTCCATCATGTTCTTTTGTTTCCGTTGTGATTAGCCGGAGAAATTACTTGTTTTTTCATTATTTAACTGCAAACCGCTCTTGGTGGCTATTAGCAATAACCTGTCATAAAATTAATTCCCAAGGCCTAGAAGGGCTTACTTTGCTGCCAAAAGTAAGCAATGTAGTGTAGCCAGTACTAATTGGGCAAGAATCTATATATTTTTGGGTTAAACACTGAAAACGTCAATCTACATACTTTGAGGGGTCCGTGAGCACCCAACTTCTTCTTCTCTGTCTGTAACATGGAGGCAAGATCTTCACGCCCTGAAATAAATACAATATATTACATAGGGAAGCTATATTACATGAGGGAAATAATGTTCCTTAAAGTGAACGATTTGTAGTCACAGGTAGTTCCTAATACATGGTCAGTTGGCATATATTACATTTGTTGAAGTGCTAGAACATGTAATCTGGACGATAAAACGTGATCTCTGCTGATAAAATGTCCACAACAACTTCCCATCTTCCTGTCTTGGTTAAGTAAACATAACTGTAAGAATAAAGGTAGAATATTTAAGAAAGAGAAACGACTTGTTTGAAAAAACGTCTATGTGCCATATACTTGTAAGTTTGTCTAGAGAGTGGTGTTAGGTGAATTCTTCCTTATACTTCCCCTTTTTTGCCATTAAGATGCATCCATGGACTTTCGTTTAACCTACATCCTGAACTAGTCTATTAAGGAGAAAGGAAAGTGCTGGGAAAGTGAACATTTCCAATTCATTTCAAGCTATGAAGTTATTGTTTCATTTTTGTACTTAAGTCAGTTGGACAACTAGTAGCGAAATTTTGCAAAATAACAAATTGCCACAATCTATGTTGGAACAACATGGAAGACAATTTCTCACAAATGCACTCTCAAATGTCCGAACTAAGGTGCGAGTTCAAAGTACAAATTGATGGTGTCAAAGTCAATATCAAGGAGATCGAAAAATCCCTCGAGCACGCGTGGGCAGAGATCGAAGAAGTCCAGCAGGAGGCGAAAACGAATAAAGATTCAAAAAGATCTCACCAGGACATGCTAGACAAGCATACATCGACCATCCAAGAACTCCAAGCGGAGATAGAGCAAATTCGTGCTGACAATAATCAAATGCGACCATCACTCAAATAGACCCAAGAAAAACTTATCGCTTTAGAGAACTTCACCAGAAGAGAAAATCTGAGAATCATGAACATTCCAGAAGCAAGAGAGGAAAATTGTTGGGACATAGTTTATGATATAATAGAGAATGAGCTAAAGTTAAGCACCGAAAATATCAAGTTTTATGCAGTACACCGTGTCGGTAAAACAGCGTCCCAAACTGATCAAGACAACTCTACGCCACCGCGCCCGCGACCGATAATCGCTAGATTTGTTAGCCGAGAACACACAGAACAAGTTCTATCAGTCAAAAATCGGCTAAAAAGATCCGAAAGGTATGAAAACGCCTACATCACCAAAGATTATGCTCGGGCAATACAAGAGGAAAGAAGATCTTTAATTAAAGCTATGTTTGTCGCAAAGGAAAAGGGACGAGAAGCTAAAGTCATCAACCGAAGCCTGTTTATTGACAACCAAATGTCTGACATTAACTCTATTCCGGCCGAATTTAAACCAGTAGTTGATTGAAATCCGTGCCAACCAAGGTATGTTTTGTTTTTCCCTTTTCCATCGCCGAACGGCGAAAGATTCCATACAGCCAAACGAAGTCGCTGGGTATTCCCTGGACTTCCAACCTCCTCGAAAATAATGTACGTAAATGTATTTGTGTTTATGTGTAGGTGTTTTAGGTTTGCATATTTTATGTTATTTAGCGATGTTTTTTGTACCAACTTATTTTCTGAATGTTTTTGTCTACCCACAATGTATTCCTCGGATCACTCAGCTCAGAGTAATAACAATGTATTTACGCCTTCCAAGTTGCACAGGATAATTGCTCTGTACTGACGTTAAACGTTAGAGGGCTTAGGAATCAGATAAAAAGAAGGAGTATCTTTAGTTATCTTAAAGACCAAAACTGTCAGTTTTATTTTCTGCAGGAAATTTATTCCGAGCCAAACGATGAAAAAATTTGGAAAAGCGAGTGGGGTGGTGACATTTTCTTTTCACACGGTTCTACTCATAGCAAAGGGGTCTGTATTCTCATAAACCCTTCATTCAGCTTAGCGTCACCAATCGAAAAGTCCAGCAAAGATCAAGAGGGAAGGATTGTTTCAATCAATCTAACCCTTGAAAAAGTTAAAATTTCGCTGTACAATGTCTATGCTCCGAACGATTCACAACAACAACAAGTGTTTTTGCATAACCTGAATGAATATTTAATGTATAACACGGATGTAGAGAATCTCATCATAGGTGGGGACTGGAATGTCACACTACAATCACTAGACAAAAGAGGCGGCATCCCATGGAAAGCATCTACCTATAGGGACAGCCTAATTTCAATGATGGAAGAATTAGAACTAATCGATGTCTTTAGGAAACAATACCCGCGCAAACCGTGTTTTTCCTATGAATCAAAAGCCTTGAAAGTAAGTTCAAGAATAGACTTTTTCCTAGTCGCACGACCCTTGACCAATTGGGTTTTGAACATTGAAACCAAGGCTTCTAATGCGCCGGATCACAAAGCAATAAAACTCACTTTAAAACCTGTAGGAGTGAAGCGAGGACCCGGACTATGGAAGTTCAATAATTCGCTTGTTGAAGATGAAGAATACGTAAAACTGATAAAAGAAAATTATCCTATTATAGGTGAAAAATACCGAGAACTGGAAGATAAAAGATTATGCTGGGAGCTCATTAAAATGGAAATAAGAGGCCTTACCATTGCTTACTCGAAGAACAAGGCTAAAAAGCAACGCAAAAGCGAATCAGACCTTCAAATCCGTCTAGAAGAGCTAGACAAACAGATTGCTGATAGCACCGATTCAGCGCTTACGAACAATGCACTAACCGAAAAGGAAATCTTAAAACAAAAACTTCAACTCTTCTATGAGAGAAAAGCGAACGGTTTAATACTGCGCTCAAAAGCAAGATGGACCGAAAAAGGTGAAAAACCAACCAAGTATTTCTTCAATTTGGAAAAGAGAAATTACATCAGAAAAAAGATATCAGAATTAGAACTTTCGGACGGGAAACCTTCATGTAAGGAGGATGAAATATTGAAGGAAATCGAACATTTTTATGAAAAACTGTACACATCCAAAGGGAATATTGATGACAATCGGTTCGAAAATTTCGTTCGAAACTTAGAATTACCTAAGCTACGAGATTTAGACAAAGAGGAGCTAGAGGGTGAAATTACCATGGATGAATGCAAAGAAGTTCTGAAGTCGTTTTCTAGCGGAAAATCGCCAGGAGAGGATGGTTTTACCTGGGAATTTTACAATTGTTTCTTTGATTTATTGGGCGAAGACTTAATCAATTGCTACAATGCAGCATATAAAACGGGCGAAATGTCAATCTCCCAGCGTAGAGGTACCATCACTCTTATACCAAAAGAAGACTCGAATTTACTTAATCTCGCAAATTGGAGGCCGATTACTCTATTAAATTTGGACTATAAAATCGCGTCAAAAGCCATAGCTAAAAGAATAGAAAAAGTACTGACACTTCTCATCAATCCAGATCAAACTGGATTTATAAAAGGAAGATACATCGGTCAAAATGTTAGACTGCTTAACGACATCTTAGAGCAAACAGAAACCCAGAACATCCCTGGGATACTCCTCCAATTAGATTTCCGTAAGGCATCCGACACCATTGAATGGGAATTCATCCAGAAGACGCTCGCTCTTTTTAACTTCGGTGAGAGTATCCAACGATGGATCTCTACTTTTTACACTAATCCGGAGAGCTCTGTTTTAAACAACGGATTTTGCACCAATTCCTTTAAACTGTCAAGAGGAGTGAGGCAAGGTTGTCCCCTGTCTCCTTATTTATTTATTTTGTCGGTGGAAATATTAGCATGCAAAATAAGACAAGACAAAGAAATAGAGGGAATTCGAATCTTCAAAAAAGAAATCAAAATAAGCCAGTTCGCCGACGACACTTCACTATTATGCAGTTCCTGTAAATCGGTTCAAAGAGCGATGGAAGTACTAAATGACTTCGGTGACGCTTCCGGTCTGAGACTGAACCCAACTAAAACTAAAGCTTTGTGGCTGGGGCCATGGAGAGACATCCAAGATGAGCCTTTTGAATTCCAGTGGCCAAAAGATCCAATTAGAGCGTTAGGAATATTTATATCTTACCATCAAAAACAAAACGAGAGAAAGAATTTTAAAGCGAAAATCGACAAGTTAAGCACTATTCTCGATCTTTGGCAGTCCAGGAGTCTCACTTTATTCGGCAGAAGTCTTATATCTAAAAGTCTTGGAATTTCACAACTGGTGTATTCCATTTCGATTCTTGACACACCCCCTGAATGTATCAAAGATATTAACTCTCTTATCTTTAGGTTTATTTGGAAAAAAAAGCAAGATAAAATAAAACGTAAAGTAATGGCCCTTGACTATAAGAATGGAGGTCTGCGTGCACCCAGTATTGAGGTTATGGTCAAATTACTTAAACTAGCATGGATCTCAAGACTGTTAAAAAATGAGCAATCATGCGACGAATCCTGGAAGGTGATCCCTAACCACTTCTTGAACAAATATGGCGGTCTTAACTTTTTGTTAAGATGCAATTACAATGAAAAATTTCTGAAAGGTACCACGTTACCTCTATTTTATAGGTCTATTTTGCAGTATTTTTTGGAACTTAAAACAGCCCACAAATGTGTGAACGGGCAAGAACTAGTATTATTCAACAACAAAGACATTTTAATTGAAAACCAAACCATATTTCACAAAGACTGGTTCCAAAAAGAAATTTTTCTCATACAAGATCTTTTAAAAGATGATGGCAAATTTTTTACTTATCCGGAATTTGTCCGAAGATACGAGCTTAAATGCAATTTTTTAACTTATATGCAAGTTGTCTCGGCAATCCCAAAACATTTAGTCAAAAAGGCAAGGGAAAAACATTTAGACAAGAGCACCTTTCTAGCCGTAGATGCTTTCCAACTCTCGCCCAATACTGTAATAGACCTACTCAAAATGAAAAACAAGGATTACTACTGGCTCCTAATTAACAAAGACAATCAAGAGATAAAAGCTGAAGTGAAATGGTCTCGAGACTTGCATTCGGAAGAATTTAGACTAGATGATCTTTTCAGCCGTGTTAAAAATGTTTGCAAAGAAAATAAAATGAGAGAATTTTATTTCAAACTTATTCATAGAATAGTGGTGACCAACAAAGAGCTTTTTTTTCTTCGGTATAGAAGACGACATGTTTTGTTTATTTTGTCAAGAACCTGACTCAATAAGTCACACTTTCTTAAATTGCCGCTGGTCAATTCAGTTCTATTCGGAGGTTATCAAGTGGTTTAACAAAGAAAATGACACCACCTTCTCGCCAAGCCCCGTAGAAATACTGTTCGGGAAAAAAATCAAGCAATTGCTCTCAAGGCTCGTTTAAATTGTTAAGGAAATTTAATTATACACTCCTGTTTGCCAAATAATATCTATATACACAAAAACTACTCAAAAAAGAAATAAACACGAAAGAGTATATTAGGAAACTCACTTTTAAATATCAAATTGAAAAGCTATTTTGAGCAGTTATCAACGCTGTTCTCCAGCCCTCCCCACTACTCTTACTGTTAGTCATAAGAAGAATACTGTGTGGTAAATACTCCCTTTTTGTCTTTCTTTAATTTTTATGTATGTATTCTTATTTTAGCGACGTATGTAATGTATTAAGTAATTCTACTGTAAATAATGTCACTGTATTGTATATTATTATTTAAAAAAAAAAGAAATTAAAAAAAAAATGTTGGAACAACACAACCATCACAACATTTAACGTTGATACACCATGGCTAAATAATTGGTTAAACAGAATGACGTTAATAAAATAAACGGAACACAGTTCAAAACGTATTGCAAATTATGCACGATCAAGGCCAAAAATATCAATAACAAGAAATGCCCCAGGGGCATTAGACCCCGCCGTTGTTCTCCCCCCCCCCCCCGGGGTGTAAAATATGTTACGGTCACCCAAGATAAAAGCCCTTGCCTGTGTAGCAAAAAACACGACGAGTATTTGTTTGGCCGAGCGAAAACCGGAGGTCTGGGGCAAGTGACCACCAAAAAACAAGAAAAGCCCCAGGGGCATTAGACCCCGCCGTTGTTCTCCCCCCCCCCCCCCGGGGTGTAAAATATGTTACGGTCACTCAAGATAAAAGCCCTTGCCTGTGTAGCGAAAGACACGACGAGTATTTGTTTGGCCGAGCGAAAACCGGAGGTCTGGGGCAAGTGACCACCAAAAAAAAAAAAAAAAAAAAAAAAACCACGGAAAAAAAAATGGGTATTACTAGACCCCGTCCTGACGGCGGGGTAAAAAGGTAATAAACGAGGTTGCCTGCTCCTTAACCATTGTCTTTTGTTAGCTATGATTCAATCAATCAATCAATCAATCAATCAATCAACCAATCAATCAAACAACCTTTTATTCAGTACAATGCAATACACAATACCAATTTGTGGTTCCACCCGACGTTCCACCCGCAAATTAGGTAAGCTTGGGCTATTCGAGGCGGATGGGGACTATAATACCAAAAATAACAACAACAACAACAACTGAACAACGAAATAACTATAACTATACATATTATGTATAATAAAACTAGCTAACACTCCGTTGAGGAAGAAGAAAAAGAAATAAAATTGATGATTGTATGTACTTACCAATTAGCTGATATGCACCAGTTGGAAGAGTAAGAGGCGGATCCGCAGCGGATTGGTGAAGAGCTTCCCTGATAGGCACGGCAACTCCAAACGGTAAGCAGTCCAGGTCTTTACAAGTTAACCCTTCAAGAATATAATCAGTAATTTGGTTACTGTAGACTTCAACAGTCCCTGTTATAGCGTATGTTGCTCCGTGATCCAGATTAGGAACCGCGCGGTCTAAGAACATAAATTCTGGAGCAAGTGTGAATACGGAAAGTGGGACTGAAGAAAGTCCCAAGGGCAATGCAAAATTTGCGCGCAGTAATCCACGCTTCCGGCGTTTCGTGCCTTGCAATTATCCACGCTTTTATTGAGTTGACCTTCTCTATGCAAGGTTTGAGAGAAAAAATGTTTTGCACCTAGTACGGCTAACGCAGTAGTCCAGCAATTGGTTCTAATCTCTTAAATGGACAGTGAAGGTATTACTGGGTTGCAGCAATTGTTTATTCAGCAGAAAACTCCAATCGGCAAGTGTAAACAGGAAAACCAGTAGACGAAGATTCGAAAGATACGTGTTGTGGTTCAATTTTTATTTTCTTTTGTTTTTCACTCATTATCATACAATACCATGCACAAAAGACAAAGGAGAATAAAAATTGAACCAAGGATAAAATTGAACCACAACATATGCATCACGTATATTATTTCACCTTGTTTTTGTTCTTTCGTTACATTATGATAGCAATTACTTAGATTAGTTTCGCTATGTCTGTTTCCATAAGACGCACCTATCAACAAGTACTGTTGTATAAGTATTGCATTGTTATGATTAGTAAATTGATGCCCGAAAAAAAAAAATAAAGATGTGCTCTAGAATGACTTTCGAGCTCGGATTCACAGAACAGATCCCGAAAATATTGGAGGACAATTCGGAACACTTTCGGGCTTTTTGAGAAACACTTTTTGAAAGAGAATGAGCCACAAGGCCCCGAAATATATTTGGGACCAAAAGGTTTGAGGACTATTTTTGAGAAAAGAACACCAGCTTATTCCTTGGCGGCTCCGCCTTTTAGGCTTGGCCAAATTTGTACATTAAAGTCCTGGTCAAACGGAGTCGCAAGTCAACGCAAGTTAAGCCCTGGCCAAACGGAGTCGCAAGTTGTCGCAACTTGAAAACTTGCAACAACTTGCGACTCCGTTTGACCATGACTCGCGTGTACTTGCGATAGCTTGTGATGACTTCCGTTTACTTTGATCGAGCTCAAATTTGCACGCAACTGAGTGAACACAAGTTTTTCATCGTTCGGCCACCCAACGCAAGTCGTCGCAACTTGGTCTCAGTATTGTTTTCCTTTGTACGGGCGCACGTGCAATGTTGCACTGAAATGGCTTTTCTGCTACTTGCGTTGAACTTGGGTCTACTTGCGATTCCGTTTGGCCACCCATCGCAAGTTTGTGTTCGCAAGTTCGCATTTCCTAACTTGCGTTGACTTGCGACTCCTTTTGGCCAGGGCTTTAGGAAATGTGAACTTGCGAACTGGCAAAAATTGAAAACATCTCAGCGCAGCAGAAAGGTATTCTTCAAAATAGTATCTCTTTGAATAACTCAAATATAAGAAAAACATTAAAATCGAGGGCAAGCAATGGGAGATAGACGCGAAGTGTTGCCTTGAACTTGAGATGGACAAAAGACAGTTAATGATTATTTCATTATTCGCTGCTTTCAATTTCCCGCAGGCAATAAGGACTAAATCTATAAATATCTTTCCAAAATTCTGATATCTTTTCTTCATAGAAAAACGGCTTTATGAGGCAACAGATCCTGGGTAAAACAAACGCCACACAAAGTAAATTTTGAATTTCTTACCCCTGTCAGCCAGGAACGCAACCACTTTATCAGCAGCTGAATCAAAGCTGCAGGAGAAGAGATGCATAGTTCTTTTAAAATTGAAAACAATAATTTTTCAATTTCTCACTTTAGACAAAATTAGATGATAATTCTCCTTAGCATATACCATACCAGTGAATAGTGTTTTTCGCGCGCTCTGATTGGCTACTCAAACTCGTGATAGTTTCTGCTATTCACCTCCCGCATTTTTCTGGATTTCGCGTGTGAGTTTTCCTCCTTTCTCGGAAGAAAGGTAATATATAGATTTAGCCAAGCCTAAAAGCGGAGCCCCCCTTTTTGTTTTGTCTGTTTTTTGCTTTTGTTTTGTTTTGCTCGCAGTTATTAATTTGTGAAAATACTCTCATCCAAGGGATGTTACTAAAACGGGGAATGGGGAATGGGGAATGGGGAATGGGGAATGGGGAATGAGAAATAGTGGTCAGCGGTAATACCTAAAAAATTAAGTTGGAGTCTTCGCAGTACGGCAAAGAAACGAGGATTGCACGTGGAGAGCGAAAGATGGAAGGTAAGACTATTTATCTGTCAGTTTTTCCCGAGTTTTTGGGATTATTGAGTTTCTGTTTATTAAAATTTACCAAAAATCCCGCATCCCGCACTTTTTTCATCACTATCCCGAATCCATAAATGCAAGATGTAGATTGGCCCTTTTCGATTGATATTTTGCACTCTCCTGGTTGATTCGCTTTTGCCGCTAGAACGTTTATTTGGGTGGTGACGATTTCCCGAATTCCCGACAGGCAGGCAAAAAAATCCGGCATCCCGTGCGCAAATTTTGGCGAATCTCGCTTCCCAGGTAGCAGTCAAATCCCGAATCCCGTCAAAATATTTTGCGTTTTCCCGAATCCCGCACCGTTTTTTGGTCAAATCCCGGATCCCGAGAATACCCTTCCCGGACCCTTTTGAGTAAGGTCGCTTCGTTACAGTGAAAGCCATTAAACCATGAACGCCTAAATTATTTCTGGAATGTTTATTGTACTGCGACCAATCAGATTCGAGACGTAACCGCAACAAACCGCAAGAGTAATTAGCTGAAAGGTTTCGATCACGAAATGAGTCGGTGGCTTTTGCGTCCACGATAAATTCTCAGTTTCACGGGTGTCTGTAAAACCCGGAACACACCCGGAACACCCCGGAACACCCCGGAACACCCCCGGAACACCCCCGGAACACCCCCGGAACACCACCGGAACAGCCCGGAACAGCCCGGAACAACCCCGGAACACCCCTGGAACATCCCATAATACCCCGGAACACCCTCGAAACAGCAAGGAACACCCCCGGAACACCAAAAATAGTGGTCAGCGGTCAGACTGCTCACGAATTGACTAAGCCGAAGACCTCTGAAGATTCCCAATTCTTCATAAGACTTTTGCGGATCACCCTGAGATTTCCGAGCATTTCAAGAATGCTTGGAATATTTTCGAAGCTGTTAAGAACAGCGAAAAAACCATTAATTAATGGGAAAAATATATCATGCACGTGACCTTCATATCAATAACTTACGATTTTCAGTGATATGAAAATGTGACAGTTGAACTGTTAATTCTGCATTGATTTTTCTCGTGCGAGGTTTGCATTATCATGTTCAAAAAACAGGTGTGACCTCAAGGACATAACAAAGCCAAATGATACAGTGTCACGCAATGCTATAAGGTCATTATGCCGAGGTCATACGATCGTCATCGTTTTATTTCCACAGGTGCATGGAAATGTTTGGCCGCCGGTTCGTTACGCTAATGTACAGTGAATATATACACCTCATTTAAAAAAACCACCGTTCATATTAATTTGAAGTATCATACCGTAGTGCATGAGTGCTTCAGGAATGTTAAAATCCGAGAACGTTTTTCCCTGTCTAATAAATTCCCATCTTGCGGCTTTCTCTTGTCATATTTGAATGACAATGTTTTTGCGGTTAGGCCTGCATATATTTTTGGTTAACAAAAGAGCGTAGCTCGGAAGATAAATGAGTACTATAATTTTGTAAAGGTATCCGAGGGCTTATAATGTCTGTAATGTAGGATGTCACAACGTAACCCGGGAGCAAAAGGATCGAACGAGTTTACACTCTTATAGCGAGAAAAGGAACAAGTATTTTATTTACTTTCACAAGATCTAGTTAGACTTTAAGAGAAAAATTCAGTAAACGAAAAAAGGAAAATATCAACGATGAGAGTACATATCAGATTTCCTTGAACTTTGCAAAGTTCGTGTACTCCCTCAATAAGCCAACTTTGTACGTTGCGATAAACCTTGAGTTACAACTTACTTCTCAAAACTATTCAAACATTTTCCTAATTGGTCTTTAGAAGGAGCGGCGGTGTTTCTTTGCCCAGTTCGTACAGTAACAGCAAGTGGGGCACTTATTGAGAAAATGCGGTAGTACTAGCTACATAAATTGAAAAGGAACAGCCTTTACGGGAAAAAAAATAAATCCTATAGACGTTTAACAGCCTGCAAAATCTGTTTTGTTTTGCGTGCAAAATCTGTCACGCAATCCCCAAGAGTGAGTTATCGCGACCGTGACGTGTTATATGGTGAATTGAATGATTATTCGGGTTGCCCACCCCCAGAATTTTACTTATAGACGTCACATCGGTTTGTCGAGAGTTATAACGCAAATCTTGCATGAGTTACAACAACTTCAATAATTGAATTGAAATATTCCAAATCAAATCTTTGTCGATCCAAAGGACACCAATGTTATTTTTTATTTTATTTCTGTCATTTTGTCTTCGGGTGATCCGCAAAGGTCTTCGGAAAAATTCGGAAATCTTCGTTAATCTTCGGAGGTCCTCGGGACAGTCTGAGCGGTCTGACCACTGACCAGAATTTTTGGTGTTCAAGAGTGTTCCTGGCTGTATTGAGGGCATTCCAGGGCATTATGGGATGTTCGGGGGTATTATGGGATGTTCCAGGGGTGTTCCGGGGTTGTTCCGGGCTGTTCCGGTGGTGTTCCGGGGGTGTTCCGGGGTGTTCCGGGGTGTTCCGGGTGTGTTCCGGGTTTTACAGACACCCCAGTTTCACCGCCGATTAACAAACACTCTGAAATTGTTATTTTTTTTCTATTTCAGAGTTTATGCATAAGCAAAAAATAACTATAAACGATATTTTACTGAAAAGAGATAAATAATCGAACAGACACGGCTAGGAGCGCGTCTGGGAGCAGAACCGAGAGCAGAATAATTGTATTCAGTTTTTGATTTTTTAAAAAACGGCCTCTCCAGTCTTGTCAGTTATAATCATTTGTAGGTTTCAGCCTTTTCCCTGTTTGACCAAAACAGTTTACTGAATAAACTTTGCAAAAGTTTCCCTTTACCCTACCATGGTGAGGAGAACGGTGTATCAAGCTCATTCACGGCAAAACTCTTTCGTCCAAGATGTCACGCAGTTTCACCGCCGATTATTGCAGTAGAGCAATAATTACTGTAGTTTCTGTTAGACCCGAGTTTTCACGGCAAACACAAACACGCCTGCCGTTGCAGATACAAACATGCGTGCAACTTGCGTACCGTTGCAATAATTTCGAAAAATTACACTCGCTTTTGATGGCTATTAAGGTCTCAGTTCGGTAGTTGTGTTACTTTGGACCGACGGAATCGAAAACATGAAACGTGGGCCAAAAACAAGCACGTTTTGAGGCAAAACCAAAGAAGTGATAAATGGGATGTTTATGCAAACACCGAAGGAAACGTATCTTTTTTAAAATATACTAAACGCACGAATCGCTTCTACTAGAACTGGACATTTGTTCACTTGTGCCGTCTATCCTTCGCTCATACAGAAGCTATCTGAAATAGAAAAGAATAACAACTGCAGTATTTCCAAAGGGTATAAAAAAATTGAGAATCGTGGAAGAAAAATCCAGCTCGTTGTTTCATGTCCATAACGTAAAATGTTCGGCTAACGGCTTGCGTGACACCTTGGACGGAAGAGTTTTGCCGTGAATGAGCTTGATACACTGTTCTCCTCACCACAGTAAGGTAAAGGAAAACTTTTACAAAGTTATTCAGTAAACTGTTTTGGTCAAACAGGGAAAAGGCTGAAACCTACAAATGATTATAACTGACAAGACTGGAGAGGCCGTTTTTTAAAAAATCAAAAACTGAATACAATTATTCTGCTCTCGATTCTGCTCCCAGACGCGCTCCTAGCCGTGTCTGTTCGATTATTTATCTCTTTTCAGTAAAATATCGTTTATAGTTATTCTTTGTTTATGCATAAACTCTGAAATAGAAAAAAAAATAACAATTTCAGAGTGTTTGTTAATCGGCGGTGAAACTGAGAATTTATCGTGGACGCAAAAGCCACCGAC
This sequence comes from Siderastrea siderea, assembly GCA_964030785.1. Lineage (NCBI taxonomy): Eukaryota > Metazoa > Cnidaria > Anthozoa > Scleractinia > Rhizangiidae > Siderastrea > Siderastrea siderea. Next base: position 43,260,082 of record OZ034970.1, read on the forward strand.
TCGTTTCGTGATCGAAACGTTTCAGCTAATTACTCTTGCGGTTTGTTGCGGTCACGTCTCGAATCTGATTGGTCGCAGAACAATAAAACATTCCAGAAATAATTTAGGCGTTCATGGTTTAATGGGTTTCACTGCAACACTCGAAGCGACTGTACTCAAAGTGATACAAATCTTTTTATTCCAACCTGTCGATAACGATAACCTCGTGATCGTAAACATCATCATTACTCTCATTACCTGCAAATCAATATTTTTGGTTAATTTTAATAAACAGAAACTCAATAATCCCAAAAACTCGGGAAAAACTGACAGATAAATAATTTTGCCTTCCATCTTTCGCTCTCCACGTGCAATCCTCGTTTCTTTGCCGTACTGCGCAGACTCCAACTTAATTTTTTAGGTATTACCGCTGACCCCCACATTCCCCATTCCCCATTCCCCATTCCCCATTCCCCATTCCCCGTTTTAGTAACATCCCTCATCCAAGTCGTTTTATTAAAAAAACAAAGAAGGAAAAAAAAAAGAAAAAAATTCTTGCTCCCGCTGAGTGTCGAACCCGGCTCGTCGGCGTGAGATGCCGGTAACTAGTCCACTAGGCCATGGGCGTTTGACATTGTTTAAGAAGTTAATTTTAATACTTATTTCTTTCTTCGTGACAAGCTGCCTATCTGCATGAAGATGCTGGTGTTTTTCCTGGCAAAATGTGTTTGAAACGCCGTAAAAACCATGGTTGTGGACAGAAAAAACCAAAAAGCACTAGCTCTTCTATATTTGGCGTCGAAACCGCTGCGAAAAGCTGCGAACTCAAGCGGTGTGCCGACCGAGTTTGAACAGAACCGACGAGGCAAATTTGAACTTTTTGCCTGAACTTTATTGCCGAATTTCTTTCGCCTAGATTGAACTTTTCCCCTTCCACCAAAAAGACAACTGAGTGTTCTTTTGAACTTTTTTTTTCCATTAACAAATTTGTTTTTGACTTTTGTTGTCTTTGCTTGTTTTGCTACAACGCGGGTCAACATGCGATTTCGCGCCGAAAACACACGGGATTCAGCACAGGGTTATATCCAGTGTAGGAAGTGTATTGGTAGCCCTGTGGTGCGGACGGACGGACGGATGTACGGACGGACACGTGACTATACGTCATTACCAAAATTTTTTGGCTTGACAGATTACCAAATTTCCTTAGCAATGGAGCTCCGCTGACGCGCTAGCGCGCTGGCTCCGCTACTATTTGGTGCTAGCCATCCACTGGTTTGGTATACACTAAAACGGGAAAATAGGACGAATGCTCACAGTCTATGTTGGTGAAGAGTGGTAAATATTTACCTCGCCGCTTCGCAGCTCGGCAAATATCCACCACCGGCGAATCATTCTTAATAAACCATGTGTAGATACAAATAAGTTAACAGACCAACTTTGAAGAACAGGTTGCAAAAATGCAAAAAGCAATATGGCATTTGTGAATCGTTTTGGTTTTACTTCGTTTTGTTTTGTTTGTCTTCTTTTGGTTTATCTAAGCCAGAACAAGAATGGAGCAATGTTTCACTTATAAAATTGAAGACCAGATGGTGACCTCTGGCCAGAAAGGCTCAAAGTCGTAAGGTGGATAATCTTACCATTTGAGCTTTTCCTGTAATTTACCCAGAGACTCCTCAAAGGTGCTGTTTACTTCATCTGCAAACATTTCCAAGCATAAATAAATCATTTTTAATAAGACAGAATTTACAAACTGTTAATCCCAATATATTCTAATTGGCCTTGTTTTTGCATTGACCACTCGTCACGTTCCAGATGAAACACGTGCTGGAATATCACATTTTGAAACATATATTGGAGATACACCTGATAACAGTGTGATAACTTTTGCCAACACACAAAATTCAATACTGTTGCATTCTTCTAGTTTAGCACTCCATATTCCCAATTTAAAGGACTTGTAGTGTTTGCTCTGTATTTTCTTATCCGAGAAAGTAAAGTTACTTTTTGACGTCTCTATTAATTTCGAAATTATACTCCCACAAGAAAAGCCGGTAAAACAACTGCTTCAAAGCAATAAAAGCATTGTATTTCCACGGACATACATTTCCATTGTTGGACATATATGGACATATATTTCCAGTGTTGGCCACAATAGAAAAGAAATTATTTGTTCAATATTTCGCCTCAGTGTTGTTCAGACGTAAGATAATTCGTGATAAGTGATAATTCGTGGTCATATTAACTCTGTCTCTTTTCTTCAGCTATTTGCATATTCTAGCTGTCTAAAACTACAGCCGCCCGACACTGGCAGCCCCTTGATCCTGTTAACCCTTTCAGTCCCAGCATCACTATACAAATTCTCTTTGTTGGTCTCCATACATTTTGTTGAGTACCAGTTAGGAGAACTTGTTTATACATCAAGACAGTCCATCTTTGGTGGTCACTTCCCTAATTCTCATGACGCGTATGTTTTATAATGCACTGAAATGGTGAGAAGAAATTTGATGCTGATCACCATTGGGGCTGAAAGGGTTCACCGTGAAAGTAACAGGAGCTGTTTCGAAAGACTATGGAATTTACTTTACCTGAACTGGAGATACATTTGAATAACTGGCCAGCATCATTAGTCAAGATGCTTCCATCCTCCATGGAAACGAACAATGAATAAAGCTATGATAACAAAAAAATTAATGATAATGAGCCCTGTTGTATGCAAGTACCCACATTCATAGTAATTACTTAAAACTATTTAACACTTAGTTTCTTGAGACAGGAAATTGCTCTACGACGGAAATCCGTCAGACAGAAAACTTACTTTTGTAAATTTTCCAATGGTATAACAATATAAAATCATGACTTCTATGAATGGAAATCCGTTACTGTTAAAACAAGAGAGGATCAAAATCCATCCTGATTTATTATTCTTACTGATTTGTCGTTACCGTCTGAACGACGCGAAAATGGACAGATTAATTTCAAACAATATCACATCTTCAGAGGAAGTTTCCCATCTGAGATGGTTTTCAGTGTCTTAATGAATTCAGTAAATCGTGCTCACCATAATAACATTGAATGTGTTTTTGGTAGTTCCTGGTAGCAAAGGAAAAGGTTTCACCTGCCATAAGAAGAAAAGACTATTTTACTTAAAATCAGTATAGGTACAATTTAACAGTCACCTTTCTTTAAATCTTAAGGACAGAAATTCAACCACAATTAAAGCCTCACGGTGCCATGTGGCATTTAAGGCCCTACGAGGTTTCTGTAATCAAGGAGAGATTTTACATTAGGGGTGGGGGAGTGGCGGGGAGTCAGGGTAGAGATGGGTCCCATGCCCCTCCCTGGCCCAAACCTAGAGGACCAGGGGCAATCCTTTTTCCATGTATTTTGTCGAGAACCAGTTGGGAGAACTTGTTTTAAAATCAGGACAATTCATCCTCAGTGATCAACTCATTAATTCTCATGACTTGTATCTGTTATAATGCACGGATATGATGCGGAGAAATTTGACGCTGATCACTATCGGGGCTTGAAGGGTTGAAGACACTCCCCTCTTATCTGCAGTCCCATGCTTTGTTCCTACCTGCTGACCGTTTAGGTATTCATAAAGCCACTGAAGAATGCTGGGAGGCTCTTCGAACAAGGGAACAAACACTTCAGCTAAATGCTCTGAAAAAAAGACAGAGGACTGTCAACATTTTAAATTATGGGACATTTCCCATGGTAGTTAGTCGTAATCTCTGTCTAGTTGAAATCTTAAGTGACCTTCAAAAGGATGAGAGAGAGGGGGAGAGAGTTCTATCTACTTGCTGAATTTCTAACACGGCAGCCACGTCGTTAGCATTACGTTTCCTCACCTGACTGCAGAGGCTGCAAACTCGCCGGGGACGCGAAATGCAGAATCAGAAGTCTACTTTAACGCTCAAATGTTTATGCTCTTTAAAAATATCTTTGCACCAAAATTTCCGTTCTCGTTGCTGATTGTGCAAGCTTTACTACACCTGGTGTCTTGTATCTCGTTCCCTCTTACAAGAAAACTAACAGATCAAGACTAAAAATGAAGAAAGCATATAAAGTGTATTGACTAGTTGGTATTATTTATTATATTTGTACCTCTTGTAATGCGAGGCGGAGCATCCCACGAGCCTTTGAAGAGAACAGGAAAGTCTCTGCGGTAGTACTCTACATAGGCATGCCATCCAAGATCTCTGAAGCATCACATATAATCAAGTAAACAGGGTCGTAATGAGGTGTATGGGATTGGGGATCAATGGGGTCAGAAGAGTGGGATCTGAAACCACAGCCCTGGGATCAGGGATCACAGACTGTGGGATTGGGATCAGCAGGTTTTTTTTAGGGATCAGGGATCAAGCTGTACCATATTTGTAGGATCAGGGACCAAAATTGGTCATGCTTTTGGAAACAAGGATCAGAAATATGTGTACAAAAATGGGATCAGCATTGAAAAAACATACCTCGTTACCACCCTCAAGTAAAACTAACTCAACAACTGCCTTGCTCAACTGAATGGTGGGTCCCAGGGACATCCAGGGATTTCCACGGTGGTAAGCCAGCCCCTAGATAGAATACCGCTCCTACGGCTGGCAAATCCAGGCAACCCAGCTATGAGCCCCCATTCCAGGCACCTGTCACCCCGATTGGATCAGTGGAAGGAAAAAGAAAGGATGGAAGGGGGGAGGGGGGGAAAGGGGGGAGGGGGGGAAAGGCGGTCTGTTACCAAACCGCTTTATCGTCAATCTTAAAACAAAATAACTTACACTGCAACACCACACAGGAACTGAGCCAAAGGATAAAGCGAATCTTTACTAAGTAAGTTTAGTTTGAAGTCCTGAAAAAAGAAAAAAAAAAGGTGAACAAAGGTGCAAGTTAAGAATTCCTAACTTAGGGATGAGATATGAAGTTCTGGTGTACATCAATTCATCCTGACTCTCCTGATCTAATGAAATGTCAATGGCACGCCAGGATTTGGTTAGAAAAAGAAACAGAAATCTGCTACATTTTATCCAATGACTGCTACAATAGTGAAAAAAAGTTTAAAAATTGTATCGTACGACGTGAAACTGAAAAGAGCAAATACAGCTACTGTGGAACCTCCCATAAGCAAGCACCCAAAATGTCAAGCCTCAGCAGTTCCTTATGGGATGCCACACTACAGGGAGTATAAATCTTGAGACAAAAACCTAGTTGTGTGACAGTTTCAAACGCTAACCCATGTTACATATTTTAATACATAGCAACCAATTGTACATAATGTTTTTTTTAACACGTTTTTACACTTTTCTAAGAGAATGTCTCTAATAAGAGAAATGTAGATATTTATCTTACTATTTTTATATGTTATCTAATTTTGTAGTTATTATATATACGTATTTCTTTTTTAGTTATAGTGTCCTCACTTCGTGGGCAACTGCTATTAACGATGGCACTTCAATAAAGTTATCAATCAATCTATCTATAGTGGTCTTTAGTGGTCAAAACTTCATCAAAGTTTCCACAATTATGTATAGTTTGCCGTCCCAATTACTACACGTGAAAGTTGATGCAGTGTGGGAAATATTTCTAATAACTTACATTACTTCTGCAAAGGACTGGACAAGTAGTTTTAAACTTTCACATGACAGGTTCGTTTATGAAAAGCGGTAACGAAGCAAGGTTCAGCTGTAGCAAATGTTAACAATGTCGAAATGCATAACCCATTCTTGTGACAAATACCTCATAAATCAGATGCCAGGCGAATAAAATGGATGGAACATATTCATACAAAAGCGCATCTTTCTTAAGCCTAGTAAGTAGAAAAGAATTTAAAACATTACTTCATGACAGTTTCGTTTATCAGTTCTCAGACTGTGGGCTTCTGTATGAATTTGCTTGTGTGTATTATCCGAATGCGGATGGATTCTGTCTTCTGGTACAGTTAATTTTATATGTTGCACAAAGTGGTATTAACATTATACTTTGTGAATAAGGCACTAAAGTGCAATCATTAACATGAAAGCTTACATTTACTTAAGCACTTACAGTTGTAAGTTGTAGGTCATAATTGTAAGCCATTACATAAGTTGTAAGTCATAGAGCGGTTTTCAATTGAGTGTCGAAAGTAATTCGTGTTTTGCTTTGGTTTTGCTTTACTTCGCTCTGTGATTGGTCAAAAAATCTCGCGCCACTTTCTCGACCAATCAGGAGTAAAACTCAAACCAATCAGTCGCGACTTGCTCGCGCTCGCACGTTTTATTCCCGCGCTTGACGCCAGTAACATGCACTTGCTTTGAGTTCTGATTGGTTCATTGGGTAATTTGTGTTTGTTGTGATTGGCTGGGGTAATTACTTTGGTTTTGGTTTTACGACACTCTTTTGAAAAGCGCTCTAAGACTTACATAAGTTGTAAGTCATAAGTCATAATTTAGATTACTGTCTCTCACTGTGTTTTGGATGTTTCCACTACTTCCATTAAAGTCTCCTTCTTTTTCACTAGTTGTAATCCAATCAGTTGTCTTGTCACATCGTCATGAAGTGCACTTTTAATCAACAACTCCCAAGCCTTAAATCAATGAAGAAGGAATAAATATAATCAATGCAGTGCTCATAACTGAATTTAGACAGACGACAAAAATTCAATTTGCCTAACTCCACAAGGCTTGATACCTCAACAGTAAGCTTTTAGCCAGAGGGGCGTGTAAGGGTTCTACCCAGAGAGGTACTCCAATATATAAACAAAATGGTGACGCTCCACTGTAAAGGGCAAGGTCTTCCAGCAGTTTAGTCTGGGAAAGCAGAAAGTTTTGGTCTTGAACAGGGTGCATCATTTAATGGGAGACTGGTCAGTGGTATGAATAATGTAGTCTAGCACAGAAAATGACACTTCTCCTGGGATAGGACTCAGGGCTCGAGACTAACTTTTCAGCTTAGTAGCCAAGTGGCTAGTGAGAGGTTTGATTTCACTAGCCAAAATAAATTTTCACTAGCCAGACTTTTTTGCGTAATCTCATACTGTGTTCAATATGTCTAACTTTTAGCCGAGTTAAGTACTGTAAACATGCCTTTCTGTAATCTCAACAGTGAAGAACTTGAATGTTGACTATTCTTTGCAACGGTTAAAGATCCTCACGCGCGGAATACAAAGTACTATGTGCCTTCAGGGCAAATTCCCAGGCGCGATGTAGTTCACGCCCCTCTTTTCCGTTTCGATTAGATCATGACGAACCTTATATGAACGTGTCGTCGTGAGGAGAAACGTTGGGAGGACAAGACTAACGTTGTACGAACGTCATAAGGTACGGAGAAACGTCAAAAAGACAAGACTGATACAGCACTCAACTCACGTAGGGAAAAACGCCTAAAAGAGAAGACTAGTAAATTATAAGCGTATGTAAGTGCGGAGAAACAGGTTCGAACTTACTAACGTATGGAGAAACGTTGAGAAGTCATATCAAACACGTTGGTTGCTAATGTACTACAGTAGGGAGAAACGCTGCCAACATACCAAGATACAGAGACTAATAAAATACGTAACTACTAACTAACGGAGAAACGTTACTAGACAAAACGTGACGTACGGAAGAACGCCGAACGGACAAACTGAACTATTACAGTGGGGCAATAAATTACAGAGAAACTAAAATCGCACCAACCGGTACGGATAACCGTTGAGAAGACAAAACTAATACCGTATGAAGTGTATGAACATACCAACGCACAGAGAAACGCTAAGCAGTGTCGACTTATCGTACGAATGTACTAACACACTGAAAACCTTAGGAAGGGCAGAACAATGTCGTGCGAACGTGCTAACGTACAAAGAAACGTTGGGAAGGCTAGACTAATAAATCGACGAACCTACTTACGTACGGAGAAACGTTGTGAAGACGTTACGCTGGGAAGAGAAACTATTGTACGAACGTAGCAATTAATGGGAAAAAGTCTATAACAGAAGGCTATAGAACTATGTGAACCTACTAACATGAAGACAAATATCATATGAACGCACTAATGGACCTTTCAAGTAAACGTATGGTGAAACGTTCTGAAGTCGGCTAATTTCATTCGAACGTAGAAGGGAAAACGTTGAGAGGACAAAACAAGTATCATACGAACATTATGATATCCTGTTACGGAATACGTTTTAGTTTCTGCTCACTCAATTTGCTTTTGGGATCCGACCATCAGAAGCAATATTTAGTTTGGTTTCCATCCCTTGCTTTAGTGCTTTGAAATTTTCGCTAGCCAAAATGGCTAGTGAAAGCGCAAAACTTACTAGCCAAAACGGAATTTCTACTAACTTGTGACTAGTTGGCTACCGTTAGTCTCGAGCCCTGCCGGACTAAATATTATTTCTTCCTTAAGTCTCACACCACACATGTATTTTTCATTTATGATTTAGGGAGATTTGGTGTGTAGTCCAGAATATGGTTGCAAAATGCTGAACAAGGTCTGGTATAGGGTCTCAGAGACCCAGCAGTTAACCTCCGCCCAGAAATTCGAAGAGTTGCCCCAGGAGTCGACCACAATCGTCAGTGGTTCCTTTATGTACCAAAATTAGAGATAGGACCGCCATTTTCTATTTGGCCAACTGAAGCCTCGTGAATGTCCAACATTTGTAGATCTCATAGCAAAGGCAGCAACATCTCTCTTACTTATTTTTATTATGACACTGAGTGTTATTTGATCTGGCCAGGATTCAAATCTACTGATCTGCGGGCTGGCACCCCTCCAACTGAGCTATTAACAAAGCATTTGTCCTTTAACTGTTACGGAAAACCAGGCTACAGTTCAATGATTTAGCAAGAAGAAGACCATAACATTAAATTCACAAGTACCTTATTATCGGTGTCTTCAGCCTGGGTTTTAGATTTCTTAGCAGCCGGTAAGTCAGGTGAGTCACACTGCAAAGGAAGAATACACTGTATTCAGCAGCAGCAAAGCTCTTTGCACAGAAAGTGTTTGAGCCATTGATATAACTATATTTATATACATTTTAGATTTAAACTCCACAAATGACTTAAGCAGGGGGGGTCAGTGTGAGTGAGTGATCAAAATGAGATTTTTTTAAAACCACAACTGGCTAGAGCCACACCCTTTTGGCTTTTTACAACTGTGGGCAATGAGTTGAATGTGGGTCTACCATGAAGCAACTGCAGCTTCTGGACATCAAATCCATCACACTGCCCATGGTGTTTGATTTTACCAAAAATAAAAAATAAAAAAAATGAAAAATAATAATACTAATAATAATAATAATAATAATAATAATAATAATAATCCACTTTAGAAGAGATGTCACTGAAATATTTAACTCTGTCAGTGAACACAACAGTACTTAAACCTTGCAATAAGTGAGAAATCGCTTTGGAAAATCTTTTTTTAACACTACAAAAGTTGTGGACCTAGTGGCTCTTTTGCTGCCAAATTCAGAATCTTAGGAGTCTGCAACTGCAATTCTGGAATGTAAAGAAAACATCTAGTTGAACTTATTAAAATCATTACCATTGCTTTGTCATCCAGGGGGAATCCCATCAAGTCCAGGACACAATGGGTAAACCACGCCCATTCTCCTCCATTATCTTGGGAATGTGGGGCTTGGGCCAAAGTGTACCAAGATATGTGGGCCTGCACCACCAATGGGGCAGGAAGAACATTTTTCAAAGCTTCCAAGCAGGCTGTGACTAAATAAATAAAAGAAAAATGACACTCAAGATTTTCAAAAGCTTCTTTTATCTCTCTAGAAAACAGCTTGCAGCAAACAAGAACTTTTACTGGTTTAGTGTGTGGAATATTTTCCATAGATTGCAAAAAATTCTGCACTTTTTGTGAATGAACAGTGATTAAAGCACAACCCAGTTTACTACCACTTACAAAGTAAGCAAAGTAGCCTAATTGTTTTGGTAGACAAGTAGATGATTGGAATCAGAAAGCAATGATATTTAGGCCATAAAAGCAGATACCTCTATAATGCGGCTACCAACCTGGTAAATTTTGTGACAAGAGGGGCAGTGTAATTCTGTAGATAGAGCCATCTGTCAAAACCTAATGAAGAAAAATGAGAGAAACATAACATTATTTCGCTATTTTGGCTTTACCTCGGTGTAAGAACCTGTAAACCTTACGGATGACGTAAAACAAAGAAACCAAAAAAAAATTAAACAATAGCTCACAAAACAAAGAAAATCTTGTCAGGTTCTTAAACGAAGGTAAACCTGCCACGTCACCTTTATTTATTATTTTTGAATTAGTTAATAACTACTTACTAATAATATTAATTGTCCCGATGATCTCAGCACATATCATATATCATTTTCAGTAGTCAACTGAAGGTGACACAGAAATACATGTTTGCACGACACACTTGAGTGTGTGATAAGTTACGGCAAATACACTTGTGGTTCTAAAAGATTCTGCATTGACTACCAGCAGTTAAACTATGGTGTATCCTCTGGCAAATGTAGTAGTATCCTACAAACAGCTGACAATTTCATTGTGGCACAACCATCAGGATTGTTGCAATGTCCAAAGACGTTGGTTTAAATAACTACTCAAAGCAATAAGAGCATGTTTTATTTCATTTTTGGAATGAATTGCACAATATCTTATTCATTAAAGGAGGACAAACTAAATATTGTTTACTCTAGCACAATGAGGAACTATTTTTAATTACTGAAACAGAACTATTCCAAGTGTAAGACTATGAGTCTGACTATCTACTCTAGCATGTGAAGATGATGTTTGGTCCCTGTGAACATCTCTGCCATCTGCAACTCCACTTTTCACTCCCATGGGGTATCTGGGGTACCTTACGAAGTTTTCTCCCTCGCCTCTTTTACACTTTTTCTCTTATCCTTGCAGGCCTGCTCGTTATTGTCAAGATACACAGTTGTAATACTAAGAAAAGTGCTGTTTAAATCAATTTTACCAGATTACAGGTGGATGATATTTCATCTCTTAAGGATGAAATGCTCCCTTCTTGGAAGGATTTTCCATGAGAATGTTTAGCTTCCACATCTGCAAAAATACATAGGAAAAGAAATTGTAATCATGCTAACTGCCACACAAGTGAATGTTATCACCCAACATAAATACAAAACATAATTCCTTTTGAAACCCCAAATATCCACACACGTGTGTGACACCGCGAAATGTTAGAACAACACTAAATGTAATACCAACTGTAAATGTAATACGAATAACACATAAAACATTTACGCTAACTGTAATAACACACCCAACCATAAATGTAATACAAGTTAACACTAAACCTTCTAGAACCGATATTAGTAACTACGTATATTTCTGAAATGCTAACTGTCAAGCATTGGCTTAGTGTGGATGCCATTGGAAGATATTTCCCTAGCGACACCTTTCAACACCTTAGTTGTAAGGTTGAACATTCAATCTTTGCTCAAACTAATTTATTTGTAGACTGAAACATAACTAAATGTTTTGAGTGTTCTTTCATTTTATAGTTTGACTGGCAGCTATTCAAACAACTGTAGAAGTAACAATTTCAAATAAAACTATGCATGTATAAAAAAAACCAAATAATAATCATTTTATTTCCCGTTACAAGCTACCCTTTGCTGCTTGACTTGTATGTACCATCATTTTTAACATCATGTCTGAGTTCCCAGATGGCGGCAAAGTATTTGGGCTGGGGTGTAACAAGTCCCAAATAGGCCTCTGCTGGTAAGGGAGAAGAATCGAAGAATTTGCCAAGGGAGCGATTTGCCTTTGCAGTAACTTCACTAACATGATGTTTCCCACTTGAG